>CM056052.1:24481793-24807292 GCA_029574335.1 Rana kukunoris | reverse complement strand
ACAGCAGCAGCTGCATTGATAATTGTAGCATATAGTGCCAAAGAACTTGCCACATAAGTATCTGAGCACTGGCAGCAGCAGCAGCAGCAGCATAGTAGTACCAGTACACAATTAAGTGTTTTTTTCATTCGTGGTCGTGGAAGAGGTGGCAGCAGCACCAGCAGTAGTAAGAAAGTGGCAAATCTCACAGACAAAAGGTGACAGCCACCGTATGAGTAATATATCGGTACATAATCACTCAGCCTTTTGGCATTAGCAGTAGGAGCCCATATAGTGCCAAAATTACAAAAGCTTGAAATTGCATTAGCATGGTGATTACATTTGAAAAGGCAGAATGACACAGGCCTTAAGTAGCTGTGGCACGGGGTTGGAGTTTTTGGGTTGTGTTTTGCACGCCACAGGCTTTTAAAAAAAAAAAAAAAATCCTACTTCTTCACAGCAGCAGCATAAGGAAAGGGGATGCACTGTGATGTAAGGAGAGGGGGAACTCCACTTCTGATGGTGGGGTAGGGATGGTGGGGTGGCCTTTGACATCTAATGTAAGGGGAGGGGATGCGCTGGACATATAATATTACAGATATAACCGGCCCTTTTGAGGGCAACCATAATGCTGATGCGGAACACAATGAAATTGAGTTTGACACACCTGGTATAAAGAGATAGGAGAGGTATTGCTAAACTGACAAGGGACCATTCAGCGCCCTGAACCGACGCGGGTGCCAGAAAGTCACCGCCGATCCAGGACTCATTCATTTTTATGAATGTGAGTCTGTCCACGAGTCTGTGGACAGACGGGTCCTCTTGTCCGTGACCACCCCACCTGCCGCGCTGAATGTGTCCGCTCAGATAGTACGCTGGAGGGGGGGCAAGACAATAACTCCAGCGCATACTGAGCGAGCTCGCGGCAGGTGTCCAATCTGGCAACCCAGTACTCCATGGGGTCGTCGGTGCTCATACTGTCAGAAGCACTGACGGACCCCATGTAGTCTGCCACCATGTGGGCCAGCCGCTGGTGGTGACTGCTGCTGCTGCTGCTGCTGCTGCTGGTACTGGGTCGCTCAGTTTGCATGAACATCCTCATCTCACCCATTAGGTCCCTCGGCTCGCTGCTGCTGATGTTGCTGCTGGGTGCAGCCACCTGCTGGGTGAGATGAGGGGGGACAACTGGAGGCCGGGGAGTTGCCTGCTCCAAACGGGCTGACTAGGCATGCCTGCAGTTCCTCCATCCGGGGCTGCCTCCGTCTGGCTGGGAGGAACTGCTCCAGTTTCCCTTAAATCTGGGATCTACAAGGGTGGCCAGCCAAAACTCGTCCCTCTCCTTGATGGCTTTAACCGGGGGGTCCCTCCTGAGGCATCTCAGCATGGGGCAGCCATGGGGAAGAGCACAGCCCGCTGTGACTCTCATGGCTGCCTGGGTCCATGACGTCCGCTTCCTCGGCATGGAGGCGCTGCTGTTCGCGGTCAGTCATGCCAAACCCCCGGACTATCGGTGCCCCCAACACCGGCTCTCCCTCCTGACCAGGCCCTGACTCCAGGACGCCAACAGTCACCTCCTGATCATCATCATGATCCTCATCCTCCTCCTCGTCCTGGGCCTGGTCTTGGTGGAGCAGTGTTGCCTCCTCCTGCTCCACCAAGGCACTCTCCCCAGCTCCGAGCAGGCGATCTAGTGCCTGTCCAGCAGGAACACTATAGGGAGCACGTCGTTGAGGCCGACATGCTCCCTGCTCACCATCTTGGTCGCCTGCTCCAAAGGGGCCAACACATGGCAGACCTGGTGTATCTGCCCCCACTCCAGACTGGTGAATATACGGGAGTGTGTGTGTTGTGATGGCCCGCCAGTGCCTTGCTCCAG
The DNA here is from genome assembly GCA_029574335.1 of Rana kukunoris. Classification (NCBI taxonomy): domain Eukaryota; kingdom Metazoa; phylum Chordata; class Amphibia; order Anura; family Ranidae; genus Rana; species Rana kukunoris. The sequence goes on along the minus strand of CM056052.1, from coordinate 24,805,437 downwards.
CAGGTACTCCTTCACCGCCCTTCGCTGCTCCCACAACCTCTCCAGCATGTAGAGGCTGGAGTTCCACCGCGTCACACTGTCCACAATCAGCCTGTGAAGGGGCAGGCTGTTGTCCCGCTGCAACTTTGACAGGGACGCGGTAGCGGTTGGGGAGCGCCTGAAGTGGCTGGCAATCCTGCATACCCTTAGCACAATGTCACTCAACCCGGGATAGGTGCGCAGGAACTTCTGCACCACTAGGTTGAGGACATGTGCCAGACAGGGCACGTGTGTCAGACTGCCAGCCTGGAGGGCGGAGAGGAGGTTGCTGCCATTGTCACAGACAACCAGACCTGCTTGGAGCCTTCGGGGTGTCAGCCACTTCTGGACCTGAGCCTGAAGTGCGCTCAGCACTTCTCGTCCAGTGTGTCTCCGTTCCCCTAAACTAACAAGCTGGAGCACGGCCTGACAGCGCACGTGCCCCACACTTGAATAGCTACGGGGGCGCTTGCTGGGAGGCTCAGCAGCTGCGGAGACAGTGGCTTGAGGGAGACCAGCAGTTCTCCCCTGGACACCCCGGGGCGGCACCACAAAATCAGATGCCGCCAATCCCTCCCCGGCGCCTCGGAGGGAAACCCAATGGGCCGTGAAGCTTATGTAGCGCCCCTGCCCATGCCTGCTGGTCCAGCCATCCATTGTCAGATGCACCCTGTTGCTGACAGCATGATCCAGCGACAGGGTTACATTCTGCACAATGTGCTGGTGTAGTAGGGCAGGGACACCAGTCCTGGCAAAGAAATGGCGGCTGGGGACACGCCATTGGGGTTGGGCCTGCTCCAACATCTGCCTGAAGGGGTTGCAGTCCACTATGTTAAAGGGAAGCAGATGTTGGGCAATAACCCTTGCCAGGAGCCCATTGAGGGAACGCACACGTCGGTCTGAAGGGGGGAAGGGAGTGTGCGTGGGGGGCGTTCAAAGGCGTCAGAAAGAGACGCCTGGCGCCGGACGGCAGTGCGGGACACCGAAGAGGAGGGTGATGATGTGGAGGTCTGGCTGCCGGTACCAGTACCTCTACTAGAGGGAGCGGGGGGGGCATGACCTGCTGGAAGCCGATGAAGCTGTGGCAGGGGCTGCTGTACCCTGCACACTTGTGGTGGTGGCGCTGCTACCACCAACACGCTTCATCTGGTCATGCTCGTGCCAGTGGTTAATCCGCAGGTGCTGGTTGAGTGCCGTGGTACCCACCCGAGCCAAGCACTTCCCTCTCTTCACCTTGGCACGACAGAGCTGGCAGATGGCTACTGTCGGGTTATCTGCTACCAAGGTGAAGTAGGCCCAGACAGGTGACTTCAGCGTCGCCCTCCTGTCAGATGGGGTGACGCTGACTTCCACCTGCTGGGACTCGGTGCGCACAGGTGGAGCTGCCTGCTGCTGCTGCTGCTGCTGCTGCTGCTGACACCTCCTGCTGCCATTACCAGTGGAGACCCTGACGCTGTCTCCCTGGTGACCTGGCGCACCGTTTCCCCAGGGTGCCTACCTTCCTCGTCGTCACTGATGCTGTGAACCGACGAGGCAGGTGGCACCCATGTTGGGTCACCCTCCTCTTCGCCCCCAGATATGTCAGACCCAGGGCTGACATGTGGTGGTCTGAAGGAGACATCTGACATGGAGCCGCTAGCCTGGCTCCGATGTCCCCTCACAGACGCATGGGTCTGACTAGGTGCTGGTGTTTCCTGCAGAAAACCACCAGCACCACCATGAAGGGAGGTCTCTGGGCTACTGACAGCCAGTACCCCATCCTCCTCCTCCTCCATTAACCCTTCAAAAAGGTCCTGACCATCAGCACATAAATCTATGTCTGCATGATCGAGGGCCTCCCCAAGATATCCATGTCACTTTCACCCTCAAACAGCATGAGGCTGGACTCTTGGGGGCTGGGGCTGGGTACTAAAGGCACCGGTGTACTGATGGTGGTGGTGGTACTTGGTGTGGCTACTGGTGATGACTGAGTGGCACTGCTGTGCCCCATGTACTCCACCACTGCTGGAGCCTGGGAAGGCAATATCGGGCGGCTGCCCGAAGTGAAAAACTCCTGGATGAGGCGGACTCCCCTTCTACCCGATCCTCTACCAGTAGTAGGGGCGCGAGAGGTACCCTGTGCTGGCAGCGACCCAGCACTGGGAGTAACTCCCCTACCCCTGCTGCCACGACCACGGATGCTGCTCATGCTGATATGGGGGGGTGGGTAAACTTTATTGGGGGGGGTAAATGTGATAAAAGAAAAAACAGGCACGCAGACAAACACCTAGTAGCTATGCCACTAAACAACACTTAAACGAAAGGTAAATTTTTTTTATTTTTTTTTTTTTTTTTTAAACTAACTGACTGACAGACAGACAACAGACAAAAACTGACTGGGCAAAGAATAAAATCAATAAACAAACTAATATAGATAGAACAGTGACTCTGCTAACACAGCAGAGCCAGAGATCTGAATAAACTAAAAATAAATTTTTTTTTTTTTTTTTTTCTATAAAACAGATAACTAAATAAACACACTAAACTAAGCTAGCTAGCTTACAGAGGTGTACAAGTACACTCAAACCTATCTATCTAACACTAAATGAAACTGGAACACAAACACACAAATAGTAGCTTTAAAAAAAGCTGTTTGGTATCTTCTTGCTTTTAAAAAAGCAGTTTAGAAATATAAGCACTAGCAGCTGCTAATACTGAAATGAACAGAACAGGAGCACAGAACTGAAAGGCACTGCAATGCTGATGCAATATAACACAGAGCACAGAAACACTTCTCCCTCTATATCCACCTTGTGAATCTGCAATGAGCACATGCTGGGACTTAGTTTATATAATGGTCGTGAGGCAGGTTCCTATTGGTTGATGTGGAGGTTGCTAACCTCTGACACCTGTGGAAATGGAACTATGATTGGCTCTGATGTGAATGAAGGGCGGAGAAAAAAATCGCGCGATATTCCTATTGCCGAATATTCACAATGCGAATATTCGGCAGCATAAAAGGATCACATGCGCTACTCGGCCCAGGGTCCCTCTAATCATACCACCATTGCTTTTACACGTCGATGGAGATCACTAGCATGTGATCTGTGTTAAAAAATATTTGAGAAAAATCCGAATATTCGACATTGCGAATATTCGGCGCAATATTCGAGATATTGCGCGATTTCTCGAATATGCAATATTCGAGCCGAATATTTGCAATTCGAATATTCGTGAGCAACACTAGTGCCAAGATACATCTGACCACAGACACGAGGACTAGCAAACACGGGCAGGGAAGGTATATAACTTTCACTGCCCACTGGGTGAACCTTCTGATGGCCGTCAACCATGTAACCCATGGCACCAATATAGATTTGGTTTTACCGCCACGGATTGCATGCAGGCCTGCCTCGTCATCTCCTCCTACTCCATCCTCCCTCTCCTCCTTGTCTGACTCCTCATTTTCCGATGCTACCGTCTCTTCCGCTGCGCCGCCCAAGATCCCCAGAACCTAATTGACATGCCAGGTGAGACGTTGCCATGCTGTGCTGCGTCTGTTGTGCCTGGAAGACAAGACCCACACTGGTCCTGCACTCCTTTCAGCTTTGCGTTCACAGGCAGATCAGTGGCTTACACCGCTCAATTTGACAGTGGTGTGCGACAACGGTGCCAATCTGCTGAGCGAGCTGAAACAGGGCAAAATTACACACGTGCCATGCATGGCACGCGTCTTGAACTTGGTCGTGCAGCGATTCGTTGCCAAATACCCTGGGCTCCAGGACGTCTTGCGGCAGGCCAGGAAAATCTCGGCCCATTTCAGAAGATCTTACACAGTCATGGCTCGCCTTGCTGACATTCACCTGCCCGTCAGACGTTTTATTTGTGACTGGCCGACGTGATGGAACTCAACATTGTATATGCTTGATAGGCTGCTCCAGCACAGAAACGTGCAGTTAATGACTACCTGTACGAACTCTGCAGCAGGACAGGTTCTGGGGGGCTTGGATTTTTTGCACCGCACCAGTGGCTGCTAATGCGCAACTCATGCAGACTTCTGCGGCCATTTGATGAGATCACCAAACTGGTCAGTCGCAGCCAAATCACTTATGCCTTCTTTCTGGAGTGTCATTGATCAAGCCGTCGAAGAGCAGGAAGATGAGGAAGTCGCAATGCTGGATGAATTCCCAGGGGGGGCTACTCCACCTGGGACAAGTCAACAACGGGAGTCTGAAGAGGAGTCAGAGGAGGATGGTGCCGGGGCAGAGGAGGAGGAGCAAGAAGAGCATGATTTAAACCTTTCTGGGATCCCTGGTGTTGTCCGTGGATGGGGGGAGGAGAACGAGGACGACATTATCCTGGATGATGAGCAGGAGCCAGGCAGGTACAGCGCTTCCAGTTTAGTGCAAATGGGGGCCTTCATGCTCAAGTGTTTTAAGAAGGACCCCCATATAAATAACATAAAGGGCAAGGACCAATACTGGGTGGCAATGTACTTGGACCCCCGGTAAAAACAAAACATGGTGGAAATGTTACCACCATCACAGGGGGCTATCAGAATGCAGCACTTCCAGGCCTTGCTTCGAGAAATGCTGCATTCTGCTTTTGCGTCCTCTGGCAGAGGAATTTCCACTCACAGAGAAACAGTTTTGGGTACCAATCCAACAGCCCCTACAAGAAGAGGGCGGTTTGAAGATGTCTTAGTCACTAATGATATGAGATCATTCTTTCCGCCGACCCATCGACAGCTGTCCTCCGGATCCAGCATCAGGGAATGACCGACAGGTGTCCAACTACATCGGGTCAACAGCCGATGTGGATGCACTGAGAAGTGATGAACCCCTGGACTACTGGGTGGGCAGGCTTGACCTCTGGCCAGAGCTTGCACAATTTGCAATGGAACTGTTGGCTTGCCCCTCATCCAGTGTCCTGTCTGAAAGGACGTTCAGCGCAGCAGGTGGGGTCGTGACCGATAAGCGCACTCGCCTAGCTCACAACAGTGTTGACTACCTCACATTTATAAAAATGAATGAAGCATGGATCTCAGAGGAATTCAACACATGTGACCAGTAGACCATGTTTCATTCAAATTCTGGTGAACGCATGTGGGCTAATTTCTTGGGCCTGTACTGGCCAACACTTTATTCTGTATCCGATGCATGCCTAATATACCACCAGCCAGAGAATACAAAGTTGTTTGCTGCTCGGTGAATGCCTGGGCTAATTTTTTGGGCCTGTAATGGCCGACTGTTAGAATATTATTTCAAATTCAAAATTCGTCGCTTATAGGTGTTATATTATATTTATTGCAAGCTTGCAAAACTTATTTGGTTTTATGATAAATCATAATAATTAGGTATGAGTGAATGACCTTGATCAATTGATATGATTCTTCAATCTAATGCTGAACATTTCTGGTTAGCAATTTGAGAATGACACATAAGGAATCTTGGTGTAGGGTGACAAGAATAGATCAGTATTTATGTAGTGAGATAGATAATATACTTGTTTATATCTATTGTTAAGTTAGTTTGTGAAATCTTAGTCAGACTAGTATGTATTAGGCCGCGTACACGCGATCTGTCCAATCCGATGAGAATGGTCCGACGGAACATTTTCATTGGTTCACCGCTGAAGTGGCCTGATGGTCTGATGTGCGTACACACCATCAGTCCAAAATCCGATCGGGTCAGAAAGCGGTTACGTAGAACACAACGACGTGCTGAAAAAAACAAAGTTCAATGCTTCCAAGCATGCGTCCACTTGATTCTGAGCATTTGGTCAGATGATTTTGCGTAATAACCATTGGTTTGGTCCGATGGTCTGGCGTCCATCGGTCTGATTTTAAAACAAGTTTTAAAACTTTGGTCCGACGGACGATTGTCCGATGAGCCGTACACATGCTCGGTTTGGACCGATGAAACTAGATTAAGGCCAGTTTCATCGGACAAAACCGATCGTGTGTACGCCGCCTAAGTTAATAGTTACTTAATGAAGTTATAGCTGGTAATATATGTTCATAGAGGTTATGTGGTTTATGACATTACATCATCAGCACACCATTCTAAGTATAGAGTGCCACATGTGTGCCTGTCAATCAAACTTCATACGACTCTCGTTTGTGCTAAGATATTCTTTTGGTATAACATATTGCTGAACATAGCATAAATTAATGTATGCCATACAAGGGTCTAAGTTTAGACAGTATGAGGTCATGACGTTTATTTGTAACATATATATAAGCTATGCTTTAAGATGGGAGGACACAATAGCAGGACACTGACACTAACTAACACACACAGACACACTCACTCACACCCACTTTGAAAGATAACACTGACACATTTACTCAGACGGACAAGGAGAACAGACCAGAAGTCTAAGAACGTCATTTTCTGTTTCTTCTTGACTTTGGAAGCTCTCATAAGACAAGGGCCCGGATTCATAAAGCACTTACACCGACGTAAGTACAAATGTGCGCCGTCGTATCTATGCGCCGACCCACAAAGCTAGATACGTCGAAAAATAGGCTTCATCCGACCGACTTAACTTGCCAACGCCGGCGTATAGTGGGCGCATAGTTACGCTGGACCCATTCGGCGTTCCCATTTTAAATATGCAAATGAGTAAGATACGCCGATTCACGAACGTACTTGCGCCCGGCGCATGTTTTAAGCGATTTGCGTAAGGGTTACATCTGGCGTAAAGTTATTCTTCATATAGGAGGCGCAACCCATGCAAAGGTATGGACCAGGGAATGAACGCCATTGATTTTTACGCCGTTTACATAGTATGTGAATAGGGCTGTGCGTAGGTTACGTTTACGTCGTAGGCAGTGTTTTGACGTATCTTAGGCAGTTATTTTGACGTGACTGTGAGCATGCGCACTGGAATGCATCCAAGGTACGACGCATGCGCCGTTTGTTTTTAGTACTTGTTTGAAGCTCAGCCCATCATTTGCATGGAGTCACGCTTCATTTAAATGTAACATGCCCACTTCCAGCCTACTTCCACCTACTTTGACTTACGTCGGCTTACGCCGACGACTATACGCTGCGCCAGCACAACGTTGAGAGCATTTGCTTTGTGAATACCATTCTTGCCTCTCAAAGGCAAAGAAGATACGCTACGCCCGCATAAAGATGCGCCCAGGTATGTGAATGCGGGCCAAGATGTAGTCTGAAACCACCATACAGACAACTCACATGCTTTCATGAGCTTGCTACAGCACCATCTATCCCATTTCATATATTTTTATCTACACTAAACTGAACTGTAATACTATTTTTCATTGTGTTTATGATGCCACATGTTTGATAATAAACTCACACGTTATTTTCAAGTCAACCTGACTATGAATGCTGTTCATTCAGAAAAGCCCTTGCGATACAAGAATATTAGATAGTATCTATTCTTTCAGTGGCGAGCCATCCACTACCGTCGTATCTCTATTTTTACGGAAATCTTAACCCTTGCTGAGGGGGGGGGGGGAGATTAGTGCAGTTTTGCGAATATTCAAGTCTCGAGAACAAAGATGGTTCAGAACCTATCAAGCAAGAGGCGTTTGTGTTGCGTCAGATGTGGACAACAGTCCAGTAACAGATGGTTGAAGACGAGAAATTCTTCTAAATACAGTGAGTAAAAGTTATGGAATTTATTGATGAAATAGCTAGAGATAGTAAGCTAGAATTTAAAGATGTGTCTTTTTATCCAAATGACAGTCATCTTTGGGCATATATGTACAAAGCATGCTTACAATCTAATACACAGATCGATAAATCCAGGTTTACTGTGCAAAAATTACGTAAGAAAATAAGTAATGTATTGAAATTGGTGATAATATTTAATAAGATGATTATTAATATTTTACCTGACAAAAAATGTGTGTACACTAAATCAGACAGAGACTAATAATGAACAGAACACAAGAAAACATGAAAATATGTCCCAAGATTCTCTCATGCCACGTACACACGATCGGTCAAACCGATGAGAATGGTCTGATGGACCGTTTTCATCAGTCAAAACCGATCGTGTGTGGGCGCCATGGGTTATTTAACCATCGGTTTAAAAAAAAAAAAAAACTTGTTTTAACCACTTGGTTACTGCATAACGTCAAAAGACGTTATGTTTTTAAAGATGGATATCTTGGTAACGGCAGCAGCTGCTGCCACAACCGAGGTATCCATCTTTAGTGCCAACGGTTCTCTAAACTATAACGGCGGTCTCCGTGAGATTGCAGTTATCGGTGGCGGGAGAGGGCCCCCCCCTCCCGCGCCCTCCGCCGCTTACCGGAGCCGTCGGTAGCGGCGGAGGCGATCGGGTCCTGTCGGCAGCTGTGTTGGGATACAAGTGAGGGAAAAATCGCCCCCACCTGTCCCCACAGCTCTGCTGGGCGGAAGTGACGTCAAAACGTCAGTCCCGCCCAGCGTCTTAAAGAAACATTTTTTTTTTTGTCATTTGAAAAATTACAGTTTATTTTGTTTTTATTTTTTTTGCATTTAAGCCTAAATATGAGATGTGAGGTCTTTTTGACCCCAGATCTCATATTTAAGAGGACCTGTCTTGCTTTTTTTTTATTACAAGGGATGTTTACATTCCTTGTAATAGGAATAAAAGTGATATTTTTTTATTATTATTATTTCAGTGTAAAAAATTATAAACAAAATAAAAATAAATAAGAAAACAAAACATTTTTTTTTTTAAACGCCCCGTCCCGACGAGCTCGTGCACAGAAGCGAACGCATACGCGAGTAGTGCCCGCATATGAAAACTGTGTTCAAACCACACAAGTGAGGTATCGCCACGATCGTTAGAGCGAGAGCAATAATTCTAGCCCTAGACCTCCTCTGTCACTCAAAAAATGCAACCTGTAGAATTTTTTAAACGTCGCCTATCAAGATTTTTAAGGGTAAAAGTTTGACGCCATGCCACGAGCGGGTGCAATTTTTAAGTGTGACATGTTGGGTATCATTTTACTCGACGTAACATTTTCTTTCACAATATATAAAATAATTGGGCGAAATTTATTGTTGTCTTATTTTTTAATTCAAAGAAGTGTTTTTTTCCAAAAAAAGTGCGCTTGTAAGACCGCTGCGCAAATACGGTGTGACAAAAAGTATTGCAATGACTGCCGTTTTATTCTCTAGGGTGTTAGAAAAAAAATTATATATCATGTTTGGGGGTTTAAGTAATTTTCTAGCAAAAAAAAATGTTTTAGTCTCGTAAACACCGAATCTGAAAAACAGGCTCAGGGCTCAAGTGGTTAAATTTAACTGATGGATTCCTAACCGATAGGCACGACCATCGGTTAAAAATCCACGCATGCTCAGAATCAAGTCGACGCATGCTTGGAAGCATTGAACTTAATTTTTTTCAGCACATCGTTGTGTTTTACGTCACCGTGCTCTGACACGATAGTTTTTTTAACCGATGGTGTGTAGGCACGACTGACCATCAGTCAGCTTCATCAGTTAACCGATGAAAACGGTCCATCAGACCGTTCTCATCGGATGGACCGATCGTGTGTACGCATTAGTTGTCCTAACTGTGAGGCCGTGTACACACGGCAGAGATCCTCGACGGGCAGAACACATCGTTCCGCCCGTCGAGGCTCTCTGCCGGCTGTCGAAATCGGCGACCCGCCCGTCGGGAATGGCAACCAGCCATTCATCCAGGCGGGCCGTCGAGCAAATAGAGAGTGTGCTCTCTATTTCTGCTCGACGGGCTTCCCGACGGGAAGCTCGCCGAGAGTGTACACACGGCCGAGGTCCTCGCTGGAATGTGCATTCCAGCAAAGGTTCTCGCTGGTTTTCAGCGAGAACCTCGGTCGTGTGTACGCCGCCTGAGATTTTTTGTAATTACATAGAGAATCTTGAGGAACAATTAGAATCTAAAAAAAAATATTTTGCCAGAGTTACAAAATGACAGTAGTTGCTGTAATAACTACAGATGACAAAAAGACTGAATCCAAGTCAAAGCTACAATCTTATTTTCCGGAAAGTTCGGAAATGGAGAATGTTGATGCTACTGATGAAATGGAAATTAAACATAAAAACTTATTACGTAGAACTGCAAAACTAAAGTTGCAAATACATGATCAACTTATGAAAGTTTTAAAAGACTTTCCTATTTATGACGTTGGGGCAACTGTATTTTCCAATTGAGATTTATTTGAAATGTTTGCAGATCGTTTTAATCTTTCAAATGATCAACGCAATTACATATTTTATTTGTGGATTCCTGTTAATTTTGCTAAATGAATCCATTCACTTATTAGTGATGACGATGGTCAGGAAAGACAAAACGACGCGACAGATAGATTGCGACTATTATTGCTACGTATGACCGGTGAGCAAAAACCAACCATAGAAATGTTAGACCTATTACAGACTACCGCAGAAGAAGATCCATTTCGGTTTAAAACAAGATTTTGCAAGGTTTATGAAATGATATTTGGAGTAGATGATAAAACTGACCCAGGTTTAAAAATAGCTTTCATAAAAAAAATGTAAATACCTTGACCCAACTTCAGTAGCCATAGCACATGACTGGTGTACTACTAGTGTTTGCTAAATAACCAACCACCCACCTCTTAACCACCTACATTAAACACTCGACACCTTCTGGATTAAATGGCCAACAAAGGCCCCTTTATTAAATCCAAAAGGTAAATATAAAATTAACTTTTAAACAACCATTTTAAAATATATATAACCGTATAAACTTTTTAACATTTACCAACATTCTTTTTGAATAAATTAACCCAAACAACAACCACTGTAGACACAACACTGTAGACACAACACTGTAGACACAAAGGTTCCTGAGAGAAAGAGAAATAAAAAGTGCAAGGCAATGGGCTGTCCTCCAACAGAAAGTGTCCGGGCCTCTAAGCTCAAGAGACCATAGCTTCCTCCTTCATTTACTCTTCAGCCCGATTGCCAGTAGCCCCCACCTAACCGGATAGGGAAGGTGCCCATCCCATGACAGGCCCCAACTCCTACCAACCATCTCAGGTATATCGATCTTATATCTCTATACCACCCCCACCCAATTCTCAGGAGCCCCAAAACCAATGCCAAGACCACCTGAAAAACAAAAAGATGATGAAAAACACACACCCATACCAGACACTTCCCCAGGGAGGGAGGGAGGGAAAAACAGCCTGTTTGTTACCACAACTGCAGATGACTCCCGAATGACTGGCCCCGCCCCCTCCTCCTTTTATGTGACCCTCCTCATGTGCCTAAGCCCCGCCCCCCGGCCGGACTTTTTACCAGCCATTTCCTCTTCCTGTGTGCGCTCCACACAGTGTTCCCCCAGTCATGTGGCCCCTGCGCCTGGGTTCCCCTTACTTCGGGGCTGTCTTGACTGGTGTACTACTAGTGTTTGCTAAATAACCAACCACCCACCTCTTAACCACCTACATTAAACACTCGACACCTTCTGGATTAAATGGCCAACAAAGGCCCCTTTATTAAATCCAAAAGGTAAATATAAAATTAACTTTTAAACAACCATTTTAAAATATATATAACCGTATAAACTTTTTAACATTTACCAACATTCTTTTTGAATAAATTAACCCAAACAACAACCACTGTAGACACAACACTGTAGACACAACACTGTAGACACAAAGGTTCCTGAGAGAAAGGGAAATAAAAAGTGCAAGGCAATGGGCTGTCCTCCAACAGAAAGTGTCCGGGCCTCTAGCCGTACGTCATAAGCTCAAGAGACCATAGCTTCCTCCTTCATTTACTCTTCAGCCCGATTGCCAGTAGCCCCCACCTAACCGGATAGGGAAGGTGCCCATCCCATGACAGGCCCCAACTCCTACCAACCATCTCAGGTATATCGATCTTATATCTCTATACCACCCCCACCCAATTCTCAGGAGCCCCAAAACCAATGCCACAGACGCATACGGTGACACCTCACACGTGTGCGGCCCGCCACAGCCCTAAGGCCCGTTGCAACCCGTCCTGGAGCCCCAGGACCCACAAGTCAATGCCCACAGGGGTCAAGTGCACCCCGTCACCCCTGAGGAAAAAGGGGAACTCCCTTTTTTGGCTCGCAATGGCGAACCACCAACCCCCCGTGATGGGCGACAAACTTAGAGACGGCCTTATTGGCCTTAATCCTGGCCCAATTAACCCTGTCTACAGGCCGAGCGCCTCTCCAGGCCAACCTCCCCACCATTTCGGACCAAACCACCAACGTGTCGAGGAATGCGCTCCTGAGGTGCATAAAGTCCCACTTGATGACCCGAATCAGATCTCGGGAAGCTCTAACGCACAGGTCATTGCCCCCGAAATGCAGCAATAGCACTTCCGGGGCCCTGTCCAGCCTAGCATAATGCTGAACTTCCGGCACCACCCTGGACCAAAGCATACCAGGGATGCCGATCCAACGGACAGTAGCCTACTCCCGCGAAAAACCCAACTGCCTGCCCTCACTCCTGACCAATGAACATAGGAGTGATCCAAGATCCAGACCAAGCACACCGAGCATGAAAAGAACAGGGAACACCAGAACAGAGAATCAACACTGAACAGACAAACCACCCCCCAGCACACCACACCCCGACAAAGAATTGACCAACAAAATCACGAACACTGACGAACAGGAAAAGAAAGTAACGTTGACCTCCCACCCCCTCACAAAAGCTGCGGACGCACATACAACCTGAACCGGCGGGGCTCCCAGCGACCGATCCGCTGCAGGACCTCATCTCACAAGCCCCACCGCGGGCCTTCTGTCGCTGCCCCGATCCGAAAAGAATGAGAGGAATACTCAGCTGAACAGAAACCACCTGCCACCAAACTACGTTTGAAAAACTGCCCCAAATTGGTACCTGGTCAACGGAAGCCCATCCGCATGAACCAGGAACGGGCCCACCCCTGGTGGGCGCAAACCCAACCAATCGCAAACAACTTCCACCGGAAAAACCCCGAGCCCCCGGCACCTTACCCTGGATCACCTTGGTGCCCTTGCCCACTTGATCGTTTTGTGACCTGCGAATAAGCAACGTAACCGAGTCAGCGAGGACACGCACATCGGACACATGCAATCCACCCGGTACCTTTTTAGAAGGGCTAACCAGTTGACCAACCCTCAAAGCCCTGAAAAAAGCCAACACAAACGCCGCCCGAAACAAACGAGCCTCAAAAGGTGAAGAACACACCACCTGCAAAATACCAACAAACGACTCCAACATGTGAAGAGAAACCGGCCTCCTAGAATGCGGACGCATGCGACCTTTCCGGTAACCCCGCAAAGCCTTGCAGACCACAAACGACTTGGTCACATCCTCAACACCATTCAACTGAAACAGGAATGCCAAGCCCGACATCTTTGTGTTCAAGGAGGAAACTGACACCCCCTCCTCACAACACTTACCCAAAAATACAACAGTACATGTAACCGGTCCTCAGCCGAGAACCCCACCCCAAGCTCACTCACCAAACTATGCCATTCCTGCCACACCCGTTCATATGATCTCCAGGTGGAGTCAGCTACTGACCTCCGGACCAACTCCATCACCGCCCCCACACGAGGCCCCACAAGCCACTGGGGCACGGAACCCCCACCCGATCCGCCTCCGGAGCCAGCTGCCGAAACCTGTCCCACCGCAAACGAGAGAGTGCATCAGCCACCTCATTGTTGACCCCGGGGACATGCACAGCACAAATAACGATATTCAAAGCCAAGCATTTTAAAACCAAAGCCCGTAGCAAACGAACCACTGGCATCGACGAAGCCGAAAATGAAGAAATAGCCTGAACCACACCCAAATTGTCGCAGTGAAAACGCATCAAATCATCTAGTGCAACACTAAGGCCAAACCCGACAGGTCCCGAACCACCCATTCCCAAAAAAGAACTGAACATCTCAACATATGGGCACGAGATGGCGCAGCCCATGGGCAAAACACAGGTCCACAAAATACTGACCCTCCCAACAACATCCCAACAACCGCACACTGTCTGGATGCACCGGCAAGAGCCGAAAGGCCGACTCAATGGCGGTCTTGGCCAACCAGGCCCCCTGCCCAAACGTTGAACCCACCGCACCGCCTCAATAAAAGATGCATAGCACACTGTACACAATGCTGGATCAATGGCCTCGTTCACCAAGCCCCCTTTCGGGTACGATAGGTGGTGGATGAATCAAAACTGATTCGGCTCCCGTTTAGGAACCACCCCAGCGGTGACACCATCAAGTCTCCCGTGGGCGGGGCCTCAAATGGCCCCGCCATCATGCCCAAACCCACCTCCTTCTGGAGCCTAACAGTCACCACCTCCAGGCGAGTCAACGCAGACTTAAGGTTAGCCGCCATGGAAGGTATAACACCCAAATGCTCGGAATCGGGAAACCATCCTTAAAGCCCAACGACAACGCCGGCGCAGCTACCCTATTCGGGTATCTACTTAGGCACGGCACCATTTTGTCCACCCTCACCGACGTCCTCCCTTTTGCCAGCGTCACCAAACCTCTTTCCTCTCTTAAAACACTTCAACAAGGGATGGGCTCCCCCACAACCGGAGCACTCGTGCCTGAAGCAACACGATCCTCCAAACTTACAGGAGCCCTCGTTGTACTGCCAACAGAAACCCCTGCGTTTTTCAGCCGGCAGCAAGGAAGCCCGAGCACCCCTGGCCCCCTCCCGAAAGGGCTGCGGCACAACCCTGGCCTGAGTCATTAGTCTCATCCACAGGGCGATATCTTTTTGGTTCCACCGTATCTCCGGACGAACAGTTTTTTTCTGTCGAAACTGCTCATCATAGCGCAGAATGTAACAAAATAAACCCGTGCACTGGTCCAGCTGCTTTATCCCAGTCATGCTAGCTAGAATGTAAAACGCATGCTCCCAATTCGCAAAGGTACGAGGAATCAGGCGATAACGCCGCTTCTCTTCCTCCTCCTTCTTGCTCTCGTCTGGCATCACTTTATCTAAATTAAACTTCGAGGGGGAGCAGCGAAATTATTTCCACATACTCCCCCTTCCAAATCCGCTCCTTCACTTCAACCCTCAAATGAGCCCCCAGAGGCGCATCATAACACAGATAAACCTTGCACCGAGCCGAGTCCGCCAACCTTACCCCGTCCGCCATTAAACCTGACACCATGTCCGTCACCGCCCCACCTGGAGTAGCCCCAGCAGGAGAAACACCCTCAGCGGGACCGTCTACCGGTGGCGCTGGCAGAGGTGGCAACACCCCCGTGCCAACCCGGGACGCGGACACCGTCCCCACACCCGCTAACTGAACAGTCCCCACCCCCCCCCAACAGAACTGCCTAGGGCCTGAACCAACACACACAGCACTGGGATTAGCCAGCCCGACCCCGGGCGGAACCAACCACACAGCCGAAGGAGGTACTGCGACAGCCGGAGCGGGCCCAACGGGCCCCCATCAACCAGGGGCCTGCAACCATTTAATAAGGATGACAGCAGCTTCTGCAGCAACAGCGCACCCGCATCAGGGACCCCCCCCCCACCGGCAGAGACACCCCACCCAACTGAAGTACACCAGAACCCAACGCCCCCCCCCCGGCAAAGAACCCCAGCAGTGACAGCAGAAAGAAGTGTAAGGGAAGGAGGGGGAGAAGAAACAGCTGCAGAAGACACAACAGACAGTGATATAAAGGACGACTTACCCTGCTGCCCAGTGGAAACTGTCCGACTGGCCGTTGCTCCAGCTCCCAGCTGACGCCCCGACGGGCCCGCTACTTCCTCTAGACCATCCGAGTCCGTGTCCGACAGTTCACCCTCCGACATTGATCCCCTTGCACCGCAAGAGACGCAGAGCCCGCCGACAAGGCCACCGATCCACTGCCCAATTAGAAGCCAGAAGCCCTGCGATCAGGCCGCACCACGTCTAACGATCTCCCCCGCAGAGCCCCCCTGCGATCCAGCAGCAGCCGCTCCCGAATCGCTGTCGTCACTACGCCTTGGACCTCCGCTTCCCCCTGGATAGCTGCAGCCGCTCTGGTTGATGGGCTCCCAGCCGCACACCCCGATCTCCCCCGCCGTGAAGCGACACGCGGTGGCGGGAGTACCCGCCTACGCCACCGCTCCAGAAGTCCCCCGAGATGCCCTGCCAGGCGACGGGGATGACACCCGCCGACCCGCTTTTCCTTGCTGCCTGGCCTTCTTACCAGCCTCACACGAAGCCGCAGCCGCCTGCCGTTTTTTGCCCCCCCCGGGGAGGGGGGGTGCATGTGGGCTACTCCCCCGCTGACTGACACCCGATGAAACCCCCAGGGCTGTATCACAGTCGGCGGCCTTAAACGCCTGGCCCAGCGCGGCGAGGGGGGGCGGGGGGGGGGGGGTTTCTCAGAACGTACCTTCACCCGGGCCCGCCAGTAGCAATCCAGCCGCTCCTCATGCCATTGAGCCCAATTTAGTCTGGCCGCAGCAGGAGCCACTCCAGCATGCCCTCCAGCTGATCCATAGCTGAGGTAACAATACAGGAAAAACAGCCTGTTTGTTACCACAACTGCAGATGACTCCCGAATGACTGGCCCCGCCCCCTCCTCCTTTTATGTGACCCTCCTCATGTGCCTAAGCCCCGCCCCCCGGCCGGACTTTTTACCAGCCATTTCCTCTTCCTGTGTGCGCTCCACACAGTGTTCCCCCAGTCATGTGGCCCCTGCGCCTGGGTTCCCCTTACTTCGGGGCTGTCTAGAACGTCAACATTTAAATGCTATAGTAAGCTTCATTGACAAAAATAGGAGACAATTGAATCAAAGCAATCTTAAACACAACGTTGCTATTATTTAATGTGATAAAAATAGTCAGGCTACAGACATGTCAGAAACGACAGGTCTCAGCAAGAATGACAAGGACAGGTGCAGACAAGTGAGGCAAGGAAACCCCATGACGTGTTTTTACTGTCATGGATCTGGACATATGAGAAAACATTGCTTTAAGTTTAACCACTTCCCTACCAGCCCATAGGGGAATCACGTCATGGTGATCCCCTCGCCGATGAGACAGGACGTTGCACAACGTCCTGTCTTCACGGCGTTCTAGGGCACGCGCGCGCCCACGGCACCACCCGCGATCCCGCGCGTGTGCCCGACGGCCGTGATTGCCGCCGGGCACCCGCGATTTCCGGCAATCACGGCAGGAGTGTGGATCTGTGTGTGTAAACACACAGATCCACCTCCTGTCAGCGGTGAGGAGACTGATGTGTGTTCCCAGTACAGAGGAACACACATCGATCTCCTCCCCCTGTGAGTCCCCCTCCCCCTACAGTTAGAACATACTTTAGGACACATTTTAACCCCTTCAGCGCCCCCTAGTGTTAACCCCTTCCCTGCCAGTCACATTTACACAGTAATTAGTGCAGTTTTATAGCACTAATCGCTGTGTAAATGTGAATGGTCCCAAAAACGTGTCAAAAGTGTCCGATATGTCCGCCGCAACGTCACGGTCACAAAAAAAAAAACGCAGATCCCCGCCATTACTAGTAAAAAAAAAAATGCCATAAATCTATCACCTATTTTGTAGACGCTATAACTTTTGCGCAAACCAATCAATATACGATTATTGCGTTTTTTTTTTTTTACCAAAAATACGTAGAATACGTATCGGTCTAAACTGAGGGGAAAAAAGTTTTTTTAAAAAAAAATATTGTGAGATGTATTAAATAAAAAGGAAAAAATATTGTGTTTTTTTTTAAATTGTCGCTCATCTTTTGTTTATAGCGCAAAAAATAAAAACCGCAGAGATGATCAAATACCACCAAACGAAAGCTCTATTTGTGTGGGGAAAAAAACATAATGATTTAATTTGGGTACAGTGTTGCACGACCGCGCAATTGTCATTCAAAGTGCAACAGCGCTGAAAACTAAAAATTGGTCTGGGCAGGAAGGGGGTGAAAATGCCCTGTATGGAAGGGGTTAAGAGTGACTTACAAATAAAAACTAAAGATATGGAGTATGAAAAATCAGCTTTTGTACAACCTGTTTTTTCATGTCAAGATAAAATTTTGACTGAATTGTCTTATGACACTGAAGTCAAACAGATCAGTAATTTTACTGTTCACAGCAGTAAAACTGAGAACACCAGCAAATGTATTCATGTAGCTTTAGGTGCACAATGTGCAGAGGACACTGTACACCAAGTGAGAGTACTTGCTGATCAATCACTGCCTGTGGTATTAATATGAGAACACCAGCAAATGTATTCACGTAGCTTTAGTAGTGATGTCGCTAACATAAAATTTTCCGTTTGCGAACACGAACTTCCGCAAATGTTCGCGAACTTCCGCAAATGTTCGTGAACGACTGAACCGGGCGAACCGCCATAGACTTCAAAGGGCAGGCAAATTTAAAAACCCACGGGGAATCTTTCTGGCCACAATAGTGATGGAAAAGTTGTTTCAAGGGGACTAACACCTGGACTGTGGCATGCCGGAGGGAGATCCATGGCAAAATTTCCATGGAAAATTACGTAGCTGATGCAGAGTCGGGTTTTAATCCATAAAGTGTATAAATTACCTAACATTCCTAAATTGTTTGGAATAACGTGCTTTAAAACATCAGGTATGATGTTGTATTGATCAGGTAGTGTAAGGGTTACAGACAGGGTTAGGGTTACAGACAGGGTTAGGGTTACAGATAGGGTTAGGGTTACAGACAGGGTTAGGGTTACAGACAGAGTTAGGGTTAGGGTTATAGATAGGGTTAGGGTTCACAGTGACAGACCAAACTCTGACAGACCAAACTCCCCGTTTAACGCACCGCAAACAACCGCAAACAGTCCATTTGCACAACCGCAAACTCCCCATTTACACAAGGTTGGATACCAAGCCATGTCCCATTCCTTCACTGACGTCATTGAATGTCTCTTCCTCCACCCAGCCACGTACAACACCAAGGGTCCCTGGAAGGTTACAACAAGCCCCCTGGGACGCCTGCTGTGGTTGGTCTTCCACCTCTCAAAGCCACCCACGTGATATCCACAGACACATCATCATCATCAACTGCTTCACTTGTATCTGACAACTCAGCAAAAGAAGCAGCAGCGGGTACAACATCATCATCATCATCATCACACCATATGTCCATGTGTGTAATGCTGCCTGACTGGGACATATCCCTTTTATCTACATCCTCTGGCAATAATGGTTGCGCATCACTCATTTCTTCCAACTCATGTGTAAATAACTCCTCTGACAGATCAAGTGAAGCAGCTGTGGTGCTAGTGTTGGTGGTGGCAGCAGGCTGGCGAATGGTAACTTGAGAGGTGCCCGAAGCTGAGCTGGAGAAGGATGGTGCGTCAAGGTTCCGAGCGGAAGCTGTAGAAGATTGGGTGTCCTGTGTTAGCCAGTCAACTATGTCCTCAGAACTTTTCGAGTTCAGGGTTACTGTGCCTGAACACTGGACATTATTCTAGGGCCAGAGGGAATCACAGCACCATGACCACAACAGCCCCTGCGGGGTGGCCTGCCTCTGCCTGTCATTTTATTTAGATTAGTTTAGTTGTACTATGCGTGCAAGCTACTGTGACAACAGATATGAGTGGCACTGTGCACTGGCAGAAGTTGACAGAGTAGACGCTGTAGGCCTGACACACACGCCTGCAGACAACTAACTGCTATTCTATTGGAGTCAAAATTGTTTTGTTTTTTTAATGTTATCTACTGTGCCAACAAATATATGAGTAGTGGCACTGGACAAGTGGGCACAGTATATGCTGTGAGCCTGACACACGCTGGCAGACAACTGACTACTATTCTCTATTGCAGTCAAAATTGAGTTTTTTTTAAATGTTATCTACTGT
This sequence comes from Rana kukunoris, assembly GCA_029574335.1. NCBI lineage: Eukaryota > Metazoa > Chordata > Amphibia > Anura > Ranidae > Rana > Rana kukunoris. The sequence goes on along the minus strand of CM056052.1, from coordinate 24,785,642 downwards.
GCCAACAAATATATGAGTGGTGGCACTGGACAAGTGGGCACGGTATACGCTGTGAGCCTGACACACGCTGGCAGACAACTGACTACTATTCTCTATTGCAGTCAAAATGTTTATTTTTTTTAAATGTTATCTACTGTGCCAACAAATATATGAGTGGTGGCACTGGACAAGTGGGCACAGTATTCGCTCTGAGCCTGGCAGACAACTGACTACTATTCTCTATTGCAGTCAAAATTGTGCTTTTTTTTTACTCTCAAAATCTTTTATTTTGTAAAGACAAAAAAAGAAAAGGAAGACACCACAAGCACAATAGAGACAGGAATAATACATTTTCGATAACAGTACAGCCGATACAGAGATTACACCATCCTAGGCATAGCAACAAACAAAGTGAAAGGTGAATGGCTTCCATAAGAGACATACCTATAACAAATAGATCAGCAAGAAAGGATAATTACACATTCAGAGCACTTTGTCATCCACACCCCTAAAGGGATCTAACTGAGTGACTGACAAGAGGGCAAAGCATAAATAAGTCAATCAGAAACATAACGTCGGCTTTGGAATTACAGACTCTCAAACAAAATAACAATGAACAAAAAAAACAAAGAGAAGGAGACAAGAATAATAGGGAAATGAAAAAGGGAGAGAAACAGACCAGAAACAGAAAAGAGGGAAAAAGAGATCAGAAAATAGTCCATCCTGCCGGTCCACCTACAGCAGAACATAACAAGAAATACCCTTATGAGGTTATCTGACATCTATATAAGTGGCCCAAGGCTCCCCAGTCTCCTTAAATTGTTGGGTAGCATCAAAAAGGTAACTCACCATTTTTTCTTGTGACATAATCCAAGAAATTTTGTGTTTTGCAGCACGGAACAAAACCGTAGGAAGCTTCCAGGATTTAGCAATGGTCAGTTTAACCCCCAAAAATATAAAAAATATAAGCTTCTGAGTAAATTTAGAAATCTTGGAGATTCGGAAATTTAAAAGCGCTACAGAAGGAGACTTCGGAACCCTGACACCCGTAACCCTAAAGATCATATGAAATTTTTTATTCCAAAAGTCTCTAATCCTAGGGCAATCCCACCAGACATGTGATATAGTATCTACTAGATGACACCCCCAAAAACAAAGGGGGAATGTCGAAGGAAAGATCCTGGATAGTCTGGAAGGTGTCATATACCATCTTGTTATAACCTTAAGACAAGCCTCTGATAGGGAAGTATTAAGTATTAAGAATACGAGCGAAAAAAGGCAGTATGCAGATCCCAATCTTCCTGTAACTCAGTTTCCCAGGAAGTCATGTAGGTAAGTTTCACATCAGAATGGGCCAGAGACGAATAGATGATCAAGATCCAACCCCTCTGCTCCGTAGCCTGACCACACCACATCTCATATGGGGAAAACCAGGGCGGGAAAGGTTTAGTTTTCCACAACAAATGCAAATAGTGAGAGATTTGAGTAAACCTAAAGCATTCAGAATCAGGAAGATCAAGGTCTTTAATACAAGTAGCGAGGGAAATGGGACCTGCAGAATTAAAGAAATGTCCAATACGGAACATTCCCTTATTCAACCACCAGCTAAAAGCCTTAACAGGGCTCAAAATTTCAAGTCCTGAGCTACTAGCCAGGCCTCAAGAGTTACTCGCCACCAGTTGCCCCACTTAATTCATACACTGCCCTGCGCCTAATTGCAACTGTAAACATGCCCTCGCAGATTATCTCATGGAATGACAGTGTTTTATGCAGAATCAAGTTACAAAATTAAATATTACCAACAACAACTTTAACAAAATGGGACAGGGCACTGGGGGCAGACCAGAGGGACAGGGCACTGGGGGCAGACCAGAGGGACAGGACACTGGGGGCAGACCAGAGGGACAGGGCACTGGGGGCAGACCAGAGGGACAGGGCACTAGAACTGGGTCTCTTCCCTATTCTCTTGCTGTCTCCTCTGCAACTCCCATCCATCTTCTCTCCCCCATTCATCTCATCATCAGGAGCCTGTGTGTGCACCTCCACGCTTGCATGTCCCCACTTCCCCCTTTTATTCAGGCTGGCAGAGAGGTGAGGAGCTGCAGCACAGCGGGAGGGAGTACAATCCACACAACTGCACAGCCATTGACACCATAGCACAGCGCACACTGACACCGCACAGCACACATTGAGACCAGTCTGTTCACAGTGCTCTGGCTGAACTGTTGGACACTTACATAGAGCACAAGGAGAAGAAAACTGCACAAACTGGAAGGCTGCCGCTCTGTCAGGGCAATTTTCAGTGAGCGCTGCACCGGAGTGTAATTTTCGCAATCCTCCACCTCACTCATTACTTTCTGCTCTCCAGCTACATTGGTCGGGGCCCGGGGGGGAGGGGGCAGGCTCAGAGAGGTCATACTGTTAGGTCCCATGGCTTAATAAGAATTGTAAGGAGAGCACCTGTGTACTGCTCTGCCTGTGCGCGGCTCACCAGACTACTTTTCCCGAGCATGCACCTTTCCTCTTTGGCAGCCAATCTCATCGGGACTCTAAGTGTAGGCACAGATTGCAGGAAGATTGGTCATGCAGCCCTGTCATCACTCGCCCCCAGCCTGAATCCACTCGCCAAATGCTAGTAGGCGAGTGGAAATTTTGAGGGCTGGCCTTAATATCCATCCCTGGGGGGATGTGGAACAAATGGGCCAAGGGTTTACAAGAGGAAACTAAAGAGGGGGGCTGTTTAAGCTTATCCCAGAAAGCCAAAGTATGGGAGAGGGATGGGGATAAAATTGGAGGACGAGATTTAGGGGAGCACCAAGGAAGAAAGTTGAGTGTGAATGAGGGAACAGACTGTCTCTCCATATCCACCCAGTCAGGCCTACCCCGCTTCGAATATATTGTGGAAAATTGCGCTAAACATGCAGCCTGAAGATACCAAAAGAGATTCGGCAATCCCAAACCACCTTCCTTCCTCAACCTAAACAATACATATTTCGAAAATCTATACCCCTTACCACCCCATACAAACTTAATGATTTTATTTTGAAGAGAACGTAAGTGATCCTTTCTAATTGAAATTGGAAGAGACCGGAAAAGGTAAAGTAATCTAGGAAAAAGGGTCATCTTAATTGAATTTATCCTCCCCAGCCAGGAGAGCCCGGAACCATACCATTTATCGAAATCTGCTTGTAACAGTGGAGGGTAGTTAGCAGAATAAAGTTGTTCAAAGGTAGGCGTGAGATTAATTCCCAAGTACCTGATGAACAAATCAGACCATTGAAAATTAAACGATTCTTTCAGCTGAGCTACCAGAGAAGGTTGGTGTCAGGGTCCCAGCGCTGTTAGTTCCCATTTAGCGTGCAGGCCCGGTAGATTTGCGTCCCAGCGCGTGCCTGTGCGCCTGAGGCACATGCGTAGTGCGGTGGCTCGCACCCTCTCGGGACCAATCAGAGGCATGACCAGCCTATTTGAACCAGCCCCTCTCTCTGGATGGGTTGCTGGTTTATCATCAGCTCTGTCTGTAGCTTGGTTGCTGTACCTTGTGCTCTTTGACTCGGATTTTCTCCGGACTCAGCTCTCGCCCTGAAACCTGACCTCGGCTTTGTCTCTGGATTTGCTGGATTTGCTGTCTTCTCTAAACCCTTGACCTTTGGACCGTGACCTGGATCTGCTGCCGTCTCCTGACCTAGAACCTTGGCTTGTACCCCGCACTTGTCTCAGCCCGTCTTCTGAACCTAAACTTTGCCCTGTACCCTGGATCTGCTTCTGTCAGTTTGCTGTCTCCTGTGCTGTGTACCGGAAGCTCGGAAACTGCTCGCTTGCATCTACCTTGGTGGCCGTTCTGCAACTACTTCCAAAGTCAGCTACAACTCTCCAGCATCAGCCATCCCATTCTACTACCCCGCTGGTACCGGTACCTCCTTGTGCCTCTGCCTCCTGTCTCAACTCCAGGGGGCGGGCGCGCTTGGTCGTAAAGGTAAGCCGTCCTCAGCATCTTGGCCTTGGTGAGTACTTGATTCCCTGATAGTTGGAGAGAAATGTTAACTTTTAGGCCAGAAATTTTGTGGAAGTCCTCCAATAACTTGCAGACAACAGGAAGGGACGTGGTTGTGGAGGTGATGAAAAGGATAAGATCATCAGCAAAAAGGCCACACTTATGAACGTTGGGACCACAACTGACCCCCGCAATGTCAGGGTTGGAACGGATGGCCATCACCAAGGACTCTATTGCAATAGCAAAAATTCATGGTGATAATGGACACCCTTGGCGAGTACCTCTAGCTATTTTAATGGGATCCGAATAAAGGCCCTGCAAGCGAATCCTAGTGGTCGGGAAAGTATAGAGAGCTTTAATAAGACCCATGAATCTGGGGCCGAAACCCCAAAGTTCCATAAGGGAAAACAGATATGGCCAAGAAACCGAATCAAAAGCTTTTTGTAAGTCGACAATAACATACCAGTTGTTTAGAACCACCATCCCAGCCATATTGTAGAAAATAAACAATATCAATAGCTCTCTGTATTTGGTCCAGGCCTTGCCTATTAGGGATGAAACCTACTTGATTTCTATGAATATAAACACTTATGAAGGAAGCCAAACGGTTAGCCATCACTTTGGTCATGATCTTCAGATCATTATTCATCAGGAAAATTGGCCTATAATTACCTAATTCGGCCGGATCCTCATCAGGTTTAGGGATGATGGTGATAAACGCAGAGTTTAGTTGACAATCTAGGGGAGCACCTCCAGTAGTGTCATTGAAGAATCTAGCCATGTAGGGAGCTAACGTGCCAGCAAAGGTTTTGTAATAGGCCACTGAGAACCCATCCGGGCCTGGGCGGAATTAGTCTTAAAATGTTTAATCACCTCCAACACCTCCTCCGCAGAGAAAGGAGCTTCGAGTCTATCTCTATGTTCTGACAACAAACTAGGAATATGGAGGTTTTCAAAAAACAAAAACAGCTTCGAACAGCTAAGCTTATCACGGGAACTTTACAGATCCTCATAAAATCTATGAAACTCCTTCATTATGTTAATAGGGTTAACAATCAAAGGCTTACACCCTATTCTAATCTTAGGGAAAACGTGCAATCTACGTCTAGGCGTAAGTTTAGAAGCCAGAAGAGAGCCCATCTTATCTCTCTGGTGATAATACCTCGCCCCACTCCATCTGATATTCTTTTCTGCGGATGCAGTTAACGCTAGATTAAAATCCAGACGTGCCTTATCTAACAGAGCAATGGGAACCTGAGGGGGATCATTCTTATGGGCTTTCTGGAGGGAGAAAAAGGATTGCTCGAGATTCTCCACCTCCAACCGTCTAGATTTATTTAATTGAGATTCAATTTGAATAAGCCTTCCCCTAACTGTGACCTTATGAGCCGCCCACAACGATTCCGCAGATATATCATCAGTATTGTTAAGGGAGGAATAGTCATAAATGGCTTTCTCCACTTTAGTCTAAACGGCAAGATCAGAAAGCATAGCTTCATTCAGCTTCCAATGAAAGATCTTACTAGGATTAACAAACTGACTGACAAAAGACATAGGGCCAGATTCAGGTACAATTGCCCTGGCGCAGAGTATCAGAGATACACTACGCCGCCATATTTTACCTGGCTCTAAGACTAATTCAGGTAGATTTCGGCCCGTAAGGTACGGCGGCGTAGTGTATTTCTCGCGGCGTAATCGAAATACACGATTAGGGGGCGTGAAGCATTTAAATTAGGCGCGTCCCCGCGGCGATCGAACTGCGCATGCTCCGTTCAGAAATCTCCCGCCGTGCATTGCGCGAAATTACGTTGTTACATCAGTTTCTTTTAGTAGCGTCGTTTACGTACATTCCTATTCCCGGACGACTTACGCAAAAAAAAAAAATGAAATTCGACGTGGGAACGATGGTCAGTTTTTTTTAGTAGCGTCGTTTACGTACATTCCTATTCCCGGACTACTTACGCAAAAAAAAAATTGAAATTCGACGCAGGAACGATGGCCATACTTAACATGGGCCGTCTAACGTTAGACCAGATAATAGCTTCCCTAACTTTACGCAGCAAAAAGCTGACTACAGATGCCGTAAGAGAATGCGACGGCCGATCGTAACTTCGTGGATCGCCGGAAAAAGCTAATTTGCATACCCCGACGCTGAAAACAACGCAAACTCCACCCAGTGGCCGAAAAAGATTGCAGCGGCGTATGAAGACGTAAGCCTGTCGGATCGAAGCCGTCGTATCATGGTTTGAGGATTCAAACTAATGATACGACTCGGGTAATTTGAAATTACTCCCGTCTATCAGGAGATAGACCGGAGTAATGGCTCTGTGAATCTGGCCCATAATTACTATGGAATGGTCCGACCAAACCTTATCAGTTATGTGCGCTTTAAGGACCCTGGGAATAAAAGCCTAGAAAACCAAAATATGGTCAATCCTGGAATAGGATTGATGAGCATGGGAAAAATGTGAATAGTCTACTTTAGTGGGATTCATTTCTCTACAAATATCTATGAGGCCCTGCTGAAAGATCATCTTTGCGACTTTAGAACTAATCCTGGCTGGGCGGACGGATTGAGCGTGCAAGGGTCTGGATTTATCTACACTCTGGTCAAAAGCAAGATTAGAATCCCCACCAAAAATAACCGTACCCTCAAGATGGGGGTGCAGGGTCTTAAAGAGGGTCTGGAAAAATTTAGATTGGCCTGAATTAGGGGCATAATAGGACACGAAGGAATATAAATTACCGTCTATTGTCCCCTTAACTAATAAGAATCTACCCTCGCTATCCCCAAATTCGGCTTTCAGAGAGAATCTGCAGCGTTATAAGAAGAGAACAGCCACCCCTCTAGTTTTATCCTCAGCATTAGAGAGAAAGAATAAAGGAAACTGAGCATGTATGAATGGTGGCTTATAGCTAGCAGGGAAGTGTGTTTCCTGAGGAAGAAGGACATCTATTTTGCGGGAATTCAAGAAATCAAGGACTTTTCTACGTTTAACGGGAGAATTTAACCCTTGGGTATTATGGGTAGCCACTTTTAGAGGAGTGGCATGGTCAGTGTTGCTAGCAATGGAGCCTAGGAGTGAGACCCATCAACAAAAAATCGTCACTTACCATTGTGAAGATCTGAAATCTGCTGTGAAACTTAGCCACCGAAGAAGAGAGCAATCCCTGGAAGAAAAACCTCTTGGACGAAGACCGGCGGAGGGCTGAAAAAAAGAAAGGAATGAAAAAGAATACAAGGAAAACAATAGAAATAGAAAATCTCAGGACTTCCGTGGTCCTGATAGGACACCAGGAGAAAAAGAACCTGACACCCTTAAAAAAACAAAACATAACCACATCCTGTGTGAGGGGTGGAAACTGAATCCACAGAACCCAGACCATGGATTGGGAAGAGGCACAGCAGAACTACCTCAGCAACAGGCCACCTAAATAAAAAGAAGGTTACATAAAAACTATGATATGGGGAACAAGAGCATACTACATGTGGGCAGCAGTTTAGTAAGACAACATATCAGCCCAGGTTCTAAATAAAGAGCAACCGAACATAAGTTCAAACGAAAAAATTTGAAAATGCAAAAATTCAAAAGGACTCCCAGAAAAAAAGAAAAAAATTACAACGGCAACATACAGCAATATAAAGAAAAAGGAAAAACAACGTATGTATTCCCGGGTGGGACAGGATAAAAGAGAGAACCATGAGGAGCCACCATCTCGGCGGACACCAGAAAGGAAAAGAAACAACGAAAATCTTCAGGGTCTTGGGGAATTAAGGTGGTCTAGCATCCTTGGATCGCTTGGTTTTAGGTTTGTTCCAGGCACCAGTGAGAGGACTCACAGGAGACGGGCATTTTGCAGAGCCGGAATTGGAGTTAGCAAAGTCCATCAGTGCTTCTTGCGAAATGAGATGCAGATCTAGCAAAAGACGTTCACCCTCCTGTAGGCTGCGGAAAGTGTAAGTTTTGCCCTTTAGATCAAACTTCAGGGCAAAAGGGAAAGCCCATTTGTATTTTATCTCTCGTTGTGTTAGGATATTCAGGAGAGGTTTTAAAGATCTCCTCTTTTGTATAGTCGAAGGCGATAAATCAGCAAAGATCTGAATAGCATGACCACGACACAACAGAGAAGATTGAGAGTGACTGAGCTTCATCACCTCTTCTTTGATGGAAAAGAAATGAGGTTTTACAACAATGTCCCTAGGGAGACCATCTTGTCTTGGAGGGCCTAAGGATCTGTGAGCTTGATCAATCTCCAATTTATGAGGAGGTATATTTGGTATCAATTGCTTGAGGAAATCCTGAACGACCGTAACCGACTCTGGGATGCCTCCAATACGGAAATTTTCTCTCCTAGACCTGTTCTCAAGGTCATCAATTTTGGACAATGCAATATCCAATTGATCCTGGAGGACCTGGATATGATCAGAATTATGGATGGTTCTAGAGACAGTCATATCCAGTTTATTTTCAATGGCTTCCATTCGTTCCCCCAGCATTTGAAAATCCTTCCTGATGTTTCCCTTTACCTGAGCAGCAGTTTGTGCTAGTCCGTTATCCAATAAGGCAGTTAAGTGAGAAAGAAGATCAGGTACTGATAAGATCGCTGTCTGAGGCAAGGCTGCTGAAACATGCCTGACCGAGGCCTGGACTGAACCAGGTGTACGGGCTTACCTTGAGTGGAGTCCATTTTGCAGATTTGTAAGCTCACCCTTGCAGGTACACACAGCCCACGGTAATAAGGTAAGACACTACCTGGGCTGTGAGTCTGTGCACGGGGGCTAGATAGGGATTTGCCAAGGATAGTCAAAGTATAGCCGTGGTCCAGGATTCCAGAATTCAGAGTAAGGTCAGAAGCCGGGGTCAGTCTTGTAGCTGAGCAGACGTGGTACACTGATGACAGCACAGGGTCAGGTAACTACCGATGGAAAGTTCAGCGTTCGCAAACAGGAACCAAAGACAAGTCTGGGGAACAAGCCGTAGGTCAAGGGCTGGAGACGGCAGAGAAAGTCCGAAGGTACAGGCCGGGGTCAAAGGGCAGGAGACAGCAGCAATCCAAGGTATGTAAGCCAAAGGGTCAGAAGTTCCGGGTGAGAGGAGAGTGGTCAGTAAATCCAGGTCAAGGCAAGGAGATCTGGCACCAGGTAAACATACAAATAGCTGGAGACAACCACAGGAACACAGGAACCATTGGCAAAGACAGGACAATCACAGAACAATGAACTGACAAATCTCTCAGAGTGAGGCAGTGTTTTATACCCTGGTTAATTGGGTAACCTGCCTCAGCTGGACCAGGATAGGCAGGTGCAGATTGCAAAGAGATCCGGAAAAGGTAATTGGCACATATTTCAGAACCAGGCTTTGATGGAAAGCAAGCAAAATACCAACTGAGGAGTGGCTCAGAGGCAAAGACCTGGAGCAGCAATGGAGAGGTCCTGGGTTCAATTCCACCCATAGCCACTTGAGGCGTGACCACGCCTCGCTGTCTGTTTGGCACGATAGCGACCGTGACACCAGGCCCCAAGGGGTAGTCCGACAACTCCTCCATAGTCTGCTCTAGGAGAGATTCTGTGGACGCCGGAGAATGTGCCCCAACCTGGGAAATACTCACAGGAGTCTTCGGGGTGTAGATCAGGGTGACAGGATCCAGAGGCTGCCGCGATCTCAGCAAATCCTCCAGGAGCGGCGTGTGTGGCTGCATGGCACCAGCCATCTTGGAATCGAATCGGTCTGCGCTGCTTCCAAGCTGAATTGCAGTCCCAGGTCTCTTCGGGCTAAGCTAGCAGACATCGGGGGAATCCTGGGTAGCTGCGCCGTCAGATGGTGTCCAAAACGAGCGATACACCGCTCTGTGTCCCTTGCTATGTGGCCCCAACAGCTGCGGTAGTGCGGAGCTACCGGATTAAGCTGCTATTCCGGAGTCCGCCGTGCATGCGCTCCAAGTGTCCCCCTGAGACACAATTGGGCAAAGCCACCCTGGCTTTGGCCAATTATGGCTTTCTGTTTTTTTGTGCTGTGATTGTCCAAAGCATGCGGGTCATAGTGCATGCTTGGCCAATCATCAGCCAGCAATGCACTGCGATGCTGCAGTGAATTATGGGCCGTGACGCGCCACTCAAATTTGGCACGAACGGCCCATAGAAAGCTCATCCTTACTTTACACTATATGTATATATTTATATATTTTTATATACTTTTAGCAATATGTGTAGATTTTTGTAGACACTCCTGTAGGAACTCTATTACGATTCCATTTATAACCCCTGCCTGTATTTTGGTTTTATCTTTTTACATACCGGTGCAGACTTAAGCCTCGTACACACAATCAGATTTTCTGTGGACAAAGCGTAGGACTTTTGTCCGAAGGGCGTTGGTCATGAACTTGTTTTGCATACAAACGGCAAAGAACTGTCAGGCAACAAACATGAAACTACGTGTTTTTTCAGCTCTTTAGCACCGACCTATGGGCAACTTCTGCTAATCTTGTGTTATGGTGAGTGTAACGGTCAGGGGTTAACGCCGTTTACGATATTCCATTTCACCAACCCACGACAGCTTCCGACACTCCACAATGCAGCAGACAGGACACATTGGATTTCCCCCAGAATAACGAGACACAGCTCTGTCTCTGGTTCCAAACAGATAGCTTTTAATGACAAACTCAGGCTCTTTTTATACACCAAAAGGAATGTTGCAGTAATCAAATGGACAATGACACACTCCACCCACAACATCATAAAATGGTTCCTAACGAGTACCCCTCAATCCACATCTTAGCCAGACATTCCGACTCCGCAATAAGCTATTCTCACCTGCTACACAATACACATTCCTTTAGTAAACATAAGTCAGACGTCTGACCTTTAGAGGGTGCTAATTCAAATCACATATTATCATCAATAGACTTTCACACAATACAGTGTTCATTAGCATACACAATGAAAAGGTCTTTAGAAGCCAGGCTGTCTACCAAGCTCCAATTCACATCACCACTGTAGCAGACTTAATTAGCACCTCAACAGTCTATGTTCCACATTGAAGGAGACACTCTATTGACATGTTTGGTTCAGAATGAACTACTTGTAATATTTCATGATATCCTGCAATACATGAAATATCATTACTGTCCCATCTCATGTAATCCGAGATATCATTTCTCAGTCATCCTATGCCCCTAGTGGACACAGGATGACCCTAGACCCAAGAGTCATTGGTGAAGCCGAAACAGTAGTACACCACATCCTTCAAGAGCCTCTGGGTCCCACGGGCCATACCATTACAGTGAGCATTGCTTCTGAGCATGTGTGTTTGTACTTTTGAGTTTTGTCCGATGGACTTGTGTACACACGATCGGAAAATCGGACAACACACAATTGTTGATGGGCAATTTAAAGCATGCTATCCAACATTTGTCCGCGGAAAATCCAACAACAATTGTCCAATGGAGCGTACAAACTGACGGATTTTCCGACAACAGCCTGTCATCACACAATTCCCGTCGGAAAATTCAATAGCGTGTACCAGGCTTTAGTCTGCATGTCCCCATAAGCTTTGTGGTCATACGTTTCCTGTTTGTGTGTCCCCCATGGGATCCTCTCTTTATCTGAGATTTCAAGGATTTTTTCCATTAAATAAGATTATTGACAGACAAAAGCTATATTATTCCCCCCATACTGTGACATGTACATGAATCAGCAGGGCAGCCATCACAAATTTTGGGGCCCCTTACACAGCTTTAGGCAGGGCCCCCCTGGAGCAAAGATCTAGGGGGGGGTGCTGATGAAAAAAAAAACAAGTGTAATCTCTCCTCTCCTGGCGCATGATAGTAAACTCTGACCAGTTTCCCAGTCCTGACTGCTAAGAAACAAGATGGTGGTGGGCCAGATTCAGATAGAATTGCCTATCTTTAGGCGGGTGTAGCGTATCTCAGATACACTACGCCGATGTAACTCAGAGAGGCAACTACAGTATTCATAAAGCACTTGCACCTAACTTTGCGCCGGAGTAACTTAATTCCTTCGGCGTAAGCCGGTGCAACTGCAAGTGGGTGTGTCGTTATGCAAATGATGGTCTAGTGATTTACGCCCGGCGTATCTTGGACGGAGCATGCTCGGTATGTTCGTTCCCTTGTGAGCATGCTCACAACTATGCCGGCCCAACTTACAGAGATACGCCGGTCCAACTTACGCCCAGCCGATGCAAAAGTACATCCAGTTTTATTCCCCCCCCCCCCCCCCCCCCCCAGGGAAGGTACTTTTGCTGTGAGATGGCTGGTCCCGTTCCCCACAGGCAGAGGAGGAAAAAAAACTTTAACACCCAGGAGATGTCAGCCCTCATAACAGCAATGGAGACTTATGACCAGGGCCGTCATCAGGGGGGTACAGGCAGTACACCTGTAAGGAACCCCCCTTATTTTTATAAAAAAATATTTTTTTTAAATATATTTTTATTTATATTTTTTTGATGGATAAGAAGGCCTGGCTTACAGTCTCTGCTCTAATTATTTTCTAAGGTGTTCTATCGAGTTGAGGTCAGGACTCTGTGCAGGCCAGTCAAGTTCCTCCACCCCAAACTTGCTCATCCATGTCTTTATGGACCTTGCTTTGTGCACTGGTGAGCAGTCATGTTGGAACAGGAAGGAGCCTTCCCACAAAGTTGGGAGCATGAAATTGTCCAAAATGTCTTGGTATGCTGACGCCTTAAGAGTTCCCTTTAATGGAACTAAGGGGCCAAACCCAACCCCTGAAAAACAACCCCAGACCATAACCCCCATTTTATTAAACGATTTGAATCAGTCCACAAAGCAAGGACCATAAAGACATAAATGAGTGAGTTTGGGGTGGAGGAACTGGACTGGCCTGCACAGAGTCCTGACCTCAACCCGATAGAACACCTTTGGAATGAATTAGAGCGGAGACTGTGAGCCGGGCCTTCTTGTCCAACATCAGTTCCAGACCTCACAAATACACTTCTGGAAGAATGGTCAAACATTCCCATGGACACACTCCTAAACCTTGTGGCCGGCCTTCCCAGAAGAGTTGAAGCTTTTATAGCTGCAAAGGGTGAGCCAACCCAATATTGAACCCTACAGGCTAAAGGATCGCACACACGATCGAATATTCCGATGGACGTGTTTTGTCGTATAATCAAACCGTCTGTACGCTCCATCGGACAAAAGAGCAGAAAAACTACATTGTTTCGTAAATGTTGGCTGAAAAAGTTCTGCCGTCTGTATGCAGAACAAGTTCACGGCCAGTGCCTTTCGGACAAATATATATATATAATTATTATCATTATTATTATTAAAGGGCCCAGAGGTCCCGGATGGAAAGGCCCCTTTATTTGGTAATTTATTTTTATATAAAAAAAGGGAGGTTGCCATCTGGGGCCCTGGTGGCCTCCGGACCCCTAAAAAAAAAAGAAAAAAAAGGTTCCTTTTTTTTAAGGGGGTTCCCATCCGGGCCCCTGGGGACCCCCGGGCCCCTTACAGGTGTACTGCCTGTACACCCCTGGGTAACGGTGCTGCTGAAGCTGCTCTCCAGCTGACTTGAGCAAGTCTGGTGCAAAGTTACCCCTGCTTTATGAGGGGTAACTTTAGGCCGGCCAAACAGCTTAGGCACACCGCGTGTAGCCTGCGGCGAACGGGCCTATGTTCGGGAATCGGCGTTTCTCCCTCATTTGCATATTTGCATAGGAAATCAATGGGTTTGCCAGATGCGTCCGGCATAAATATGCACCTAAGGGGGTAGATTCATGTACAGATCCGACGGTGTATCTACTGATACACCGTCGGATCTGTGAGATCCGACGCTCGGATCTATGCGGCTGATTCCTCGAATCAGGTTCCGCATAGATCTCCCTTAGAGCCGACTGGTGTAAGTGAGTTACACTGTCGGTTCTTAGGCTGCATTCTCCCGCCGTCCGCTAGGTGGCGCTTCTTTTTTTCTACGCGACAAATATGCAAATGAGGAGAACCGCCGATTCAGAACCGAACGCCCGGCCGTCGCTTTTTTTTTACGTCGTTTGCGTTCGTCTTTTTCCGGCGGATCGTTACCCCTGCTATATGCGGGGTAAGTGCGGCGGATCCTATGTTAAGTATGGCCGTCGTTCCCGCGTCGAGTTTTGAATTTTTTACGTCGTTTACGTAAGTCGTCCGGGAATACGGCCATACGTTAATTGCGTTAACATCGAAAACAATGACGTCCTTGCGACATCATTTAAAGCAATGCACGTTGGGAAATTTTGCCGGCGGCGCATGCGCAGTACGATCGGCGCGGGGACGCGCGTGATTTAAATAGTAAACTCCCCCTAGCCGCGGAATTTGCATTCCGCCGGGGGATTTACGATCCGCCAGGGCTAATTACGAGGCAAGTGCTTTCTGAATACAGCACTTGCCTCAAAAACTGGCGCAGGCGGATCGTAAAAAAGATAGATCACGCGGATCAAAAGATCCGCTGATCTACATGAATCTACCCCAAGATGTGCAGGTGTAGGCAAGTTAGACCGGTCGGGAGTAGCCTATTTTGGTGCGTATCTAGTTCTGTGGGTACGGTGCATAGGTACTCCGGCGCAAATTTACACTTAGGCGGCACATCTCGAGATACTCCGGCATAAGTCCTATCTGAATCTGGCCCGGTGTTCTTTGGGTGATGTGATGTGTTGAGTTTGCACCAGACATTGGGCCAGATTCAGGTAGAGTTGCGCTGGAGTAATTCGATATGCGCCGCGTAACTGTGATGATGCGCCGTCGTTTCTATGTGCCCGTACCCACCAAACTAGATGCGCCCAATAACGGGCCATTTGCGACCGGCGGAACGTTCCGACGCCAGAGTCTCGTCAGCTCTTAATTTCGCTTGGCGCATCAGTCGCGCCTATTGATTTCCCCTGCAAATATGCAAATGAGGGAGATTTCCCGATTCGCGAACGGATTAGCACCATACGCTGGCTACATGCGCCGCGCGTATCTCGTCCGTCCGGCGCAAAGTTATTTCTACAAAAGGCTGCTTTATCTTTACTCCAGACGGCCACAGGTCAGCAGGAGAGCAGCTACAGCAGCGTTACCGACGATAAGAGCTAGCTGAGCACCCCCACTTGCAGGACAACACCTCTGTCCATGCTTGTCTGTCAAATTTTACAGCCATGGAGGAAGACATCATAGGTCTCCATAGCCGAGATGACGGCTGACAGCTCCTGGCCATTAAAGTTCAGCTTTCTCCTGTGTGTTTGCGGGGAACGGGAGCAGCCATCTCAGAAAAAAAGTAACATCACTGCGGGGAGGGGGAGCAGGATATACTTTAGTGCCGGAATGGCGCTTCTACGGGCGCATTTAAACGCCCAACGGAACGCATTGCGCTGACGTTTCCCGTGAAGTGGTGCCGACGGAAGTTGTGAGCATGCGCACAAAGGGGGCGAGTGGAGCCTCACTCACTGCGCATGCTCCGTGGTTGATGCGCTGAACGTAAGCCTCTGCGCTGGGCTCCGCCCATCATTTACATATGATCACACCCACTTCCCCTTGCGTCGGGTTACGCCAGCGCATTATCGTTACTCTGGCGCAAGTTTACGCGCAACTGCTATGTGAATAACAGTACTTGCGCTGAAAGGGTCGTCAGAGTACACCTGTAAGGGGCCCGGGGGTCCCCAGAGCAATTTTGTTTTTTGATAAAAGTAATGGCTTCCTTCTGGCCACTCTGCCTTAACCACTTCAGCCCCGGACCATATTGCTGCCCAACGACCAGAGCACTTTTTGCGATTCGGCACTGCGTCGCTTTAACTGACAATTGCGCTGCCGTGCAAAGTGGCTCCCAAACAAAATTGGCGTCCTTTTTTTCCCACAAATAGAGCTTTCTTTTGGTGGTATTTGATCTTCTCTGCGGTTTTTATTTTTTGCGCTATAAACAAAAATAAAGGGACTATTTTGAAAAATATCAATATTTTTTACTTTTTTCTGTAATAAATATCCCCCAAAAATATATAAAAAAAATTTTTTTCCTCAGTTTAGGCCGATACGTATTCTTCTACATATTTTTCGTTAAAAAAATCGCAATTAGCGTTTATTGATTGGTTTGCGCAAAAGTTATAGCGTTTACAAAATAGGGGGTAGTTTTATGGCATTTTTATTATTATTATTTTTTTTACTAGTAATGGCGGCGTTCAGCGTTTTTTTCAGTACTGCGACCTTATGGCGGACACTTCGGACACTTTTGACACATTTTTGGGACCATTGGCATTTTTTTTAGCAATCAATGCTATAAAAATGCATTGGATTACTATAAAAATGCCATTGGCAGTGAAGGGGTTAACACTAGGGGGCGGGGAAGGGGTTAAGTGTGTTCCTATTTGTGTTCTAACTGTATGGGGGGGGGTGGCCTCACTAGGGGAAATCACTGATCTTCTGTTCATACATTGTATGAACAGAAAATCAGCTTTTCCCCCGCTGACAGGAACGAAAGCTGGGTGTTTACACACACAGCTCCCGTTCCCCGCTCTGTAACGAGCGATCGCGTGTGCCCGACGGTGATCGTGCCCGCCGGGCACACGCACGGGACTCGGGGGCGAGCGGGGGGGGCGCGCGCGCGGGCAGCCCGCGGCGCGCACGCCCCCCCTAGTGGCCGTCGAAAGTGGCGACGTAGAGCTACGGGCTCTCGCGCAGGAGAGCCGACCTGCCGCCGTATAACTGCGGCGGCTGGTCGGCAAGCGGTTAAAGCCCAACTCTATGGAGCATACGGCTTATTGTCATCCTATGTACAGATACTCCAGTCTCTGCTGTGGAACTCTGCAGCTCCTCCCGGGTTAGCTTAGGTCTCTGTGCTGCTTCTCTGATTAATGCCCTCCTTGCCCGGTCTGTGATTTTTGGTGGCTCTTGGCAGGTTTGCTGTTGTGCCATGTTCTTTCCATTTGGTTATGATAGATTTGATGGGGCTCCTACGAATCATCAAAGATTTGGATATTTTTTTATACCCTGACTTGTACTTCTCAACAACATTGTTCCTTACTTGTTTGGAGAGTTCCTTGGTCTTCGTGGAATTGCTTATGTATTCACCCCCTTTGTTACGAAGCACATAAAAAGCTCTGGTGCAACCAATTATCTTCAGAAGTCACATAATTAGTGAAATGATGTCCAGCTGTGTGCAATCCAAGTGTCACATGATCTGTCATTACATAGATACACCTTTATGAAAGGCCCCAGAGGCTGCAACACCTAAGCAATAGGCACCACTGCTATGAAGACCAAGGATCTCTCCAAACAAGTAAGGGACAATGTTGTTGAAAAGTACAAGTCAGGGTTAGGTTATATAAAATATTAAAATCTTTGATGATTTCTAGGAGCGCCATCAAATCTATCATAACCACATGGAAAGAACATGGCACAACAGCAAACCTGTCAAGAGATGGCCGCACACCAAAACTCACAGACCGGGCAAGGAGGGCATTAATCAGAGAGGCAACACAGAGACCTAAGGTGGCCCTGGAGGAGCTGCAGAGTTCCATAGCAGAGAAGCAGAGACTGGAGTATCATAGGATGGCAATAAGCCGTACGCTCCATAGAGTTGGGCTTTCAGCAAAAAACAAAATGGAACGAAAAGGCATGTGGGAGACTCCCAAATTGTATGAAGGAAAGTGCTCTGGTCTGACGAGACTAAAATGTTACTTTTTGGCCATCAAAGAAAATGCTACATCTGGCGCAAACACAACACATCATCCAAAGAACACCATCCCCACTGTGAAACATGGTGGTGGCAGCATCATGCTGTGGGGATGTTTTTCAGCAGTCAGGACTGGGAAACTGGTCAGAGTGGAGGGAAAGGATGGATGGTGCTAAATACAGGGATATTCTTGAGCAAAACCTGTACCACTTTGTGTGTGATTTGAGGCTAGGACGGAGGTTCACCTTCCAGCAGGACAATGACCCCAAACATACTGCTAAAGCAACACTTGAGTGGTTTAAGGGGAAACATGTAAATGTGTTGTTATGTGTAGTCAAAGCCCAGAACTCAATCCAATAGATTTACAGATTTACTGATTAATCACCATGTTTTTAACCACTTAAGGACCGCCTTATGCCAATATATGTCAGCAGAATGTCAGGTGGGGCGCGCACTTGCGACCCAGTCCGAAAGCTCCGTGACCGCGCCACGATCGGGTCACAGTAGCTGAAGAACGGGGAGAGGTGAGTGTAAACACACCTTTCCCGTTCTTCTCTGTGGCAGTAACACTGATCGTCTGTTCCCTGTTATAGGGAACGACAATTAGTGACGTCACACCTACAGTCACGCCTCCCTACAGTAAGAATCACTCCCTTAGGGCACATTTAACCCCTTAGAGCCCCTAGTGGTTATCCCCTTCACTGTCATTGTAATTTTCACAGTAATCCGTGCATTTTTATAGCACTCTTCGCTATGAAAATGACAATGGTCTGAAAAATGTGTCAAAAGTGTCCGATATGTCCGCCATAATGTCACAGTCATGAAAAAAATCACTGATTGCCACCATTACTAGTAAAAAATAAATATTAATAAAAATGGCATAAAACTATCCCTTATTTTGTAGACGCTATAACTTTTGCGCAAACCAATCAATATACGCTAATTGCATTTTTTTTTATACCAATAATATGTAGAAGAATACGTATCAGCCTAAACTGAGGAAAAATAAATGTTTTTTTTTTATATATTTTTGGGGGATATTTATTATAGCAAAAAGTAAAGAATATTGCATTTTTTTTCAAAATGTATCTATTTTTGTTTATAGTGCAAAAAATTAAAACCGCAGAGGTGATCAAATACTGCCAAAAGAAAACTCTATTTGTGGGGGGAAAAAAGGACGCCAATTTTGTTTGGGAGCCACGTCGCACGACCGCACAATTGTCAGTTAAAGTGAAGCAGTGCCAAATAGCAAAAAGGGGCAAGGTCCTTAACCTGCATAATGGTCTGGGTCTTAAGTGGTTAAACTAGATCAACATTCAACAATTTACCTTATTCTTTCTTTTCAATTATATGACATTTTTAACATTAGACTTTGACAGTCTATTTGATACTTATATGGTGTGATATTACATTTGATTGTTTTTATAATCTGTTCTAGGCAGTGAAAAATTCTCTCTCTGTGGCATGGCCCTATTCAGGAGAAGTAGAAGAATGTGTTTTGGGGTGTAATTCTAAGTATGCTGCATGTGGGAAAATACATTTTCATTTTCTTTCTACCTTTTCTGAAAATTTGTGGCAATAAAATGAAGTGTTCAAGAGACTCATCATGCCTCGAGGTGTTGGCTGTCCGAAATGTCTTCATGCTGTGGGCGTGTCCAGTGTCCTGGTGTCCTGGTGCTCCGGGGCCTCCAAAATCGTGATAGGTAGTCAGGAATTTCGATCATTTATTTATAATTGACACTCCTTGAAATTTCAAAGGTGCTCTTTGGATTTTGGGCCCCTCTATGCATCTAGGCTGTGAAAAACATTTAATCAATAATTGGATCAATAAAATGGATACGCACAAGGTAACAATTAATAATGGGCATAAGAACACACCGGCAATGTGATTACGGTACAATTGTGTTCATTTAATTGATCCTATTATTGACTAAATGTTTTTTGTTAATGCACTAGGTGCGTTTGTTTTCCGTTTTCTTTTATCGGATTACCCCGTCTGAGGAAGGCAGGATCTGCTTAGTTCTTTGGCATTACTGCTGTCCTTGTTGTTTCCTATACCACAGAAGACCTCATTGGGCCAGATTCAGGTAGAGTTAGGCTGGCGTATCCAGTGATCCGCCAGCCTAACTGTCACTTTAAGCCGGCGTTTTTGTTTTCTGTAAGCAGAAAACAAGAAACGCCGGGTTGAAGCTCCGATGCGAGCAGCGTAATTGATTTTCGCCATCGCATCGTTACTTCAACTTAAAAATGGCGCCGGGGGCGTTCCCGCCGATTTACGCTCAAAAAATATGTTAATGAGCAGAAATCGTCAATTCACGAGTGAATTTGGGCGCGACGCAGGGACTTTACGACGTTTCCGGAAGCGATACGCGACGTAAAGTTAAAGCAGCCCCCTAGTGGAGTATCCTATGTTAGGTATAGCCGTCGTCATCGCGTCGGAAAAAAAAAAATGGCGTCGCTTGCGTAAAAATTTCATGAATGGGATGTGCCGTCATTGACGTTCACTGACAGAATTTGAAGCATGCGCACTGGGATGCATTGACACTCGACGCATGCGCAGTACGTTCGCTGCGGGATCGCGCTTAGTTTAAATACTACACGCCCCGTACCCGCCCAATTTCAAATCCGCCGGCTCATTTTCGATACGCTGCCGCAACTTTAGGAGCAAGTGCTTCTTGAATAACAGCACTTGCTCCTAAAATTTCGGCAGAGTAACGTAAATGAGAAGCGTTACTCTGGAGCAAAGATGCTCCCATCTACCTGAATCTGGCCCATAGGGCCAGATTCACGAACAGTTAGGCTGGCGGATCGAGTGATCCGCCAGCCTAACTGTGACTTTGAGCCGGCGTTTCTGTTTTCTGTAACCAGAAAACAAGAAACGCCGGGTTGAAGTTCCGATGCGAGCAGCGTAACTGAGTTTCGCCATCGCATCGTTACTTCAACTTAAAAATGGCGCCGGGGGCGTTCCCGCCGATTTACGCTCAAAAAATATGTTAATGAGCGGAAATCGGCAATTCACGATCGAATTCCGGCGCGACGCAATGACGATACGACGTTTCCGGACGGGATACGCGGCGCATAGATATACCTACATGGGGTTGGAGTATCCTATGTTAGGTATAGGCGTCGTCATCGCGTCGGGAAAAAAAAAAAAAACGTTGCTTGCGTAAAACGGTCATGAATGGGAATGTGACGTCATTGACGTTCATTCACAGAATTTGGAGCATGCGCACGGGGATGTTTGGACACTCGACGCATGCGCAGTACGTTGGCGGCGGGATCGCGCTTAGTTAGAATACTACACGCCCCGTACCCGCCCAATTTGAATTCCGCCGGCTCATTTGCGATGCGCTGCCGCAACTTTAGGAGCAAGTGCTTCGTGAATGACAGCACTTGCTCCTAAAATTTCTGCAGCGCAACGCAAATGAGAAGCGTTACTCCAGAGCAAAGATGCTCTGGACTACCTGAATCTGGCCCATAGTGCTTAAAGTGACTGCTTGTTTTTGTGGGCTGTGAAAAAGTCATAAGCATGTGGTATCCCTATACTAGGGAGGCATAGCAGAATGTGTTTTGCAGGGCAAGTCTACTGTAGGTATGCATATATTGTGTGCGAGAAATAACTTGTTACAATGGCAATTTTGTGAAAAAATATATAATTTCTTCATATTCCAAAATATTATGCCAAAAAATTACTATTTCAAAAACTCACAATGCCTCTTGCTAAATACCTTGGACTGTGTTCTTTGGTCATTTGGGGGGTATTTGTATGTCCTAGCATTTTAGGGCATTGATCTATTTTCAAATATATGCACCACAGTTTGTAGACCCTTTTTTATATATATACCGGTATATATATATATATATATATATATATATATATATATATATATATATATATATATATATATATATATATATTTTTTTCCATACAAAAAAAATATACATTTCACAACTTACATTTATAAAATTCCCCTGACATTCATTTCATTAACCCAAAAAACATTTTTACATTAATTTCTCCCCTTTTATTCTATGGTGTGGTTTACCCTATCTTCCTACCCTCTCTATCCTGAAGTCGTCATGGGATTCTCTATCCAACTTGCCCATACTTTTATATTTCTCCCCCTGTCCTCTATTTCAATATGTCTCCCTATACCAGTGATAGTGAACCTTGGCACCCCAGATGTTTTGGAACTACATTTCCCATGATGCTCAACTACACTGCAGAGTGCATTAGCATCATGGGACATGTAGTTCCAAAACATCTGGAGTGCCAAGGTTCGCCATCACTGCCCTATGAAACAGCAGCAGGAGAGACAACATACAGGGACTTAGAAGACGACTTACCCGGCTGCCCAGTGGAAACCGTCCGACCAGCCGCCGCTCCGGGTCCGTGCTGAAGCCCCGATGGGCCCGACGAAAGCTTCCCCTCCGACCGTTGATCCCCTTGCCCTGCAAGGGACGCTGGGCCCGCTAACAAGGCCAAAGACCCTCTGCCCAATGAGATGCCAGGAGCCCTGAGGTCAAGCCGCACCACGTCCACTGATCTCCCCCGCGGAGTCCCCTGCGTGGCAGCAGGAGGCGCTCCCGAAACGCCGTCGAACCACCGTCGAACAGCCGCAGCCGCCCTGGCTGACGAGCTCCCAGCCGTGCCCACCGATCTCCCCTGCCGTGTAGTGGTGCGCGGAGCGGAAGGGTCCGCCCGCACCACCGCTCCCGCAGACTCCAGCGTGGGCCTGGTAGGCGACGGGTATGGCACCCGCTGACCCGCTCCTCTCTGAAGCTTGGCCTTCTTCCCGGCGTCCCTGGAGGCCACAGAGGCCTGTCTCTTCCTAGCCCCAAAGGGGGGCCGTATGTGGGCTACTCCCCCGCTGGTTCACCCCGCATGGTCCCCCAGGGCTGTATCTAGCCGGCGGCCTAGAACGCCTGGCCCGGCGTGGAGAGGGGGGGCGGGAGGGGGGGTCGCAGGACGTACCTTTGCCCGGGTCGGTCAGCAACACCGCCAGCTGTTCCTCATACCACTGCGGTCTGTTGACTCTGGCTGCCGCTCGCAGCCGCTCCAGCATACCCTCCAAGTGATCCATGGTTAAGGTAACAGCACAGAAAAAACAGACTGTGTGTTACCTTGACCGTGGATGGCGCCAGAATGATTGGCTCCGCCCACCCCTTCTTTTAAGTGTCCATCCTCGTGCTGCCTAGCCCCGCCCCCCGGCCAGACTTCAAGCCCGCCCACTTCCCCTTCCTGTGTGTGCACCGCACAGTGTTCCCCCAGTCATGGGGCCCCTCTGCCTGGGTTCCCCCTACTACGGGGCTATCTATACTATTAACAAAACAAACAAAGAAAAAAAATGGGCAGACTTGTTGGACGTACGAGACACCCTAATCAGGGTAAACTTGTTGGACTACTTGGTCTATTTTTTGCCATCACTTTTCTATGTTTAGCAGGTCAACCTGTCAGAGTCTAGTGACAGGTCCCCCTCTCGCTAGAACTTTACTTGTGATTGTAGATATGTTATTTATGCATTGCGGGACTACAAGTAGCAGGAGGTATGGACTCCATTGACTCGTAGGAGAAACGGACTACGTTTCCCGCAATGCTTTGCTCTCCAGGAGGATGTGACGTTTCACTGAGACCAGTGGAGGAGGTTACTTAAGGAAAGGGAGTGGCGCCCTTTCGCTCTCTGGAGACCGGCCTTCTCTCCTGTGCGGAGCTGTACACAGGGACGGGAGTGCTCCTAGGCCAAAAGCCTGGGCCTAGATTTGCTGAGAGACCAGCCATCCAGACGGAAGCAAGACACCAACACCCAGCCAGTGTTCCCGGAGGTTGAGGCAGCCCAGCTGACAATTGTAGCAGTGGAACATCCTAGTCCGGGATCCGGTGTGTTGCAGAGCGACATCTTTCCAGCGCATTTTTTTTTCCCTGAGACCTAGCCCCTAGAAAAAGCATTTCTGGCCCCCCGATGGAAAGATCAAAACCTTTCCGAAAACTTTCAAAAATTAGCGAGGAAATTTTCCACTCAGCCTATATTAACAGTCACGGGAACTTAGAACAGAATTAAATTGATTCAGAAAATGGGTTGGAAAAATGAGTACAGCCTTTGGACGCTTTTGAACAAAAACTAATAAATACCCTGGACAAGGTGGCGCCCATCACTACGTCATACAATAGGCCCAGGAAATCCAGATCATGCCCCTGGTATTCATCCTCACTGGGAGAGTTAAAATCCAAAAGACGTCAGCTTGAACGCAAATGGATCAGAACCAATCACCCGCAGGACAAAATGGCCTATAGGTGCCAGTGCAGAGTGTACAGCAAGCTTGAGAAAATCCAAAAAAAGAGGCTGAATTATTTAAAATCGCATCCAGCCTCTTTAACAACAAAAAATATTCCCCTGCTATACCATCCTCAGATAGAATGTGCCTCAGTCTCCTTAGGTCATTTGAAGCTAAAATACAGAAAATCCGGACATCTACCAACCAGGCGGTGTGACCTCTAGACCAACCCATAATATTGGGTCCTCATTTAGGCCTTATGCAATTTTCAGATACGACGCCAGAGGAGATACTGAAGATTATGAGAGACTTAAGAGCATCATCATATTCAGATGATATCTGTCCTGGGTGGCTTATGAAGGCCAACTCCAAAACACTGGCTCCAGACATCTGCAAAGTTATCAATCTTTCGCTGCAACTAGGCATCGTCCCAGGAAAGATGAAGCATGCCATAGTAACACCCCTTCTAAAAAAAGTGGGCCTTGATATAACTGATCAGCTTAACTTCAGGCTAATTTCCGCCATCCCTTTCTTGTCAAAAATTCTAGAGCAAGTTGTCTTTAGGCAACTACAAATCTATTTTGAGGGAGGAAACCTCTTTCATGATACCCAGTCGGGGTTTCGCCCGGGAAGAGGAACAGAGATATCTGTGCTGGCTATGCGAGAAAGATTACTATCAATCCATGATGCAGGGGGGTTGGCAGCTTTGATTCTGCTAGACCTCTCCGCAGCATTCGACACTGTCGACTATGAGATTCTGTTGGACAGACTGAAAAATCTTTTTGGTCTTGACGGGGTGGTTTTGAGCTGGATAAGCTCCTTTCTCTACGAGAGAACTCATTATGTAAAGATGGGAACACATCGGTCCACCACAAGACCTCTTACTTGCGGTGTCCCACAGG
Organism: Rana kukunoris; assembly: GCA_029574335.1. Classification (NCBI taxonomy): domain Eukaryota; kingdom Metazoa; phylum Chordata; class Amphibia; order Anura; family Ranidae; genus Rana; species Rana kukunoris. The sequence continues at coordinate 24,760,849 of CM056052.1, read as the reverse complement.
GGAGTGCTTTATCGCCGCTCCTCTTTAATTGCTACAGTATGTCCGTCCTCTTGCTGATATCATCCAGAACAACAACTTGGAGTGTCAGCTTTATGCTGATGACACTCAAAATCTGGTTGATTCAGCAAGAGGACCTCAGCAGCCAGCTCAGCTGGCAAAATGCCTGGTAGAAATACAGGACTGGATGGCGGGTAATAGGCTTGGATTGAACACAGCCAAAACCGAAGTTCTACTAATTGGTCTTGATGGCGCAGCACTTCTGGCGGCATGGCCTCCATCTCTCGGGCCCACACCCATTCCAGCTAAGCAGGTAAAAAACCTAGGGGTCCTCATTGACGACACCCTCTCGTTCGTGCCCCACTTTAGAAACATCCTGCGGAATGCCAATCATCATCTGAGGCTCCTCAGAAAAGTGAAACACCTATTCACGCAAAGTAATAGATCTATACTTGCTCAAGCTTTTATCCACTCCAGATTAGATGGGGCTAACATATTTCTACTGGGTGCCCCACAGAAATGGGTCCACAAGCTCCAGGTGGTGCAGAACCACGCTGCTCGCTTTGTTCTGGGTCTAGCGAGACGAGATCATATTAGCCTGGCTAGGAGATCACTCCATTGGCAGAGAGTGATCTTTAAAACGTTCTGTATCTTTTTCCGAGCATACTGGGGACTAGGCCCCAAATATTTACACAATCTAGCGATGCACTATGTACCTACGCGGCCATTAAGGTCCACGACCCAACACCTAGCCGTAGTTGTTCCATCTAAACTTTCTTCCATGGGAGGCAAACGACTTCAGAGTCGGGGTGCTATGCTGTGGAATGCGCTGTCCGTGGAACTTAAGATGACACCAAACTTGCTCCTCTTCAGGAAAAAACTGAAGACAGAGCTATTTGTCCAGGCTTATGGATAGATTGAGCGTTATTTTTTTTTTATTTTTTTCCCCCATACACTCCGCTCCTTCATTGATGGGGTCAGTCTTGCCATTTTAGTGATTATGCCCCTGGAATGGCCCTGACTACTCAGATACCAATGATGTTATGTACTCTTTCTATAGATTTCCTTGTTTCTTTTTCCTTATCATATTCTTTGAAGCTCCTAGGCCTTTTTCTTTTGTTTACCTAAGAACTGGATATTTTTCTTTTAAGTCTCTGTCATCTTTTTTCTTTTTTCTTACAGTGGATTGATTCTAGGTAACACCTAACCAGCGGCGCTTAGACGCTCACCCCCCAGTGAGTATTTTGGCGCCTAACCAAGCTTAAAATAATGTCCAAAACTCAGTAAAATCGCACCTGTTCAAATGACCAGGAAAGAAAAAACTGAACCTAGCGCACAATGGCTGATGGAAAGAGACCCTGAAATTAATCTGTCTCTATACAAAGGTCAGCAGTAAAGCAGCTGTTATAAAGTAAAGTAAATATTAGGGATTATGTACACAAAATTAATGTTCTAAAAGTATCATCAATCTATAGCACATTAACAGCGCTATTAATGTGCTATAGATTGATGATACTTTTAGAACATTAATTTTGTGTACATAATCCCTAACCAAGCTTAAAATCAAATCAAATCAAGTCAAGAAGTCAGGCGGGTCGGCCTGTTGGGTGAGAGAGCACTTGCTCAGTTTCTAGCACCTTGGTCACCATAGACACCAAATCCCACTTCACCGACCACTGGCATCTGTTTGGCCCATAGCTGAGACTTAGGCCTCGTACACACGAGGGGATATGTCCGCTGAAAACGGTCCGATGGACCGTTTCAGCAGACATCTCCGCTCGTGTGTATGGGCTAGCGGACAGATTTCTCCACCCGACAGATTTCAAAGCATGCTTTGAAATCTATCCGGTGGGAATCTGTCCGCCCGACATGTCTGCTGGTTAGTACACTTACCAGCAGACATGTCGTCCCCCACCGCCGCCGCGCCGCCGCCGAATGGATTCGGCGCATGCGCGGAAGTGTTTTACTTCCTGGTGCGGTGACGTAGCGGTGACGTGGCGGCGTCAACGTCACCGCCGCGTCACCGGCACATCACCGCGCCGTCCGGCGGCGGGGAATTTGATTCGATGGTGTGTACACGCCATCGGATCAAACTCCCGATCGGACATATCCGATGGAAATGGTCCGTGGACCGTTTTTATCGGATATGTCCGATGGTGTGTACGCGGCCTTAGAGGCCTAGTTAGACCCACAGCCAAAACTTGGAGGCCCAGTTAAACTGTCTCAGAGTTTCATAGCAGTGATTGCCGCTGACCAGCGATCAATCCCATCACACTCTACCACCACTGACATCACACTGTGTACCTCCCTCTTCTAACCATTACCCTTTGGATTACAATTTGATGTGCACCGACCAGCCGCTACGTGAACCGTGACTGAGTAAGGTTGCCCGCTAGTCGTGCTCACGAGCATAGACTGATCTTTTGAATTTAGGCGGGTGGTGACACTCTTAGGTTTTAGAGTAGCTTATTGTTTTATAATAATCCTTGGTTCCTGCAAGGGCCCTTGCCAACCAACCGAATTGCTGTTGATTGATTGTGTTTCTGCATTTAAAAATCCTATGCTTGTTACCCCTGAGTTCCATGCAGTAAAACGTACCCGTTCTTTCATTCAATCATATTCATTGTGTGGAGTGTAATTTCTTGCCTGGAGGGACCGTACCATTGCAGCAGGTAATTTATTATATTGTCCTTACACATTGTGGGTCTGTTATGGTGACTCTGGGTCAACAGGGGTCACTATATACCATTGTCAGGGTTCTGATGTGTCAAGGGCGGGTTCGAACAAATTAAGTGGGGGAGAACTGAGTCAAAGAGAGTAGGTCCCAAAACTAACCGGCGGCTCTTTCAGGGGTAGTGCTCAATATGTTTCTACGATTATAAGTAAATGGGGGATGTCCTGATTTGAGTTTGATGTGCAGCCGAAAACACAAGGCCCATCCCCATGAGCCCTCAAAGGGGTCAGCTTTCTGGAGAACCTCTATACCACAGCCAGGCAGAAACACCAAAGCAGAGAAGGACTGAAGATGGTCAGCGACCGTTCTAAAGACCTCATTTTCATATTAAACTGAAAAAGGAGAAAACAAACTCCCAAACTTTTCAAAATTCTGGAGGTTGCTTTCTGCACCTGGAACAAATAATGACACTACATATACATGTGACACTTCAAATTATCTTTATTAATTAGCAGAGGGTGTATTGGTGACATGAAGGAAACTTAAGACATTTGCAGGGAATTCATTATGGGCATATAGGAAGTGTCTCTGATGAGAAGCATGATGGTCTCTGCCTGGATCTCTCCAATCTTCAGACTACTTCTAGGTATTCATCATTCTTAAAAAAACATGTAAAAGTTATTGAAATGTGGTTAGTCAGTGCTTGGAAAGAAGGAAAAGAAAAAAGAAAATAAGACAAGGATAAGACTTTCAATTGGCTGGGCTGGATGATTCTGGATGGAATTTCTTGTTCTAGATGGAGCCGTCCTTCTTGGATACTCCATATACTGTATACAGTGTAATAGAGGTTCCTTGTAGCTCTCTGATTTCTAATTCTGCGTGTTATGTGGATTGGATGTTTAATGCACCTTTATTGAACTACTTTTTACTTTTATAATATTTTCATTTTTGGCTCCCTTGTACAAGTTTATAAAGCCAGTACAATAATTCTTACCAACAACTATCTTGCCGTATTATAAACCAGTGAGCAGATCAAGTGGAAGGTAGATGGACTTACATGAGCAGGGAATTTGCTATTGTAGTAATGTGGGGGGCCTAACATCAACAGCAAGCTATTTTATCAACAACTGCTTCAATTCACCATAACCCACCAATGCCAGGATGGAATTATCATCAGTGAGCAATTCAGTAAAATGCTCTCTTCTAAGGAAGACAGATTTACAGTTCCCAAAGCTTCATCAGGTCCAACATGTGTTCGTTCTAACCAGCTCTACATGTATATGTTGTCCAAGGGGTTGTAAAGGGGTTGTTTAAATCATATTATTCTGTGTGTAGCAGCCCCCCCCCAGCACCCCTAATTAGCCCCATTTTTCTCCAGCAATGTCCACGAGTGTTTAAGGCGCATGGGACACTTCTTCTGATTAACTAAAAAACAGAAGTGGCGCCAATGACTCCCCTGCGGCTGTCAATCAAAGTCAGTCAGCCAGCCAATCAGGGGAGAGAGGGGGCTGGGTCGGGGTCCGTGTCTGATTGAGGTATTTTAGGAAAATGCCCCATTTTGGTCACTAGATGGAGCTGGAGGATGGATGGATGGATGGATGGATGGATAGATAGATAGATAGATAGATAGATAGATAGATAGATAGATAGATAGATAGATAGATAGATCTATGGTGTTGATTATAGATTGATTGGCAATTGTACCTTGCATGGCCAGGGATCGGTACACTCCAGACCACACCTCTTGGTGCAGCACTTCTGCCTTCCTTTACAGTCACTGTCACTTGTACACCTCGGTTTCGGTGGGGGATAAGAACATCTTCTATAAATAGGTGGGCACGATCCAGGTTTTACTGCAATACAAAACACAGCCAGATTAAATAATACCTTATCCAGATCTACAGGAAACTGCAAGAATATGAAGTCTACCAAAGCTTACCGTGTTTCCCCGAAAATAAGCCCGGGTCTTATATTAATTTTGGCGACCTAAAACACACTAGGGCTTATTTTCGGGGGTGTCTTATTTAACTACGGTATGTACAATGATCTTAAAGTGGGTGTCACCCTAATGAATAAAAAAAATAAAAAATCCTTTTCCTTTTAAGCATAATAGATCTCCTGTGTCCCCTGTCTTCTTCCCTCTCCCTCCCTGTCAGGTCAGGAGTCAGTATTTTCATGAAAAAAGCATCTTAAAATTAATTCTTATAGAATTATCCAATTCAATTTGTAGGAATAGGGTGCAGCATGTGATTGTGATTGTTTTGTGGGCAATATGGTACCTTTCTTGCAGCTTCCCTGGCTGTCGCATTGTCTGGGCTCTTCTCTGCCCTGGGATCCCCGCTGGTGTCGGCCTGCTCCGTGCCTGCTCCATGCACTGGGGAGGGGGCCGCGGGCATCGGGCGAGAGGAGAGCGGAGGACGGGGGAGCCGGTGTCCCGCTGGCGTCTACACGCTCAGTGAGCTGAGGAGGGAGGGGCTGCAGGCATCGGTCGGGAAGAGAGTGGAGGAGGGGAGAGCCGGTGTCCCGCTGGCATCTGCCCGCTCCGTGCGCTGAGGAGTGAGGGGCTGCGGGCATCGGGCGGGAGGACAGAGGAGAGAGGAGCTGCTGTCCTGCTGCCATCAGCCCGCCCCTTGCGCTGGGGAGGGGGGGCCACGGGCGTTAGCCAGGAGGAGAGGAGAAGACCTCCAGTGAGTCTGCAAATAGGGTGTAATCATTCTGCAAGGTGGATTCAAAAAATGTTAAACTAATTTTACTAGGGCTTATTTTCGGGGTAGGGCTTATATTGCAGCCCTCCCCAAGAATCATGCTAGGTCTTATTATCGGGGTAGGTCTTATTTTCGGGGAAACACGGTATGTAAAAAAACAAACAGAAAAAAAACACTACCTGTCTGCCTTCAGTCTGTACTAAAGGCTTCAATTCTTCCTCACTGCAGGCAGGCAGCTAGCATTTTCAGCAAGAGGTCAGCGGTGGCATGCTGTATTTTTCTCCCCACGGGATGGAAACAGTATACAGATCAGAGTCATAACTAGAACCTTCAGGGCCCTGGTACAAGGAGCCATAAAAGACCACCCCCCCATTGGGGCGCTTCCCTCCCAGCCCCCCAGCCCTTCATAATACAGGGGTAGTGACCCCCATTAGATCACAGCCCTCTTTTGTCAGTGCTCCCCTCTTAGAGACCCTTCCCCATTATATTCAAGTTCCTTTATATCAGTGCCTCTCCTTAGAGACCCCCCCCCTCCCCCCATTAGATCACAGTGTTATTCAAACATATACACTGTACTATCTCGATATACATAATACTATATGAATAGTGTAGGAAACTTCCAATTCATTCCAAAATGGGTTGTGCTAATATCCAACTTACAGTATAAAGTCCTTTTGAGTTGGATACGTTGGATATATTAGCAAAGCACTTTTTTTAATGGATTGGACCATTATTCATATAGTATTATGTACATCAAGATTGCACAGTATATATTAGTAATCAAAAGAAGTAGGAAATGTGGGATTATTGTGGTGCCTCAGAAAATCAATACCAATATTTATAAGAATTTTTTTACAAAGTTGTATTAATTGCAAAGGAAAATTAAAAGACATATACAAAACAGTAATAGAAGATAATTCACATAGATAATATAAAGGGAGCCTTTATCTCATGTATAAGGGTCAAGTCTTCCCGACTATTTTCGCCAAACATTGGCTTCATCAGGGAATTAAGACATGACCGTGACCTTAATCCCCTGAAAGCCTCGTACACACGCTCAGTTTTCTCAGCAAGAACCAGCAAGAAAACTGCTGGCAGAGCTTTTTTTGCCGAATAAACTGAGCGTGTGTACGATGTTTTCAGGTTTCTTGTCTGGAAATCTGGCCAGAATCTCGACGAGAAAAATAGAGATCCTGCAAGATAGCGGCGACAGCATCAAATGTGACGAGTGCATGCACGTCGTACGCGATGACGTCACCACGTTCTTGCCTTTTAAGAGAACCGCGGTTCTTTAGAAAGGTCTATGTGTACACTCGGGCGGCAAGAGATTCTCGCCAAGAATCTCGTCAGAAAAAAATATGTTTTTTCCTGACGAGATTTTTGCCACTTCATTGTCTTAATGAATAGAGTCAGTGTTCTGCAGCGATCTCTCACTCTGTTCATTCATAGCTGAGGCATAGTAAGCTGTGCTTATTATGCTTCAATTTGTAGATGAACGGGGAGATCTGTACAGAGCTATTCCTGTGTATTAATTCTGTGCAGCTGAGGCTGCAGAGATGGAGATTGAGAGCAGTGACCGTTCTCTGTTTAGACCCCTGATATCCCATCTAATACTCCAAATGAGGCTCCTAAAAAAATTATAAAAAATAATACAAAAATAAAATTGTAAATAAATAAAAGCAAATGGTAGAATAAATAAATTCAATAACAAAAAAACAAAAAAAACTATTGACACTAGTGGTGGAACTACCAGGGTCGCAGAGGTTGCACTTGGGACTGGGCCTTGGAGTTCTACCACTGTGGGGGGGGGGCCATATGGGGGTGAGGGTGGCCCTTTATGGTTTCTTGGAGCAGGGCTCTGAAGGTTCTAGTTATGTTTCTGCTGCAATACATTTATAAAGTTCAGTAATAATAGTTTTGGTTATACATCAATTTCCAAATCACAAGGAGCATTGCATTACCTGTCACTGTTGGCACGCACTGGAGCCTGCACTTGTAAAAACAGCATCGCTCGGTGCCTTGGCACTGGACATCCTTCTCACACAAGGGTTTCAATTCCGTAATTTTACACTCTGTGTCATCAGAGTATGGGCAGGCATTATTCTTGACTGCAGAGAGAGAAAATAGCTGTGATGAGGATGGAAGGAAGTAGAGACTGAGAAACTGAGACTGAACTAGAGACTGAGAGTAGATGAGTGCAGGCCGGGACTATGAAGGGTGATGAGTGTAGGCCGGGACTATGAAGGGTGATGAGTGTAGGCCGGGACTATGAAGAGTGATGAGTGCAGGCCGGGACTATGAAGGGTGATGAGTGCAGGCCGGGACTATGAAGGGTGATGAGTGCAGGCCGGGACTATGAAGGGTGATGAGTGCAGGGCGGGACTATAAAGAGTGATGAGTTCAGGCCGGGACTATGAAGGGTGATGAGTGCAGGCCGGGACTATGAAGAGTGATGAGTGCAGGCCGGGACTATGAAGGGTAATGAGTGCAGGCCGGGACTATGAAGGGTGATGGGTGTAGGCCGGCACTATGAAGGGTGATGAGTGCAGGCCGGGACTATGACGGGTGATGAGTGCAGGCCGGGACTATAAAGGGTGATGAGTGCAGGCCGGGACTATGAAGAGTGATGAGTGCAGGCCGGGACTATGAAGAGTGATGAGTGCAGGCTGGGACTATGAAGGGTGATGAGTGTAGGCCGGGACTATGAAGGGTGATGAGTGCAGGGCGGGACTATGAAGGGTGATGAGTGCAGGGCGGGACTATGAAGGGTGATGAGTGCAGGCCGGGACTATGAAGAGTGATGAATGCAGGCCGGGCTTTGAAGGGTGATGAGTGCAGACTGGGACTATGAAGAGTGATGAGTGCAGGCCGGGACTATGAAGGGTGATGAGTGCAGACTGGGACTATGAAGAGTGATGAGTGCAGGCCGGGGCTTTGAAGGGTGATGAGTGCAGACTGGGACTATGAAGAGTGATGAGTGCAGGCCGGGACTATAAAGAGTGATGAGTGCAGACTGGGACTATGAAGAGTGATGAGTGCAGACTGGGACTATGAAGAGTGATGAGTGCAGGCCGGGACTATGAAGAGTGATGAGTGCAGACTGGGACTATGAAGAGTGATGAGTGCAGGCCGGGACTATGAAGGGTGATGAGTGCAGGCCGGGACTATGAAGAGTGATGAGTGCAGACTGGGACTATGAAGAGTGATGAGTGCAGGCCGGGACTATGAAGGGTGATGAGCAGTGGCCGGGGACTAGACATGTGCATTTAGTTTCGTTATGAATTAGAATTCGTACAAATTTTTCATTATTCGGAAATTCGTATGCATCCGAATTTCCGAATTACAAAATTAACAAATTTAAACAAATTCGAAAAAACGCAAATGAAATTCGAATTTGAATCGAATTCGAAAACAAATTCGAATCGAATTTGAAAAAATAGAAATCAATTTTCTAAAACTACATTGAAATAGAATATAAAACAATAAAGCAATAGAATCAAAAACAATAGAATAGAAGTTAATAGAATGTAATAAAATAGAACATGACAGTCTTCCGAAATTCGAATAGTATAAATTTGAATTCTAGAATAGATTGGAAAATAATTAAAATTTATGGAAACTAAAATAGAAAAAAATAGAAAAACAATAGAGCAGAATAGAATAAATTATAATATATATTATATTTTATTGTATTCTCTTGTTTTTGTTTTCTATTCCATTCTAATCTTTTCTATTCGAATTTGAATTCATTTTATACGAAATTCGAATTTTTTATTGAATGAAATCGAATTTGAATAGAAAAGATTATAAAAGATTTGTTTCATGTTAGAATTTGAAAAAATGTTGACCGAATTCCTAAAAAGTCGATCAAATTTGAAAAATTTAATTAGATTAGAAAATAACCTACTGCATTCGAAAAAATTCTACCGCATTTAAAAAAAATCTACCGAATTAGAAAAAACTACCGCATTTGAAAAATATCAACTAAATTAGAAAAAACTAGCACATTTGATTTTTTTTTACATATAACCATTTTCCAAAATTCGAATTTCATATAGAATGAAATCTAATGGAAAAGAAAAGATTAGAATAGAATTGAAAATAATAGAAAAACAATAGAACAGAATAGAATCAATTATAATATATATATTATATTTGATTCTATTCTCTTGTTTTTGTTTTCTATTCCATTCTAATCTTTTCTATTCGAATTTGAATTCATTTTATACGAAATTCGAATTTCTTATTGAATGAAATCGAATTTGAATAGAAAAGATTATAAAAGATTAGTTTCATATTAGAATTTTAAAAAAATTTGGACCGAATTCCTAAAAAGTCGATCAAATTTGAAAAATGTAATTTGATTAGAAAAAATCTACTGCATTAGAATAAATTCTACTGCATTTGAAAAAAATCTACCAAATTAGAAAAAACGACCACATTTGATTTTTTTTTACATAAAACCATTTTCCAAAATTCGAATTTCATATAGAATGGAATCGAATTGGAATAGAAAAGATTAGAAAAGAATAGCATAACAAAACAATAAAACAGAACAGAAAATGTGTGTGTGTATATACCATCTTCCAAAATTTGAATTTTGTATACAATGAATTTGAATACAAAAGATTAGAATAGAAAATAATAAACTAAAAAAAACATATTATAGTTTATTATATTCTGTTCTATTGTTGTCCAATTCTATTCTACTATTTTCTTTTTTCTATTCTATTCTAATCTTTTCTATTCTAATTCTAAATCATTCTATACGAATATCATTCTATATGAAATGAACTATCATTCTATACGAAATTCGAATTTCGGAAAATGGTTTTTATATATATATATATATATATATATATATATATATATAAAACATTTTCCCAAATTCAAATTTCGTATAGAATGAATTTGAATTTCAATAAAAAAGATTAGAATAGAAAATAATTGACTAGAAAACCAATAGAACAGAATAGAATAAAATATAATATATACTTTATTCTATTCTGTTCTATTGTTTTTCTATGCTATTATTTTCTATTATTTTACATTCTATTCTAATCTTTTCTATTGTTTTTCTAGTCTATTCTATTCTACTCTATTCGAATCTTTTCTATTCAAATTCGTATAGAATGAATTCAAATTTGAATACAAATGATTATTATAGAAAATAATAGAAAAGAATAAACTAGAAAAACATATATTATATTTTATTCTATTCTGTTCTATTGTTTTTGTATTCTTTTCTTTTCTATTCTATACAAATCTTTTCTATTTTAATTCAAAATGATTCTATACGAAATTAGAATTCCGGAAAATTATTATGTATATAAATATTAGGGTTAGGGCTAGCCCTAAACCCTAACCGTAATATATATATATATATAAAACCATTTTCCGAAATTCTAATTTTGTATAGAATGAATTTGAATAGAAAAGATTTGTATAGAATAGAAAATAGAAAAGAATAAACTAGAAAAACATATATTGGGCCAGATTCAGAATGGCGAGCAGTTCTTTTTGCGGGAGTAATGTTTCTCATTTACGTTAGTGCTGTATTCACGAAGCACTTGCTCCTAAAGTTGCGGCGGCGTAACGTAAATGGGCCGGCGGAATTCAAATTCGGCGGGTAGGGGGCGTGTAGTATTTAAAATAGGCACGATCCCGGCGCCGAACGTCAATGTATCCCACTGCGCATGCCCCAAATTATGACGGTGTTATCGACGTGAACGTCAATGACGTCAATCCCCATTCACGGACGAGTTACGCAAACGACGTAAACATTTTCAAAATCGACGCGGTCACGGCGTCCATACTTAACATGGGATGCGCCTGCTTTTTGGTGCTTCATCTTTACGCCGGGAAACCCCTTGCGGAAACGGCATAAAGTCACTGCGTCGGGCGGGCGTACGTTCGGGAATTGGTATATCTCGCTGATTTACATATTCTCTGCGTAAATCAGCGGGAACGCCCCTAGCGGCCATTTTTAAATTGCAGTTAAGATATGACGGCGTAATACAATTACGCTGCTGGTATCTTAGCTGCAACCCGGCGTATCTTGTTTTCTGAATACAGAAAACAAGATACGCCGGCGCAGATTCTGAGTTACGCCGGCGTATGACTGATACCATTATATTTTATTCTTTTCTGTTCTATTGTTTTTCTGGTCTATTCTTTTGTACTCTATTCTAATCTTCTCTATTCAAATTCATTGTATATGAAATTTGAATTGCGGAAGATGTTTTTTTAAGTTCTGTTCTATTGTTTTTCTATACTATTCTTTTCTATATATTTTTTTTCAATTCTAATTTAATCTTTTCTATTCAAATTATATTTCATTCTATACGATTTTCGAATTTCAGGAAATGGTTATATATAGTTTCATTTAAATGTGGTAGCATAATTTTGAATTTGATCGTTTATTTTTTTCTCGAATTCGGTAGATTTGTTTTCGGATGCGTTAGAATTATTTCGAATGCGGTAGAATTATTTCGAATGCGGTAGAGTTTTTTTCGAATGCGGTAGAATTTTTTCGAATACAAAATGAATCCCGAAAATGAATGTAATGAATGCAACAAACTTAACTAAACAAATTTAATTAAATAACGAATCGAAACAAAACACATTTTTTCATCCTGCACATGTCTACCGGGGACCATAAAAGGTTGATGAGTGCAGACCAGGTACAATATTTATGTTTATCTAAAGTTTATGGGCCAGATTCAGGTAGAATTAGATTCCCGCAGAGTATCAGAGATACGCTACGCCGCCGTATTTTACCTGGCTCTACGAGGAATTCAGAGAGATTTTGGCCCATAAGGTACGGCGGCGTAGTGTATTTCTCCCGGCGGAATCAAACTACGCGATTAGGGGGCGTGAGGCATTTAAATTAGGCGCGTTCCCGCGGCGATCGAACTGCGCATGCTCCGTTCAGAAATTTCCCGCCGTGCATTGCGCAAAATCACGTCCTTACGTCTTTTTTTTTTGAGTAGCGTCGTTTACGGACATTCCTATTCCTGAACGACTTACGTAAAAAAAAAAAAAAAGAAAGTCGACGCGGGAACGACGGCCATACTTAACATGGGCCGCGTAACGTTAGACCAGCTAATAGCTGGTTTAACTTTACATAGCAAAAAGATGACATACGCGATTGCGAACGCCGCTCGTAACTTCGTGGATCGCCGGAAAAAGCTAATTTGCATACCCCGACGCTGAAAACGACGCAAACTCCACCCAGCGGCCGCAAAAAGATTGCAGCGTAGATCCGAAGGCGTACGAAGACGTAAGCCTGTCAGATCGAAGCCCAACGCCGCCGTATCATGGTTTGAGGATTCAAACTAGTAATACGGCGCGCAAAATTTGAAAGTACTCCGGTCTAACACCAGTTAGACAGGACTTACGGCTCTATGAATCTGGCCCTATATATTTAAACGGATATTCTATATCTGTGTATACTACATAAAATTTAATACATTACAAAAGATTCCCAGAAAGAGTATTAGTTGCCTCCTTTCTCACTACCTTGGAGGAGGAGGAGTCTCTGCTCTGACTCACTTATATGTGTAAATTTCAGCTTCAGCTACCTATCTCTGTAAACAGCATTTTTACAACGGGAAGCATTGAGAAAAGTGGAAATACATCTGAAGATTAGTCTAAATCTCTCTCTCTTTCTGTTTCTGTCTCGGATACAAAGCAGAACAGGTCACGTTTTTATGATCTCATCGAATTCTCAGACAGATTGTAAAAAAATTACCGTCCAATGGCAGCAGACATCGTCTTCTACCCCCTGAGAAGCAGCACTTCTTCTGGCCTTTGCAGTCTCTATCTCTCCTACATCCCTTCTCCAACATGGAGTCCTCAATGGATTCCACATCTGCAGGACATCTACCAGGTTTCATGTAAGGATCCCACGGAGGCCGCGGCATACCTGAGAGGGTTATAAGGTGAACCACAAATGAACCACAGATATTTTCTTAGATATACACACATACAGTACTGTACATACACTATATTGTCCAAAGTATTGGGACGCCTGCCTTTACACGCACATGAACTTTAATGACATCCCACTCTTAGTCCGTAGGGTTCAATATTGAGTTTGCAGCAATAACAGATTCAACTCTTCAGGGAAGACTGTCCACAAGGTTTAGGAGTGTGTCTATGGGAATGTTTGAAGATTCTAATTTATCCCAAAGTTGTTCTATTGGGTTGAGGTCACGACTCTGTGCAGGCCAGTCAATTTCCTCCACCCAAAATGCACTCATCCATGTCTTTATGGACCTTGCTTTATGCACTGGTTGGAACAGGAAGGGGCCGTCCCCAAACGGTTCCCACAAAGTTGGGAGCATGAAATTGTCCAAAATGTCTTGGTATTCTGATGCCTTAAGAGTGCCCTTCAATAGAAATAAGGGGCCAACCCAACCCCTGAAAAACAACCCCCACACCATAATCCCCCCTCCACCAAATGATTTGGACCGGTCCAAGGTACTTAGTAAGAGGCATGGTGTTTTTTTTTAATTCGTATTTTTTTTTGTCATCATTTCTTGAAAAATAAAGAAATAATAAAAAAAAAAATGTCATTTTATTTTTCCATACTGTCACTTCTTGTGCAGTACAGCCTTGTCATATAACAGTGTGGCGGTGATCAGGGACACTGAATAGTGACAGTACGAAAAAATATATATATATATATATATTTAAAAAACATTTTAACATACTAACATTGTACTACTCTGGGGAAGTGATGATTTTTTTTAACTGCTTAACCACTTAAGACCCGGACCATTATGTAGGTTAAGGACCAGGGCCCTTTTTGCAATTCTGCACTGCGTCGCTTTAAGGGACAATTGCGCGGTCATGCGATGTGGCTCCCAAACAAAATTTACCACAAGTAGAGTTTTCTTTTGGTGGTATTTGATCACCTCTGCGGTTTTTATTTTTTTGCGATATAAACAAAAATAGAGTGACAATTTTGAAAAACATGCAATATTTTTGATTTTTGCTATAATAAATATCCCCCAAAAATATATGTAAAAAAATATGTCCTCAGTTCAGGCCGATACGTACTCTTCTACCTATTTTTGGTAAAAAAATCGCAATAAGCGTTTATCGATTGGTTTGCGCAAAATTTAAAGTGTTTAGAAAATAGGGGATAGTTTTATTGCATTTTTATTAATATTTTTTTTTTTTTACTACTAATGGCGGTGATCAACGATTTTTTTCGTGACTGCAACATTATGGCGGACACATCGGACAATTTTGACACATTTTTGGGACCATTGTATTTTTCACAGCAAAAAGTGCTATAAAATGCACTGTTTACTGTGAAAATGACAATTGCAGTTTAAGAGTTAATCACTAGGGGGCACTGAAGGGGTTAAGTGTGACCTCATGTGTGTTTCTAACTGTAGGGGGGCGGGGCTGGACATGTGACGTCCGTGAGCGTCGTTCCCTATATCAGGGAACAGGCGATCACTGACATTGCCACAGTGAAGAATGGTTACACACACCTCTCCCCGTTCTTAAGCTCCGGTGACCGATCGCGGGACACCGGCGGCGATTGGGTCGGCGGGTCCCGCGGGCATGGAGCTTCGGACCGGGTCACGTGCGCGCGTCGGCAGCACGTGCGCGACCCCACTGCTCAGCTTAAAGAGACACGTACAGGTACGTGATTGTGCCCAGCCGTGTCATTGTGCAGACGTATATCGGCGTGAATGCGTCCTTAAGCTGTTAAGGACCAGTGCACGACTATATATGTCGGCACAATGACACGGCTGGGCAGATGGAGATACCTGTACACCTGTACGTCCCCTTTAAGTTGCGGCATTGTGGGCGCATTTCACTGAATGAAACTGAATCATTCAGTTTGTTTTGTTGTGATGAGCTATGATTGGTTTAAAGCTAATCATATGATACAGATGAGCTGTGGTTGCCCCCTATCTGTACCATGTGATTAAATTGACCAATCACAGCTAATCGTATGGTACAGATGAGCTGTGGTTGCCCCCTATCTGTACCATGTGATCATATTTACCAATCACAGCTAGCAACACAATTGTATACAATGGATGGCATGAAAGGAAGCCATCTATTGTGTACAACCGTCATGTTGACCTGCTGTGATTGGTCACTGCGGTCACATGGTACCAGCAGCAAGCCGGTACTCTGATCAATCATCGGCTGTGTCCCGGTGACAGACCATACCTATCCGCTGTTGCGCAACTGGTGCTTCCTAACAGGACAATATATGAGGTCCACTCAGGATAAGAAACTGTCCGGCGGTATTTACATTGTTTTTATATCTATGACATTTTTTTTGCATTTAATTTCTATTTTAAACTGAATAGGTTGTTTTACAAGGTGAGGTTTTTTTTTTTACAATCACTTTAAAGCCCCTTTTATCAAGTAATTGGACCATCACTACTCTAATGCCCCGTACATGCGTGCAAGATTTCCGACGGGAAAAGTTCCCATCTACATCCAAAGGAGTAAGCTGAGAACTTGCTCAGTCAGCATTTCCCCTACACGGCCAGTTTTCCCGACAGGAAAACTGCAATGGAGCTTTGGTTGGGAATCCCAGCCGTATGTATGCTCAATCACAGTTTTTCCTATAGGAAAACTGCCAAAAACCGCCGGGCAAAAGTCTGCCGGTTTCCTGGTGGAAAAAAAAGGGAGCTGTTCTCTTTTTTGTCCGGCGGTATTTGGTCAGTTTTCCTGTCGAAAAAAATTGCGAGGAGCATACACACGGCCGGGATTCCTGGCCAAAAGGCTCTCCTTGCAGTTTTCCCGTCGGGAAAACCAGCCGTGTGTACGAGGCATTAACCTTCTCCATCCCAGAACAAAATAACAAAGCATTGGAAGAGGTTTTGCACCCATTCTCATTCATAAATGATGAATATACACATTGCACAACACTCTAAAAATATAATAGATTTGCCTGCATTTTATTTTCTATAGTAATATATATCCAAGACGTAGACATTTATAAGTAGGTTGAGTCCTTACCTGAATTTTACATAATTTTAAATTCTTACCTACAAATTCTTTATCCTCGGTGGGGTCTGCAGTGGTTATATTGACAGCAGTGGCTCCTGCACAGAACAGGAGGAGTAGCAGGAGGGATCCAGTTTCTGGAGACATGTTCAGTTCCTAGAAATCTTTCTGATAAGTCCGTGAGATGAGGAGACTTTTATATAGACCATATGAGGAAGAAGGAAGGGAGGGAACAGGGTTGAACCAGCTACCACACAATGGATGATTGCAAAAGAAAAGGCTTCTTACGTACTTAGCCACTTACACAAATTCTGATTGCATAACTGGGTCCCTATAGGTGTCTTGGGCTCTTATAGGGAAGAAGGAAAGGAAGCACTGAGAACGGGCAGAACCTGCTCCCATGCAATATACGATTGCAAAAGAAGATTCTTCTCATGTACGTTACTATGGTGGAAAATACTCGACCTTTGGGCATTTATGATAGACCCTTGCCCACCCTTGTTCATCACTCTGTAGCGCTTATGTACTACCAAGTACGGGTGCTAGTGAAATTTAATGGGAATGATCAGAGTGTAAGTGACTCTGATCTCAATTCTGATTAAGGTAAGGCTCTCTGTTTCAGCTTGGCTGTGCTGTGGGCCCATTCTGTCGTGCCTGGGGTGTGGTTCCCCCTGAGTCGGCAGGTGGCTGCAGTGGAAGCTGATGTTCGGGTGCTCTTCCCAGCAGCCAATCAGGAGGCTTGGGCATGCTGGGAGAGGGTACTTATGAGGCAGACGCCATCTTAGCAGGGTTCTTGGTTCCTTGAGTGTGGCACCCACCTTTGGTGTGACCACATCACCGCGCCCCGAGCGTTATGGCCTACCTGGCTGGGGTGTGGGTGCTACACGTTGTTCCTGGATCCTGGGCCATCCGGGCCTGGGGCACTCACACAGGATGGGGACTCAGTGATCGACTGAGTTCCCACTTTGAGGATCCCAAGCGAGTTTAGCTGTTCGGCGGGGAGGTCCAGTTGAGGAGCGTCATTGAGAGGCTGGCGGTCCAACAGTATTGAGACAAACAATCGGGGATCGAGGTACTGGACACTGAGGGATTGACTCCTCTCTCAGTCGGTACCTGGGCAACGTTAACGGAAGGATTCAGGCCAAACTTTACCAAGGAGGGGCACCTCCGAAACCGCAATCAGGGAAGGCCTGTGCCAGAGGTGCTTTGCTGAAGTTCACCCTGAAAGTGTCTGTGAGAGAGACCTCCTTTCAAGTTCCGAGTGATACTCTGGCTGCCAAGTCTGTGAGAGAGACCTGTCCAGGTATGCTATGCCCACTCAGTCTGGTGTGGTGAAAGAAGCTAATTGTTCATGGAGACAGGACTGTTTCCCTATCCAAGGCATGAATCTGCTATTCTCCTTCCAACCTTTATCTATCCATATCCATCACCTGTTAACTGTTTTTACCCGGCTGGGTAATAAAGAGCACATATAAAGAGACTTCCTATTTGCGGACATTCCTTTACTGCTATTGCATTCATCGTTCACCCTAAACACTTCACCAGAGCCACGAGATAACACGCCATCCCATCATAACCAGCAGCTCCTTCGGGGGGTAATGCTACATGTGGGGGCTCGTCCGGGATTGGCTATTATCTCAATTTAGGGGCACCTCCGAAACCGCAATCAGGGAAGGCCTGTAGCAGAGGCGCTTTGCTGAAGTTCACTCTGAAAGAGTCTGTGAGAGAGACCTCCTTTCAAGTTCCGAGTGATGCCAGGTCTGTGAGAGAGACCTGTCCAGGTACGCTATGCCCACTCAGTCTGGTGTGGTGAAAGAAGCTAATTGTTCACGGAGACAGGACTGTTTCCCTATCCAAGGCCTGAATCTGCTATTCTCCTTCCAACCTTTATCTATCCATTTCCATCACCTGTTAACTGTTTTTACCCGGCTGGGTAATAAAGAGCACATATAAAGAGACTTCCTATTTGCAGACATTCCTTTAATGCTATTGCATTCATCGTTCACCCTAGACACTTCACCAGAGCCACGAGATAACACATTCTATTCCGTGCGAAAGACTGTTTAGTTCTTCAGGGTATATTGTCAATAAAATGCAATCATGTCTGCTTCCAGAAAATGTAAACATAGATATGACACTTGTTATTCCTTGTCATTCCTAGTGTCTTTTACCTCTGTGATTCCTCCCCCACTATTAGTATACATCATAATCCTTTAGGAGTAGGATGACAAAAATATTGTTGCTACAAATAAATTCAACAGCCCTTTTTTGACAATAGCAGACGTTTGTTCCAAATGTGGCAAAACGAAAGAGGAAAAAGTCCCCTCTTCTGCCTTTCAACATTGTTTCTTTTCCCGTTCCTTCATTTAATTTGCTTTCACTTAATGTGGACTTTTTCTCCTCGCTAAGAATGGATCCATAATGTTTTTGAACTCAATCAAGGAGGGTAGAAGTGCCCCTATTACGGAGCATTAGAGCTACCCCACCAACCGGATCCAATCAACCTTTTTAGACCAACCAATCACTTCCGTTTTTAGGTGACAACAACTGGCCATCCAGTGTGTATTTATACACACAACCACTGGGGGGGCAGTATAACGTCCAAGAAGAAGCTACGCTATCTGCCAAGCGAAACGCGTTGACGTCACCGCTCGGCCTCGTCACGTGACGTCCTCTATGTGAGACGGGAATGGGAACGCTGAGTTCCGACGATTGCTGAAACAACCATCCGGCTTCAAAGTACACGATCGAGCCTATTAGAGCCGTCCAGACTTGAGGAAATGATGTGATCGGTGCGTCCCAGCACCCGCCATACGGACACCACATTGAGCCATCAATCCTTACTATCCGATCCTCCCTCTGGCGGCTAAAACAACCAACTAGATGAGGTCCACCAACTACATGCCAGTACCACCTTTCAGATGTTCACTACAAGCAAGTAGTCGGTAAAGTATTGGACATTAGTCTATGACTCTACTATCTCATGTGCATATAGGGTGCTTAACCATTTGTGGTCAGATTTAAAACACAGCGCCAGCACACTATTGAGAGATTTATACACACCGACTGGTATGTGATTGATAATCAATCTTGCTATATAATGTGTAACGTCTCTAAGCTGTACCATCTACCTTAACGCTACTAGTGTTGAGCGGAATATGCCATATTTGATTTCGCGATATATCACGAATATATAGAAGAATATTCAAGAAATATTCGCTAAAATCGAATATTCGTGATATTTTGTCCAAATAACAATATTACGAAATTTCGCTAATGCGATTGCGAAAATTATTTTTGCGAAATTCTCGTCAGCACTAATATATAGAAGAATATTCGAGAAATATTCGCTAAAATCGAATATTCGTGATATTTTGTCCAAATAACAATATTGCGAAATTTCGCTAATGCGCTTGCGAAATTGATTGCGAAATTCTAGTCAGCACTGGGAGTAACTGGGAGGCAGGTTCCTATTGGTTGCTATGGAGGTTGCTAACCTCTGACAACTTTGGTAGCAGAACTTTGATTGGCTCTGATGCAAAAGAAGGATGGAGAAAATAATCGTGCAAAAATCCTTTTGCCGAATATTCGCATTGCGAATATTCGGCAGCATAAAAGGATCGCATCAGCTACTCGGCCCAGGGTCTCTCTCTAATCATACCAGCAATGCTTTTAGACGTTGATGGAGATCACTAGGATGTGATCTGTTTTAAAAATTAATTTGAAAAAATACGAATATTCGCAATAGCGAATATTCACTGCAATATTGGATTTATTCGCGAATACTTGAATATGCAATATTCGTAACGAATATTCGCAATGCGAATATTCGTGAGCAACACTAAACGCTACCTGACTCAACAGTAAATTCATTAAGCTGGATCTGTCACTACTGTACAAGCTATTGCCGGTTAATGTGGTTCATCATAGGACTCAAACATCAGGAGGGCTTCAACAACTTTCCTTATTGATTATTTCCAGGAATTGTCTTCTAAGCATCACTTGACCCCCCCCTTTTTTTGGCATAATTATTGCCTCAGGTCATTTTTGCCCTCGTCCCTCCCCTCCCTTCCCTCTTCTCTCACATAGTATTCAGCCCCTATTTACCAGCAGTGATTTGGCTATTATCAAGCAGGGCTCATCAATTACTCAATATGATGTGCACTTTCTCCTGTTTATCACCCCAAATTAACCATTAGTTGATCATTATGCTAAAGCAAAGGAGCTGAATACACACACGTCCAGACTTGTGCCTTGAGTCTTTTTTGTTTTTTGTTTTGTCTTAATCGTTTGTCCTGTTGGCCATATTATGTGTTGTAAATTTCGATGATCGAACAATTGTTTATGATTGTCCACCCCTTCTACTATGAGTCGACTATCAAGCAATTGATTATGATTGTCTACTCTTTCTTATGAGTTCATTTTCTGCCTCTGTTCTGCTTTATACATGCTTTTGATACCAATTTTTTAATAATATTTAATAAATTTAATAATTTCAATTGCCTATAGTAACCCCTTTGGCCTACTCTTGGCCAACTTCCCCTCTTTCCCCCAATCCATTTTTTAAGCATCAGGAATACCAGGTGGAGGCACTGGAGGAGGCTTCTGAGAAGAGGAAGGTAAAAGTTGGTGAAAAAGAGAGAGGAGATGGAAAGCATCAAGAATCTGCAGAATAAAAGTGCAGAAGGTGTAACCAAGAGGGCCACTGTCATATTCATAGACATCAGGAGAAAACTGTACATCCTGGAGAGGAGAATTCCCAGCCTCTGATTTAATCAGGAGTTGGAGATAAAGAAGAACGATCTGTCCAGGAAGATGCATCACACCGAAGAGATATGTAACATGACGGATCCCCTGAGTGTTTTACAGGAATCAATACTGAGGATGGTGATGAGTAGTGTTGAGCGGAATACGCCATATTCGATTTCGCGATATTTCACGAATATATAGAAGAATATTCGCAAAATATTCGTTAATATCGAATATTAGTGATATTTTATAAAAAAAAAAAAATGCGAAATTTCGCTAATGCGAATGCGAAATTTCGCTAATGCGAAATTGATTGCAAAATTCTCGTCTGCGCATGCGCGCGGACAACACGCGAAAAACGGAGATCATTTCCTATAGGAAGCACAATGCTAAGCTCTAAGGCCGCGTACACACGAGGGGATATGTCCGCTGAAAACGGTCCGATGGACCATTTCAGCAGACATCTCCGCTCGTGTGTATGGGCTAGCGGACAGATTTCTCCACCCGACAGATTTCAAAGCATGCTTTGAAATCTATCCGGTGGGAATCTGTCCGCCCGACATGTCTGCTGGTTAGTACACTTACCAGCAGACATGTCGTCCCCCACCGCCGCCGCACCGCCGCCGCCGAATGGATTCGGCGCATGCGCGGAAGTGTTTTACTTCCTGGTGCGGTGACGTGGCGGTGACGCGGCGGCGTCAACGTCACCGCCGCGTCACCGCCACATCACCGCGCCGTCCGGCGGCGGGGAATTTGATCCGATGGTGTGTACACGCCATCGGATCAAACTCCCGATCGGACATATCCGATGGAAATGGTCCGCGGACCGTTTTCATCGGATATGTCCGATGGTGTGTACGCGGCCTAAGATCGCAATACACAGGTCTGATGCAAAAGAAGGGCAGAGAAAGTATTTGCGAATATTCGTAATACGAATATTGGCATTGCGAATATTCGGCAACATAAAAGGATCGCCTCAGCTACTCGGCCCAGGGTCTCTAATCATACCAGCAATGCTTTTAGACGTCGATGGAGATCACTAGGATGTGATCTGTTTTAAAAATAAATTTGAAAAAATACGAATATTCGCAATAGCGAATATTCGCCACGATATTCGATTTATTCGCGAATACTCGAATATGCAATATTCGTAACGAATATTCGCAATGCGAATATTCGTGAGCAACACTAGTGATGAGGAGGACTAATGCTGCGTACACACAACCATTTTTTTTAGATCGGGATAAACTCTGACAGGTTTTTCCCACGGAATTCCGCTCAAGCTGTCTTGCATACACATGGTCACACCAAATACCGACCGTCAAAAACGCGGTGACGTACAACACTACGATAAGCCTAGAAAAATGAAGTTCAATGCTTCCGAGCATGCTTTAAATTGTTTCCGAGAATGCATGTTTTTTTCTCCGTCGGAATTCCATACAGAAGGACGGAATTTCCAATAGAATTTTTTCCGTCGGAAATAGAGAGAATATGTTCTCTTTCTGAGGCCCCGTACACACGACCGGTTTTCTCGACAGAATTCAGCAAGAAACTCGATGGGAGACGTATTCTGCTGAGAAAACCGGTCGTGTGTACACTTTTCCCCGAGAAAACTGTTGAGGAACTCGTCGAGCCAAAAAGAGAGCATGTTCTCTATTTCCTCGACGGGCAATGGGAAAATTTGTCTCGACAAGTTTCTTGACAGCCGAACAAGGAACTCGACGGGGAAAACGATGTGTTTCGCTTGTCGAGTTTCTCGGTCGTGTGGCCTAAGTCTGTCGGAATTTCATGGTGGAGAGGGGAGCCGCAAGTGACTGAAATCTCAGATATTATACATACAGAATTAACTGATATAATAACAGTGGTAGATGGAATAATTATACCAGAACCTGCAGAGATATTACTGGATTCAGAGATGACCCATAATTATCTCAAATGACAGGAAGATCGCATGCAAGGCAAGTAAAAACCTGACTCTCCCTATTACACCAGAGAGATTTCAGGTCTGCCAAGTAGTGAGTCGTAGTCTTTTTTATTTATTTAATAATAGGACTGTCAAAGAATGCAAGGCTATAATATCTCCTCAGGTGTTGAGCAGTCAGAGTCCCTCAGAGACATTACTGGGATGTGGATGTTGGGGGATTATCACAGTGGAGAGTCGAGAGGTGTTACCCCAGTATAGACAGGGCAGTAGAAGCGTCAGACATTGGATACAATGAGAAGTCCTGATGTCTGGAGAGGAACAGTGATTCGCTTTTAGTAAAACATAACAATCAATCAATCAAAATATTAGCAAACATCCCAATACACAGAGTCAGGGTGTGTCTGGATTATAAGGTCTTTCTTTTTATGAGTTGGATTTTCCAATGTGACACCTCCACACCTTCACTGACATCTTAACCACTTCAACCCCAAAAGAATTTACCCCCTTCCTGACCAGAGCACTTTTTGCGATACGGCACTGCGTCGGTTTAAATGACAATTGCCTGCCCTGGACCAGATGCCATCCCTTTTAGAGGACGTGCCCCTGGGAAATGGGGGTCAAAATAGACACCCTGAGGAAAGGCCCGCTTGGCAAGTGGCCTGGTTGGGCACAGACCGAGTGAGTCTTAGCATTGAGGTACAATGCTTAGGGGGAGGGAGGGGAGAGGGTGGGGGGTATATGTGGTATATGTGGTCTCAAGGTACTCTGATTAAGATGTCTAAATTAAGTTCGGACGGTGTAAATTTGATGTTGAGCCGGGAGTATTGCCTGTTATTTATGTATACTGAAAAAGGATCCGAGGTCTCTCATACCCTGTGGGGGTATGATATGTGGCTTACTAATTGGAAAAAAGTGAAACATAATAAATGGCTGCACTGAAAATCGTTACGTACAATGTAGGAGGACTAAATAGCCCAAGTAAGCAATATCAGATACTACAGGAGATAAAGAGAATCTCGGCCAACATAGTGTTCCTGCAAGAAACCCATCTTAAGATGACATCGAAGATTAGATTAAATTCAAAGGAATTTCCTATATGGATTCATAGTTACTGCCCTAATAAAAGATCAAAGGGAACTGCAATAGGGTTTGACAGGAACACTCTCTAGAAGCCACAGAAATAGATCCCGATGGGAGATATTTATTTGTTAAAGGTACCCTATTGAATATGAAATACACATTGGTAAATGTGTATTGTCCCAATGTAAGGCCGGCTGTGTACCTGAGGAAAATCCTGAATAATATAGAGGGATTTAGAGAGGGTATGGTGATCCTAGCAGGTGACCTAAACTTTGTATTTGATCCATTATTAGACACCCAACCCATCTCACTGAGGTCCGAGGGGAAACATCTTAGAGTGATTAAACATAAACTATATCAAATGCAATTGGTTAAGGCCTGGAGAATTTTACATCCAAGAGATAAGGGCCCAGATTCAGGTACATCTGCGCATTATTGGACCGGCGTAGCGCACCGCCTTTACGTTAGACTTGCGCAATCTAGCCGCGTAATCACCCTATTCACGTAGCTTTTGCGCATGAAATTGCGCAAGCGTAACGTTTTTTCTGAGGCGTAAGGAGGAGTAATACAAATTGGGATGGACGTGGGCATGTTACATTGAAATGAGCCGTGACCCCATGCAAATAAAGGGCCGGCCGGCTCGCGCATGCGCGTGTGAAGGAGAGCATGTCAGCTCCGCTGTGCGCATGCTCACAACTCGGGAGCGGTGCAATCAGTGAAATTGGAAATGGACTAGGGCAACGTTGTGAACTACGCAAACAGCATAAATAGACACACACAAACGCACTTGCATTGCAAAAGTACATCCATTTTTGTCCCTTCCCATTTAACCAAGTGCTTTTGTCCTGTTGTTCGTTGCAGTGTGTTTTGTAGTTGTCAGATTAGTGTTCTGTGTGATCAAGTGCTTGTTGGTATATATGTGAAAGTGTTTTTTGATAAGTGTTTGAGAGACTGTTTGTTTGATTGATATATTTCTGTTCGTTTGTTTTCCTGCTTTTTTTTTTTTTTTGTGACTGTTTCTTGCTGAGTAGTTTTCTCTTTGTGTGTGTTCTTGCCTGATTGGTTGTGCTTGTTTTTGTGAGTGAATTTTGTTGACTGGGAGTGAGTTTTTTTGGAATATGACAGAGAGAAAACGAAAGCTCAATTTTACAGTGGGGGAAAAAAGAATTCTTGCCCGGGCCATTAGCGAGTATGGGCGTTACCTCCACGGCCCGCAGAGTGCCAACACCACCCCGGCCAGGAGGAGGGAGATTTTGGATAGGATCACTGAGCAGGTGAATTCATCGGGGAGGGGGAGACACGGACCCGGTCTGGGATAGACAAAAAAATCAACGACCTCCGGCGTCTGGTCAAAAAGAAACTGGCCGCAATGCATGCCCATGCCAGGGGCACAGGAGGGGGCCCACCATGCCGGCTTAGTCTGACAGCGGAGGAGCGTGCGGTGGCCCTGACCTTTCATCGGCATGAAGTGGAGGGCCTGCCAGGCTTTGACACAAGTCCGGTGCCCGTGGTGCCAGGTAAGGTTTTTTTTTCTATCAGGTGTGTAGCATGTGTGGGGGAGGGGGTGAAAGGGAATATGCGGCAAGTGTGTGGATCCTCCAACCTGTGAATGGTTTGTGTCATCCACAGATGTGCAGGAGGGTGCAGGGCCATCTGGCCTGACCACACCAACCCCAGGACAGCAGCCTAATGAGGCCCCCCCAACAAGGCCGGAGTCCGCGGAGGAGGTTCAAGAGGAGGAGGAGAATCATGAGGAGGAGGAGAATCATGAGGAGGAGAAGAATCATGAGGAGGAGGAGTCCATGTCAGGCACTGGACAATTGGTTTTTGCAGACTCTTCCCCTCTGGCTGGCAGAAGCCTGCCCTCCCTAAGGGGGAGCCCCCCCCCCTCCTCCCCCAACATGGCTCCCCTCACAAGGGCCTCCCCTTCTCCCCGGCCACAACCATCAGCTGGAGGCAGGATTTCATCCAAGAACACCAGGGGGGCGCCCAATCTCCTGCCCGCCACTCTGAGAAGGGACCAGGCCCTCCAGACCCACCATATGGGACAGGTCAGCCAGACTTTGGTGCGGATGGAGGAGAGCCTGTCCTCCATCAAGGATACGCTGGGGAACCTGGACTCCCACTCCCGGGCTTTCACAACCTGCCTAAACGAACTGCAGACGACATCAGCAGGCGTTGGGCAGGATGTGAGGGCCCTTACCCAGGCTATCCAGGCCAACACGGCAACACTTGGTGCTGCCCTGGACAGAATAGCCGTGGCCTTGGAGGGCAGGCCGCCAGGTGGGCAGAGATCAGGGGCTGCTCCTCCTTCCCCGGTTTTACCCCTCCCCCATGAGTCTCCCCTGAGAAGCCGGGGCCGTGGCCGGGGGCGCCCCAGGCGTGGCTCACGCAAAGGGCATTAATTTATTTTCCCCCCTTTTTTTATTTTATTTTTTTTTGCTGACATTTTTTGCATTTTTATTTTTATTTTTTTGCTGACATTTTTTGCATTTTTTTTTTTTGCTGACATTTTTTGAATATTTTGGGTTGTGAATGCTGTTTGAATGTGGGGGTGACATTCCTGCTGGAAAAGGGGTGTCATCCTCAATTTTGGTGGAGAAGGGTTCCCCAGGACCAGGGAGAAGTGATTCCCAGGTCCGTGTGAATGGTGTACGAATGTACAGTGACATAATTGGAGTCTTGGCGTGGCGTTGCTGCTCACAAGTCCTGCATGGTGGACTGGTGCCAATCCAATTTGATGTGGATGTGGGGTGTGTGTGCTAGGGACCATAGTGGTGTGCATGCATGCATTCTCATTGTGCCATGATTAATGTGTGTGTTTAACGTGCAAAGATGCCCAATGTGAGCTGCCTCCTGACTGCTCTTCCCTCAGAAGACGGGGTATCCTCGGTTAGGGGTTGATTGTCTGGTTGGGGGGTCAGGTCATCACGTAGCTCAACCTGCAGGCCCTTCCTCACTGCGAAGTTGTGCAGCATGCAACATGCACCGATGATATGGCACACGAAGTTTGGGGAATACAAGAGGGTACCCCCAGACTTATCCAGGCATCGGAAACGTGACTTCAGGAGGCCAAAGGTGCGCTCCACCACTGCACGTGTTTTGGTGTGTGCCTCATTGTATCTTTCCTCCCCTGGGGTTTGGGGGTTTCCGGATAGGAGTCATGAGATGGGGTCCCAGTGGATATGCAGAGTCACCTGTAAGGGAAAAGACAGGAAGATGTTAGTCATGCATGTGCCACTTGTGAGGTGTGCATCGCGGGAGGGGATAGTCATGCCTGACTCCCATGTCACTCACCAACCAGCCAGGTGTTCCCATACACGTTCTGATCGAATTCCATTCGGATGTGGCTTTGATTGTAGATGTAGCTGTCATGGCTGGATCCGGGGTGTTTGGCACGGACATGCCATATGAGGCCTTGGGCATCAACTATCACCTGTACGTTGATGGAATGCCAATGCTTCCGTTTGCGGTACATGTGCTCTGTCTCCTGGGGGGGCTGGAGAGCCACATGTGTGCAATCAATGGCCCCGATGGTGCGTGGGAATCTGGCAATTCTGTAGAAATCTGTCATTGCCTTCAGCCGCAGGTCCTCAGTGGTGGGTTTGATATTTTGGTTGGCCATGCGTGTGAGGATTGTAGGGACAAGCTGGTGCACACATCTGCTCATGGAGGATTGTGACATCCCAGCCACCACTCCACTTGTACGCTGAAAAGAGCCACTGGCAAGGACATGGAGTGTTGCCAGGACCTTAACCAGTGGCTGCACTGCATGTGAGCGTTTTGTTGGGCTGGTGATGTCCTCCTGCAGGGTTGTGGTTAATTCCATGATGGCAGCAGGGGTGAATCTGAAGATGCGATACACCTCAGAATCACTCATGCCAAAGAGGTCTATGCGTGTGCGGTATACCCTCTCCCGTGCCATCCTCCGTGCCCTCCTCCTTCTTTGCTCATCTTAAGTCAGTAGTGCAGCTATGAGCGACGATGCCCCTGGCATGTTGGCAGTCAAATTGTAGTGCAACACGTGTGTGTGGTCTGCTCCTCACTAACGGTGTTGCTTTCTTTGAGATGTAGACGTTTTTTCAAATTTTAGACCACCTTTTATGTGCTCTAATTTTAGACAGGACATTTTGCTGTTGCGCACATCGCGTAGCCTGCGCAGCAACAACGTTTTTTTGTGGATCCCCGCAACTCCCTCATTAGCATATTTGACTAGCAAATCAATGGTGTGTCTAGCGCAGTTTTGCGCGGACGGATGAGCCTGTGTAACGAAATTACGCCGGACAAAAAAAAACGTAGATTTCTTGCGTATATCGTTTTCTGAATATCGCGCATCTAAACGCATGCGCGCATTTAGACTTACGCACGCGCATCACCTGTTGCGCAGGCGTAATCGCTCTCTGAATCTGGCTCAAGGATTTCACATATTTTTCATTGGTGCATAGGTGATATTCAAGAATTGACCATGTCCTGCTGGATCATCGGCTGCTTGAGGGATTGAGAAGGATTGAAATAAAATCAATAACGCTATCTGACCATGCCCCAGTGGTGATGTCCCTGGACTCAGGGGAGATCCCGGCTGGACAGATAATATGGAGATTAGATGAGTCCCTAATAAACAATACTAAGACAGCCGATGACCTAGAGAAGGATATGTGCATATTCTTTAAAGATAATGATATTGAAAATATCGCCCCATCAACGCTTTGGGAAATGCCGGGTAAGGGAGGAGGGATGTACCTGAGGTGGGCAACCTCAGACATTTTAAAATTGAAGGACCTAATGAAGGGTAATGAACTACGTTCTGTGGTAGAACTTCAAGAAAAATACGGACTGTTCCCAGGGGACAGGTGGAGGCATAGACAAGTCCAACATTTTGTAAATACTTTGCCAAAACCCCTGCGAGCCATGAATGAATTAAATCAATGGGAAAAATATACAACTCAAGGGGGAATAGGAAGACAGGGAATATCAATTATATATAAAATATTAACAACTACGAGAGAATCAGTAGGACTGAAAATAGTAGAAAGGTGGGAAATAGAACTGAATTAAACTATATCTACTAATAAGAAGAGACAGGTATTAGACTATGTCCACTCTACATCGATGGATGCAAAAGTAAAAGAAACCAACTTAGGCTACTTACTAAATGGTACTACGTCCCAATGAAATTACATAGAATAAATAGTGAGGCCTCACCCCTATGCTGGAGAGAGTGTGGGATGGAGGGAACCCATGCCCATATATGGTGGCAGTGCCCCCTGATACAGGTGTATTGGAGGGAGATACTGGTGCTGGTAAAGAAAATAAGTGGACAGGAGATAAAATATGACCCATGGGATTGTCTGTTCCATACTACGAGGATGTCCAGGAAAAAGTATAGAGTTTCCTTGGTTCCGTTCCTATTGAATGGAGCCAAGGCACTTATACCTAGGAACTGGAGAAAAAAGAAGCGCCCTTGATTGGAGAGTGGCTACAGGAAATAGATAAAATGAGAATGATGGAGGAACTGTGGTCCTTCCATACTGACTCCAAGCCTAGATATGACGTGATCTGGAGGGGATGGAGGGAATACAGGGATCTGGGAGGCCATAGGGGAGGTGAGACGGGAGGGAATGGAGGGGAATAGGAGGGGCAGGATGTCTTGTCTGTCCTTTTTTTTTTTTTTGCACTTTAAGTATATACACAATAATGGAAAATTATTTCCTTTAAAATAGACTGTTTGTTTTTTTCTTTTTTACTTCTCACAATATAGGGGAACTTGATCCCCCCTTTATCATATTGTCTTTTTTTTTTTTTTGTAGTGTACTTAAGTATATACACAACACTGGAAAATGATTTCCCCTAAAATAGATGTTTTTTATTTATTTTTTCCCCACAATATAGTTCATATTGGTGTTACTTTTTTTTTCCACTTTAAGTATATACACAATAATGGAAAATTATTTCCCCTAAAATAGATGTTTTTTATTTATTTTTTCCCACAATATAGTTCATATTGCTGTTATTTTTTTTTCCACTTTAAGTATATACACAATAATGGAAAGTTATTTCCCCTAAAATAGATTGTTTTTTTTTCTCACTTCTCATAATATAGGGGAACTTAAGTAGGTTGGTGGATAGATTGTCAGGTAGTCAACGCACCTCACCCCGGTATGTTAATGAAAAAAACGAGGGGGGAAGGGGGTACCAAAAGAACCCTGGGGCTTTTCAATGGTGCGAAATAGAAATAAAATTCAAATGAAAATGATATATGAAAAAGTAGAAAAAAGTTTTATTCAAAATAATAATATGATATAAATAAACATTAAATCTCTTATATCTCCATTGATGAATAATGGAGAATCAGGATAAAGCATTGAATAATCCATTCGCTCTACATGTTTCGCTCTTCAGAGCTTCCTCAGGAGCGTTTATAAGACAATGCTATATATTAAAGAAAGAAAACATATAATTAATTATAAATATAAATAATTTACATGCAGGTAAATAGATACAAACAAAGATACATCACTGCTTATAATAGTCAATAGGAATATGTAAAACGAAAGGGAGAAATAAATACATCTGTTGACGCAAAAAATGCACATTCATTAAGATAGTCATAGTAAAAAACTGGCACTGAATTAGATATAGGACTTACCAAGAGAACAAATTTGTAACCAAAAAAGGGGGAAGAGGGATCATATATCAAGTACCAACATGTGTAGACAGCCAAGAAAAGGGGGGGGGGGGGACCGCAGGTGATAACAATTCCAATCCGGACCAAAGTGATGCACATCAGTGAGATCACAGCTGAAATGAGTCCAAAATGGGAATATATGAAGAGAGAGAGGGTATGCATATATATTAATACATGGCTACATTTGAAAAACTCTCCCAACACATATAGATTGAATTTAAAATATATAAATAATACAGGCAAATTACATGTGTGCTCTGTTAGAGCGTATGTGCATAGAACCAATTCAGTTAGATTTGACCCTTAGAGTAAAGATCCATTAGGATGCCTGTAGGTGGCGTCGGCGATCAAAAAAATATATATATAGAATCTGTATCACGAAAAGATACAAATGATTGTACAGGGAGAAATAAATAAAGATTTATGGTCTCAAAAGACAAATCAGGTTTCCAGAAGCCTGTTATGCTGGCAAGGCAATTACCTGAATAGGATAGTAGTAGTAGTCTTGTAGTAGTAGACTTGTTCCCCCTTCTATCATATTGTCCCTTTTTTTTTTTCTCTATCTCTCTCTTTCTCTCTTCCCCTCTCTTCCTCCTCTCCAAATTTCTCTGCCCTCTGCCTGTATCCCCCCCCCCCCCCTGAGAACATGCAGGAAGTATAGGCCTGGGCTCGAAACGGGGGAGGTAAAATCTAGTAGTAGTAATTGTTAGAAGTAGATGTTGTCTCCTTTTTCTTTTCTTTTTTTTTTTTTTAATAAGGGGTATTTATTGAGACCATTTATGTTGTATGTCTGTAAGGGTATTGTATTCTGTATTTATTGTATTGTTGAAAAAAAATTAATAAAATAATTTTGAAAAAAAAAATGACAATTGCGCGGTCGTGCGACATGACACCCAAACAAAATTGACGTCCCTATTTCCCCACAAATAGAGCTTTCTTTTGGTGGTATTTGATCACCTTTGCGGTTTTTATTTTTTTGTGCTATAAGCAAACAATTTAAAAAAAAGCAATATTTTATCTTTTTTGCTATAATAAATATCACCCAAAAATATATATATAAAAAAATTGTTTCCTCAGTTTAGGCCGATACGTATTGTTCTACATATTTTAGGTAAAAAAAAAAAAAAATCGCAAGGAGCGTATAGTGATTGGTTTGCACAAAAGTTATAGCGTCTACAAAATAGGGGGTAGTTTTATGGTATTTTTATTTTACTAATAATGGTGGCGATCTGTGATTTTTATCATGACTGCAACATTATGGCGGACACATCGGACACTTTTGGGAACATTCTCATTTGTACAGCGATCAGTGCTATAAAAATGCACTGATTACTGTGTAAATGACACTGGCAGGGAAGGGTGTAAACCACTAGGGGTGGAGGAAGGGGTTAAGTGTGTCCTAGGGAGTTATTCTAACTGTGGGCGGGTTGGGCTATGAGTGACATGACAGTGATCACTGCTCCTGGTGTATATGTAGTTATTTCTGTAACTAAAGTCGCATCATGAAATATACATCTTGCACCAATTGTGAATACCATTAAATTCTGTATATTTTTTAGAATTAGCCTGATTAAGACCCTCTGTTCGCCGAAGTAGCTGCTATTTAACCCCAGTAGCCTTACCTTGGTCTTACCCTGTATGCCTTAGTTCCTCAGTCCTTCCAAGGGCTCTCACCTCTGCTGTATGTGCAGGCAGGATGGTTTCCCATCTGTACCAATAGGTATACCTTCTGCTCTATAAACAAAAAAGTCAGTGGTGCTACTACCCATACATCACATGGAAAGCAAAGCTCCCGATGCTTGATCCACAGTCGCTGGCTGAGTAGAGAAATGAGGAAAAGATGATCCGCACTCCGCTTTTAAAAATTTGTAGAAACTGGTAGTTACGACTCAGGCCTCGTACACACAACTTCGACCTCGTTTTCCTCGACAAAATCCATCAAGAAACTTGGTGGCAGAGCTTTTTTGCAGAGGAAAACGGTCAGGCCACGTACACACGTACGAGAAACTCGTCGGGCTAAACTCATCGTTCTGCCCGACGAGGTTCTCGGGCGGCTGTCGAGTTCGTCGAC
Source organism: Rana kukunoris (assembly GCA_029574335.1). Classification (NCBI taxonomy): domain Eukaryota; kingdom Metazoa; phylum Chordata; class Amphibia; order Anura; family Ranidae; genus Rana; species Rana kukunoris. The sequence continues at coordinate 24,727,972 of CM056052.1, read as the reverse complement.
CAGGCTGTCGAAAAAGGCGTCGAGTCATTAGTCCCGGTGGCCCATCGAGCAAATAGAGAACCTGCTCTCTATTTTGGCTCGACGCCTTGCTCGTCAGTTTGCTCGGCAGAATATGGATCCCAGCGAGCTTCTCGCTGCATTCTGCCGAGAAGCTCGGTCGTGTGTAGGGGCCTCATGTGTATGTTTTTCGTCAAGAAAACTGTTGTGGATCTCGAGGAGAAAAAAAAAGAACAAGTTCTCTTTTTTTCTCGTCGGGAGTCTCAATTTCCTTGTCATGTTTCTCGTCAGGCTGGTTTACCACGAGAAACACGTTGGTGTGTATGCTTAGAAACCCGCGCATGCGCAGAATAAAGTATGAGACGGGAGCGCACCTTCGGTAAAAGTAGCGTTCGTAATGGAGATAGCACATTCGTCACTCTGTAACAGACTGAAAAGCGCAAATCGTCTCTCACCAAACTTTTACATAACACACAGTAACATGAGATTAGCAAAAGCAGCCCCAAGGGTTGTGCCAGTGGAATGGAACTTCCCCTTTATAGTGCCGTCGTACGTGTTGTACGTCACTGCGTTTGAGAATGACGAGATTTTGTCTTACAGTGTGTACGCAAAGAAAGCTTGACAAGATTCTCAACAAGCCTGACAAGAAATTTGTCGAGGAAAACTATGTTTATTTTACAACAAGATTCTCTGTCGTGTGTATGAGGCCTAAGGCCTTTTAGGCTGAAATATGTCAACCATTTCTTTTTGCATTTGTCCACTGTGGCTTGTTAATAAATACTACAAATTTTTAAGAGCAACGTCCGGAGTGCAGATCATCTTTTCCCCATACTTTCCACTCAACACCCCCTGTGCACCCCACCTGTATCCTGTGTACCCAGGACCTGGACCCTGCATTCCCTGTACTGCTGCCCTGTGCACCACATTGTTCCTCATAAACATTGTTACCCCTGTGTACCTGTAAGCCCAGCATCCCAAGGCTTTAAGACACCCCTGTACTCTTGTGTTCCAGGAACTTAATAACCCAGTGTTGTAAGTATATTTTACCAGTATTTCTGCCTGTCTGTAAGCCCAGTGCTTCACAAAACTCTTGCCATTCCTGTGAGTGTTGTATTCTGTGCTTTTCCAGATTTTGTCTCTATTCCTTCCTTGTACCAGGTCAGATGTGACCTGCAAAGAGCACACTGTCCAGCATGCAGGCTGCATTGATGGTTTACAATTCCAGTAATTTAGAATGACAGACAGATCAGCAGGAAATCTGTAATTCTTTGGCAATAGCATCAGTAAAATCTCAGATGACGTGATCAGCAGATCTCTCCCCTCCCTCCTGTTCTGCAGACAGAAACATCTCCTCCTCCGACCCCCTCCCTCTGACACACATCTATTTGGTTTTGTTTCTCTCTTCTGCAGTCAGCGATGGCGTTCTCTGATGCGAGGAAGGAGCTGGACTGTTCCATCTGTCTGAACATTGATACCAATCCTGTGACACTGAGATGTGGACACAACTTCTGTCAGGAATGTATAGAAGATGTTCTGGATACACAGGAGAGGTCTGGGGTTTACCGCTGTCCTGAATGCAGAGAAGAGTTCCAGGAACGGCCTGAACTCAGCAGGGACATAACACTGCGCAACATAATGGAGAGTTCCCAATCTACGGAGCCAGAGAAGGAGGAGAAGGAGAGCCAAATCCTCTGTACGTACTGTATTCACTCTCCTGTACCCGCTGTTAAATCTTGTCTAATGTGTGAAGCTTCTCTGTGTGATGACCATTTAAATGTCCACTGCAAGTCATCCCAACATGTCCTATCTGACCTCACCACTCCCCAGAAGAACAGGAAATGCTCTGTCCATGAGAAGATCCTGGAGTATTACTGCACCGAGGACTCGGCCTGTCTCTGTGGGTCCTGCAGGCTGCATGGAGACCATCAGGGACACCAGGTGGAGGCTCTGGAGGAGGCCTCTGAGAAGAGGAAGGAGAACCTGACCAATGCTTCGCAGAAGTTGGTGAAAAAGGGAGAAGAGATTGAGGAAAGCATCAAGAGTCTGCAGAAGTACAAGAGAAAAGTACAAGACGGTGCAGGTAGTGTAACTAAGAGAGTCACCACCATATTCAGAGACATCAGGAGACAACTGGACATCCTGGAGAGGAGAATTCTTAAAGAGATCACTATGAAGGCAGAGAGAGTCTCATTCCCAGCCTCCGAATTAATCCAGGATCTGGAAATAAAGAAGGACAATCTGTCCAGGAAGATACGTCGCATCGAGGAGATATGTAACATGACGGACCCACTAAGTGTCTTGCAAGAATCAAACACAGGTGACTTGTGTGATACTGAGGATGGAGATCAGGAGGACAAAGACAGACACGATAAACTTCTTCATAGTGGGGAGGAACTGATTGCGAATGAGATCTTGCACCTACTACATACAGGATTATTTGATATAGTAACAGGGGTAAATAAAGGGATAAACATACCAGAACCTGAAGAAATAACACTGGATGAAGACACGGCTAATAATTATGTATATATTTCAAATGACAAGAAGACCGCACGCAAAGTAGCAGAAAGCCTAAATCGCCCTCAATCACCAGAGAAGCCCATGGGAATGATACCTCAGGTGATGAGCAGTCAGAGTTTCTCCTCAGGGAGACATTACTGGGATGTGGATGTTGGGGGATCATCACACTGGAAAGTTGGGATGTGTTACCCCAGTATACTAAAGATAGGAACCTATACAGAAATTGGACATAATCTAATGTCCTGGTGTCTAGAGAGCAAGTCTAATCAGTTATCAGCAAAACATGACAAAAAATACATCACTTTACCTGATAATTTAATAACCAGAGTCAGAATAAATCTGGATTACGAGGCTGGACAGATCTCCCTTTATGAGTTGGGTATCCCGATCCGACACCTCCACACCTTCACCGCCTTCTTCACCGAGCCCCTCCATGCCGTGTTTTATGTGAAGGGAGGTTGTATAAAGATTTGTCGAGGGAAGCAGGAAGGGTGACAAATTGACCCCAAGACTGGTGACCTCACCGGTGTCCTGACTGTTTTTTTTTTTTCCACTTCAGATTCCACCATAGCAAGAGACCCACTCATGGTTTCGTTCAGTAGTTGTAACTCTACTTTGGTTTCACATCATGTGTGGATTTCGTATTGAATATATGTATATATATGTTTTTTTTTTTTTTAAGTTATACGCTTATATATAAATTTACCATTCACGTTAGAAATACTTCTCAGCCCCCCTCTCTTTCCTCTCTCCCTTTATCCCTCCCTACCCCCCCTCCCCTCCCCAGCCTCCCTTTCAGTCTTTCTATTTGCAATCTTAGCTTTCTCTAATTCTTTATTAGTACTATCCTCACGACGTAATTAGAAAAAACGTTGGGTTACGCCTCCATCATCTCTGCATATCCCATCTTGTTCTTAAATCTTTTCCATTTTTCCCATTTCGCTTCAAATTCCTCCAGTTTATCCTCGTCTCTAGATCTTAGATATTCATTATTGTAAATTTCATCTATTTTATAAGACCACTCTCTCAAAGTGGGACTCTCAGATTGTTGCCAGCAACCAGATATTTGACACTTTGCAGCATTCAAGAACTCCGGGATTAGTGTGCTAAGATATTTTTTTGTTGGCATTCGGGCCCCATGTAGGACACAGACCCATGGATCATCTGGAAGAGACATCTCTATGATTTCTCTGATTTTTAATCTAATGTTTGTCCAGAATGTTCTAATTTTGGGGCAAGACCACCAGATGTGGATCATTGTACCGATTTCATTGCACCCTCTCCAACATAACCGCGTTCTGATTGCTGATGGCGTCAGTACTCTATCCGGTGTAAGGTACCATCGTACTAGACACTTATAATTCTGTTCCATAATCTTATTATTAACCGACGTCACATGAACCCTCTTTATTATCTGTTTTACCTCGTATTCATTTAAACTTGATCCGATTTCCTCCTCCCATTTCTTGACGAATGGAGGTGCGCTCTGTATTTTTGAAACATTCAAGATTTTATATATCTTTGAAGTTGTTCCTTTTTCGATCTTTCCTATACAGATCTCATCGGTTGTGGAAGACTCTCAAAAAAATGTTTCAACTGAGCGTACCTCCATTCGTCAATCTGAACAATTTCTTTCTTGTTTTTTAAATCTTATAAACTTGCTAGCTTATTTTGCTCCATTAGATCTTTTAATTGGATATTATCCTTCCTTAACCATTTACCAAATCCCTTTTCTACACCTGGTGGGAAGAAGTGTGTGTTTTTTAAAGGGATAAAAGGTGAATTAAATACCCAATTTTCTTTTTTATGAATCTGATCCCAAAGTTTCAGTGCATGTCTTGTAATAACGTGAGCTTCTGAACTTAATCCTCTAAACTGTGTCGGAATCCATATTACTTTTCCCAGTGCTATTTTACTAATTGTATTTTCCATATATACCCATCTTTTATCTATATTGTTTTTAGCCCAGTCTATTATTCTTGAAAGAACAATTGAGTAATAATACTTTCTAATATCTGGTGCTCCCAGTCCCCCTTGTGTCTTATCTTTATTTAATAGTGTTAGTTTTATACATGGTTTTTTCCCTCGCCATATAAATTTAAGAAACATTGACTGAAGTTTTTTAAAGAAGGATTGTGCAATTGGTATTGGGAGCATTTGCATTTTATAAACAATTTTTGGGAGTATTGTCATCTTAAAAATATTAATCCGCCCCGTCCATGAGAGTTGGCCCGGTGCAATCCTATTGAGGTCATCTTTAATCTCGTTTAACAATGGGATGAAATTGATCTTATAAAGCGTCTCTTCGGCATTTGCTAATCTGATTCCGAGGTATTTTAAATCTTTTTTCCAAGTGAATGGGAAATCTACCTGTAGAGCTCTTATTTCTTTCTTTGCGATGTTGATACTTAATATTTCTGATTTGTTCATATTTATCTTAAAATTAGAGATCGTTCCAAATTCTTTTATTGTTTTGATGATATTAGGTAAAGTTAGCCTGGGGTTTGTTACAAAAAACATAATATCGTCGGCATATGCGGCGAGTTTATGTTCCTCTCCTCCAATATTTATCCCCTTGATGTCCCCATTTCGCCTTATTTCTCTTAATAGGGGTTCTAGTGTCAGCGTAAACAATAGCGGGGACAGAGGGCATCCCTGCCTGGTCCCATTTTCTAGCTCAAAGGGGACTGAGATGTTTCCATTCACTTTGATTCTTGCGGTTGGTCTATTGTATAACGCTCCTATCCAACTTCTCATTCTGGGCCCTATGTCCATCGCCTCTAGTATATTTAACATGAAGCCCCAGTCCACTCTGTCAAAAGCCTTTTCGGCATCTATCGACAAGAGTAGGCCTGGGGCCTTCCTTCTCTTGATTTCCTCTATGATCAGGAGGGATCTGATACTGTTGTCTCTTCCCTCCCTACCTGTTATGAAGCCTACTTGATCTATATGTACTGCATCTTTCATAATTTTTTCCATTCTATTAGCGAGAATTTTTGAGAAAATTTTAAGATCGATATTTATGAGCGAGATCGGTCTGTAGCTGGAGCACAATGTATTATCTTTACCCTCCTTAGGTATTACAATTATTAGGGCTTCTAGTGCTTCTTTCCTCATTTCCCATTTGGTTCCGATCCCATTAAAGTAGGAACATAATTTTGGTGTAATGATATCGGCCAGTAGTTTATAATATAATGTCGTCAGTCCATCTGGGCCGGGGCTTTTACCGTTAGGCAAGTCCCGAATGGTTTTAAGAATTTCTTCTTCTGTTATTGGGGTGTCTAAACTGGCTAGTTTCTGTACTGCGATTTTGTTTAGCTCTATTTCCTTTAAGTATTTTTTCGTTTTTTCCTCCTTTAATTTTATTTCCTCTTTGGTACTATGTTTATTGATAGTATATAATTTTTCGTAAAATTCCTGAAAATTTGTAGTAATATCAGACGTTTTATATCTCATTTCTCCTGTGTTTGTTTGTATTTTCTCAATATAATTGGCTGATTTTTTTTTAATATATACTTGCTAGATGTTTTCCCGTTTTGTTGCCCCATTGATACTGTTCTTTCTTAATTATTCCTAGAGTTTTTTGAGTTTCCTGTATTTCCTGTATTTCTCTAATTTCCTCTCTTTTTGAGCAAAGATACAGCAGTAATTCTTTTTGATTGGTTTCTTTATGTAATTGTTCTAATTTAGTTATTTCTTTAGATAGTTTAGTTTTTTTCTCTTTAATACTTTTCTTTTTAAAGGTCCCCTCTTTTATTAGGATTCCCCTAATATAAACCTTATGGGTTTCCCAGATTATTGCCTCCGACATTCCCTCTGTGCTATTTTCATTAAAAAATTGATTTATCTCCTTTCTTATTTTATTCTCTATCGCTTTGTCAAGTAGTAGCTCTTCATTCAGTTTCCAATTAACTTTCTTATTTTCTAATTCGCCAATTTTCAATTGAAGTGTAATAGGCGAGTGGTCGGAAAATGTTGTTATTCCAATCTCTGTATCTACCACCCGTTCAAGAAGTTTATGTTCTACCCAGATATAATCAATTCTAGTGTACGTCCCATGCACCTGTGAGCGAAATGTATAGTCTTTTTGACTCATATGTTGCACTCTCCATGCATCTACCAGTTGATGTTGGTACATCTTCTTTTTTAGTTTGTTTCTCTGACCTATCTCGCTCCCCAGTGCGTGCGACGTACTATCTAGTCTAGGATCTAAACATAGGTTAAAGTCCCCACCGATGACTGCCTCTCCTTTGCTAAAACTCATAAACGTTTCCACTATTCCCGCCACATATTGGACCGCCTTTTTATTTGGAGCATAGATGTTTGCTAGTGAGATTTCTAAGTCGTTTAACTTCCCATTTAAGAATAAGAGTCGTCCCTCTGGGTCTTCCCTCATTTCAGCCACTGTGAACCTTATACCCCTAGCAAACCCTATGGCTACCCCTATAGCTCTCGCTACTGGAGAATCGGCGTAGAACCATAAGGGAAAGTCCCTTGAGATGATTCTACGACAGGTACCCAAGGTCAGGTGGGTCTCCTGTAATAATATCACATCTGCCTTTAAGAATGCCAGCTCTCTCAGTATATTTGCAGTTTTAATAGGGGCGTTTATACCTCGAACGTTTATAGGATATTATTTTAACTATTGACATTTCTTGGAGGGTTTCTTATAGCTATCTCTATTCTTTACGGCTGAGGTTTTCCTATAAGTTATCCTGGGGGCCATCCCTCCCTGTCCCACCCCCTGTCTCCTCCCCTCCCTCCAACCCTCTACCTCCCTGTCCACCCTCTCCCCTCCCCCTCCCCCCTATATTTGGGGCTAATGGCCTCCCATAGGCCTATAGATCCGCGGCCCTTCTCCATCTGGCCCTACGGTTCTGTCCCCTTGAGGTTGGACTCGGTGTGGGTTGTCCATGAGAAGTTGGCCCTCAAAAAGAGGGTCCCGTGCCCCTATCGTCCCTTTCTTGCATTTTCTATATTAATTGTAAACTTTGTCCGCTCACCCTATCTCCGTTCCTCTTCATGCTTCCCCCATCCCTCTCCCACCCCCCCACCCCATCCGTCCCCCCCTCCACCCTTTCCAATAAATACTTGTCAACTGCCATCCCTGCCTCCCTTTATATGTTTGCATAATAATTTTTTTCTTGGGATCTGTTGCCATGCGTGTTGTTCTACTACGCTATCTTTTTGGGCTCTTTCCCACCAGCCCGGCATCTCTACTTCTGGGATATTCAATTTTTTTAAAATGTTCACCGTTTCTTCCGGAAATCTTAAAGTGGCAGAGCGTCCATCTTTTCTTCCAACTAGACAGGCTGGGAAGCCCCAAAAATATTGGATATCATGTCGTTTTAATTGCTCCGTTAGTGGTTTTAATAATCTCTTCCTGGCTAGTGTCTCTGCTGCAAGGTCTGGAAAGATCTGCAGCGTAGATTCATCCAATTTATCTGGGCCCTTAGATTTCAGATGAGCTCGAATCTGCTCCTTATCCTGGAAATTATGAAAGCGCACAATTACGTCTCTTGGAAGATCCTCCGATACTCCTGCCGGTTTTCTTATCCTGTGAACTCGCTCTAGTTTTATTTTTTCGGTTTCCGTTTTACCTAACATCTGTCCAAATATTTTATCAATTTTTCCTTGGAGGTCTTCTGCTTGTTCATCCGGGAGGCCTCTAATCTTCAGGTTTTTCCGTCTGTTTCGGTTTTCCTGGTCTTCCAGTCTATATTTCAGATACCTTTGCTCTTTTTGTAGCTCTTTTAACTGTTCTTTTACTTCCTTGACTTCTAAAGCCTGTAAATCTATTTTTTCTTCAGTTTCTTCCACTCTTCTCAGAATATGATTCATATCTGCATGTATTGATTCCATTTCTCCTTTAATGGAAGATTCCATTTTATTCATAACCGTTTCCATTCTAGCAAACATTTTGGCAATTTCTCCTTTAGTGGGAAGTTGATCTTCTACCGATACATCAAGATCTCCGTCTTCTTCATCTGCTGTTATAGCAGACCTAGCTCCTTCTAGTGCTTCAGATTGTCTTCTCAATCCAGTTCTCTGTGCATTTTCAGCCCCTTTTTTCCTGGTTGTCGCCATTTTCTCCGGGCTGTCTTTAGCTGTATTTTTTATCAGATATTTTTTGATAGTGCTTGGACTGGCACTTATTTTAGGTGGGTTTGTTGATGCACCTCTTTGTGATCTTCCCCTCATCCTTATCTAGCGTCTTAGTTTCCTGCGATATTTTTTTTTATTTTTTTTACGTTGTTCAGGATTTGCCTGAGATGCAGGAGGCCTCTGAGCTCTTATCTATCACAGGAAGGACTCCTTATAGTGTGTTTACTAGACGGTTGATTTTAACTATTGAGCTTGGTAAGGGAGTCCTGTGAATTACTATAATCGATGCGGTTGTATGGGCGACTGAGTAGAACACGCCGCAGCATTTGTTTGGGGCCTCTTTGACTACTTTTTTTTTTTACTATTTTTATGCACCTCTAAGATTAGATGCATACACACTATGTCTTTAATTTAATTTAGATGGTTTTAGTTTGCGGGTGTTCAACAGGTTACTGCATTTTGCTGCTATTTACCTATGGATGCAGGTTTACGTTGGGTACGCTATATAACAATATGCAGAGCGTTAGCAGTTCTACAACGTTTTATGTATCCTTTATGTGCAATTTATATGCTATGTAAGCGCGCTCTGGTAACCTTAAAGGGGTTTTTCTTTCCTCCTTTCTAAACCAATTATAGTCAGAGATTGTCAGTTCTCACAGCATGTAGAGCTTCTTCCTTTCCTGCAGATTCTGTACAGTTTATGTGCGATTTGTGTGCATCCTGCTAGCAACAAAAATGGGATATTCTTTTTCAGCAGGGTTACCAGAATGCCATAATACACAGCTTCTCATTATTTCTCAGGGTTCGTATTGCATAGCACTAAAGAAAAACATAGCACTAAAGAGCACAGAAGGGCACCAAAGAAAAGCAAACGTATACCAGAAATGTGAAAGAGATTTACAAGTTCCTACAGATGTTCTTAGAGCAGTTTGTAACCACAGAGCAGTTGCAACGTTTCCAGCCTATACCAGTATGTCATGTCAGTTCTCATTGAACAGTTGTCATTGATAGCAAACTTGTACTGCTCCCCTGCTACTCACCGAACCTGGGAGACAATATATTATAAGTGGCTTAGACTCTATCTTCACTACTCACGGTACCCATAAGCATGCTTGAAAGATCCAGAAGTTGGTCCAGAGGTTGTGAGGGTCGACTGTGTGGGTATACACCCCCGGGTTTCGTTGTCTGTTTGTGGATGGTAGAGGCTGCTAGCCAGAGCCACTTTCAGTAGCACAATATTCCCCCCTGACCAACGTCAGGGTTTAAGGGGGCGGACGGAGATCCTAAGCAGCACGTTAGTATCACATTAACATGCCATCCTCACTATTAGTATGGCGTTGAGTATTGAGTATTAGTATGGCTATTAGTATTAGTATGGCGTTGAGGGGGGTGGGGAGGTGGGGGAGACGGTCCGCTACTCCGTTTACACCTACAGCCACAACCGCAGCCACAGTTTCCACTTCCTGCCCCTCGAGCAAGCGTGGTGCGATTCTCCTGGCGTCTCGTCTCAGGTCCGCAAGCCGTGGAGACCAGATAAAGTAAGGTAGGGTAAGGGTAAGGGTGAGGGTGAGACCGCCGCACCCGAGCGCCAACACCCAAGCACCAGCAGCGCGCCAACCTCCGTGTCCCGCCTATACAACAATCTCGGCGGGGGGGAGGAGAAGGGGGAGAAGGAGCAGGCAGACCAGCGGGCGGGCGGACGTACTAGCAACCGACAGCAATAATCCAGCAAAATTACACGCGGGCTGTGTGTATTATGCCCGCCCGCCAGCCAGCCAGACAGCTGCATATCTCGGCGTGTCTCTTGCTGGTATCCGCTCTCCATAGTCCAGGGACGTGCGAGCAGCACGGGACTCACCAGCTACTCACACACACAGCCCATCAGCAGCCCCTCCCCCAATACACAGTCCCTGCAGATCTAGTTGTTGCCAGTTTCTACACTAGTGTTGGCTACGAGACGTCCTGACTGGTTGACCTAAGGTCATACAGTATATAATATCTACTGGCGGATGATGTGGTCACTGACAAGTCAGATTTTGGACTACAGCTCCCAGCATGCCCCCTAACATGGCTGCACAAGTCTTTCCAAGCAGTTGCAACATGGCTTGATTAAGAGAATATTACATTTTTAAGTAAACACGTAGATATGGTAACTGATATATAATCCATATTGTAATGCAATGTTATTAATCTTTGAGCTCAGAATGCTTCTACCTAAAATTCCCAAATCTTATACTATTTTGCTTGAACTTGCTCACTGCTTATCCCAGAAGCTTGCACAGAGCTGGAGGTTCAATGACAGACAGGCAGTGCTTTACTATTAGTGCTTCCTCTCCGGTAGGATACCAAAAATTAATCCTTTGTAATAAAATAGGTTGAGTACAGTGGGGACAATTATCGGGCAGAAACTTTTTATTTCTCAAGTTTGTTTCATATTCTAATGTTTGCCATTTATTCTAATGTACTGTATTTCATTATCAAAGTAAATCTGTTGTTTTTGCCATTCAGGACAAAGTAACAGGTTATCTTACAAGGTTGTATATCCACTTAAGGCCTATTTTTGACATGTGTTGTTTACAAGTTAAAATAATTGTTTTTTGCTAGAAAATTACTTAGAACCCCCAAACGTTATATTTTTTTATTTTCAGACACCCTAGAGAATAAAATGGCGGTCGTTGCAATACTTTGTCACAACGTATTTGCGCAGCGGTCTTACAAACACAATTTTTGGGGGGGAAAATACACTTTATTAAATTAAAAAAATAACAAAATTGTAAAGTTAGCCCAATTGTTTTCTATATTGTGAAAAGATGATTCTACGCGGAGTAAAATGATACCCAAAATGTCATGCTTGAAAATTGCTACCCCCGCTCGCGGAATGGCGTCAAACTTTAAAAATCTCCATAGGCGACGTTTAAACATTTCTACAGGTTACCAGTTTTAAGTTACAGAGGAGTTCTAGTGCTAGAATTATGGCTCTCACTCTAACGATCGTGGCAATATCTCACATGTGTGGTTTGAACACAGTGGCCCGGATCCACAAAGGCTTTACGTAATTTCAAATGTGCGCCGTCGCATCTTTACGCCGATCCACAAAGCAAGATACGTCGAAAAACATGGCTTCAACCGTCCGACGTAACTTGCCTACGCCGGCGTTTCGTGGGCGCATAGTTACTCTGAACGCATTCGGCATTCCCATTAAAAATATGCAAATGAGCAAGATACGCAGATTCACGAACGTAGATGCGCCCGTAGCTGTAAGCTACGCCGTTTACGTAAGGCGTACGTCCGGCATAAAGTTACCCCTGCTATATGAGGCGCAGCCCATGTTAAGGTATGGACAGCGGAAAAGCCGTCAAATTTTACGTCGTTTACGTAAGGCGTACGTGAATGCGCCTGGGCGTAAGTTACGCTCACATCGTATGCAGTGTTCGACGTATCTTAGGAATTCTAGCCGGCGTAATTCTGAGAATGCGCATAGGAATACGTTCGTCCATGCATCTACATGGGGTCACGCTTCATTAGCATACAACACGCCCCCTACCTGCCTACTTTGAATTACGCGGTCTTACGCCGGCCCATTTATGCTACGCCGCCGTAACTTAGGACGCAAGTGCTTTGTGAATACTGCACTTGCCTCTCTAAGTTGCAGCGGCGTAGCGTAAAAAAGATATGCTACGCCGCTCTGAAGATACACGGAATGTAAACATCTCTTGTAATATAAAAAAAGGACCTCTTTAATGTGAGATCTAGGGTCAAAAATACCTCGGATCTAACATTTACACGTCAAAGCAATAATAATAAAAAAATCTTAAAAAAAGTCCTTAAGGCCGTTGGGCGGAAGTGAGGTTTGACACCGCTGCCTCTCCACTCCCTGCCTCTCCACTCTAAACAACAACACCCTTCACACATCTCCACCCTAAAAATAACCCCCCTTCCTGCCTCTCCACCCTAAACAAATGACCCCCCCATCCCTGCCTCTCCACCCTAAACAAATAACCCTCTTCCTGTCTCTCCACCCTAAACAATAATCCCCCCTCCCTGCCCCTTCACCCTAAACAATAACCCCCTCCATGCCTCTTCACCCTAAATCATTGTTCCCGCCTTTCCACCCTAAACAAATAACCCTCTTCCTGTCTCTCCACCCTAAACAATAATCCCCCCTTCCTGCCTCTCCACCCTAAATCAAACCCCCCTTCCCGCCTCTCCATCCTAAACAATATTCCCCCCTTCTTGCCACACAAACCTAAAATGACCCCCCTCCCTGCCACTCCCCCCTAAAATTACCCCTCTCCCTGCCTCTCGACCCTAATCAATAACCCCCCTCGCTCTTACATCAGGTGCCCCATCCAAGTCTACCTTACATCAGGTTTCCTCATCAGTCCCCCTTAAATTAAGTGCCCCCATCAGAGTCCCTTTTAAAGCTGGTATGTCCATCCGAGTCCCCCTTAAATTAGGTGCCCCCATCAGAGTCCCTCTTACATCAGGTGCACCCATCCGAGTCTCCCTTACATCAGGTTTCCCCATCAGAGTCTCCCTTAAATTATTTGCCCCCATCAAGGTCCCCCTTAAAGCTAGTATGTTCATCAGTGTCCCCATTAAATCAGTTGCCCCCATCAGAGTCCCTCTTACATGAGGTGCCCCATCAGAGTTTCTCTTACATGAGGTCTCCCCATCCGAGTCCCCCTTAAATTAGGTGCCCCCATCAGAATCCCTCTTACATCAGGTGCACCCATCCGAGTCTCTCTTACTTCAGATTTGCCCATGAGAGTCCCCTTACATTAGGTGCCCCCATCAGAGTCCCTCCCTTACATTAGGTGCCCCCATCAGAGTTCCCCTTAAATTAGGTGCCCCACCAGAATCCCCCTTAAATTAGATGCCCCCCATCAGAGTCCTCTGGTTTCTGATGGTTTCCTGGTTTCTGGTCTGTGCCAAAATGATGTCACACTGTACATCCCAGGAGAGTTCAGATGAGGAGATGGGGCTTTTTCAGCTAGGCACACGCTCCTGCCTACATGCCTGAACTAAGGGCAGATGGATTCCAGGAAGTAAATGAATCACCTGCCCTAACGCAAGATGGCCACAGCTATGTTATGGGGATGCATTTCAAAGTGATCTCTCAAAAAAAATAAAGCATGGATGGAGGAGTTTACTTTGAATGTTAACCACGTCTGGCATTTCTCACCTACCTGTACACATAAAAAAACATATTTTTTTTTGCTAGAAAACCACTTAAAAAACCCAAATGTTTTATATATATTTATATATATATATATATTTTAGCAGAGGCCCTAGAGAATAAAACATCACACGATATTTGCGCAGTGGTTTTTATAAAAAATACACATTAATGGATTTTAATGCAAAAAAAAAACAAAAACACAATATAATACCAAATTGAATGAATGAATGAATGAATGAATGGATGTGCGCGGCACATGCAAACTTAATCACCTCTGGGCGCTTGTTGTTCCTGTCTCCTTTGGTATCAAAAGAGATGAGTCTTGATCTTTCTCCTGAACGCTAAGTGGTTCTCCTCCAGCCGAATGCTGGTAAAGCGTTCGGTAAATTGTTTGGTAGAATATAAAAGATGAAGCTAAGCAGTGTAAATAGATACCAAACATGTCATGCTTTAAAGTTGCGTCCAACCCTTGGAACAGCGCCAAATTACGGTCCCTACAAATCTACATAGGCAACGCTTTAAAAGCCTTTTACAAATTACCAGTGCAGGGTTACACAGGAGGCCTGGCGTAAAAATGATTGCTCTCACTCTGATGTTCATAGCGATCCTCACATGTGTGGTGCGATCGTTGTTTACATATGCGTGCAAGACCCTACGCATGTATTCACATTTGTGCATGAGCACAGGGAACAGGTGGGGGCTTTAACTTTTTTTAAATTCTTATTTTTTTATTTAGTTTTTTTTAACACTGTCAGGGCCGCCATCAGGGAGGTACAGGCAGTACACCTGTAAGGGGCCCGGAGGTCCCCATGATCCCGGATGGCACCCCCCCCTTTTTTTTTTTCTTTTAATTTTTCTTTATAATTTTTTTTATATATTGTTTTTTATTTATTTTTTATTTTTATTAAAGGGCCCGGAGATCCCCAGGGACCCGGATGGCAACCCCCCCCCCTTTTTTTTATAAAAATATATTTTAATTTTTGTTTTTACATATTTAAAAATGTTTTTGTTTTTATTAAAGAGCCCAGAGGTCCCCAGGGGCCCGGATGGCAACCCTCCTTCTCAATTAGCAGCGGCATTCCCCTGCTTCACAATTTAAGGTGGCAGCCCCCCCCCCGGTTCTCTGCTCCAGGGGGCCCATGCCTAAAGCTGTCCTATTATATCAGCGAACCCACATTAGAGACCAACCGTTAATCTCTAAGGGGGGTTTGCTGATATAAGGGGACTCTGATCTAAGAGGGGGGGTTGTAAGAAGGAGGGTTTCCAATATAAAGAGACTCTAATCTAATGGGGGTCTATAAGGGCTGCTGGGGGGGGAGTGCTGATATAAGGTAACTGTCATGATCGGTGTCATGACTTGGGTCGCCTGCTGGTTGCACTGTTCCCTCTAGTAACAGGTGTGCAGTTTTGGTGGCCACCAGCAGGTGTCTCCCAAGTTGCAGCAGCACTGGTATATAAGCCCGCCCTGCACTTCAGTCCAGTGTTGCAGTATTTTGTCTACTAAGCCCTGTTCCTGTCTGTCCTGTTACCAGTCTGTTCCTTGCTCTGCTCCCTTTGACCTTGGCTTGTACTTCTGGACTCCGCTGCCGTCTCCGATCCTTGACCCCGGCTTGACCCTGGACTTGCTTGTTCCTTATCCCTGCTGGTTACGTTCTGGTTTATTGTACATATTTATGTTCACTAGTTTTGGTGGTTTTGACATTTATTGTATGTGTAGTTGGCGTGCTTGTTTGTGTGTGTCCTAATTTTTCACGTGTGCCTTGTCCTCAATAAATTCATATTGTTCACTTACCTTCTGCCTGTTTCCTTGGTGCAGCCCACTGACCTGTCCTCTAGTATTGGGTGTCTGTGCAGACAGCCCCCTGACAGTAACTCTGATAAAATGGTGGTCTCTAATGGGGAGTGTTGACTGCTGATCTAATGGTTGATCAGCATTATATCAGCAGCCAGTCAGTATCCCCCATTAGAGACCACCATTATATCAGAGTCCCCTTATATCAGCACTCCCTTACAGACCTCCATTAGATTAGAGTCCCTTTATATTAGCACCTCACCCCCCCCCGCCTTAGAGACCCCCCCATCAGCTCAGAGTCCCCTTATACTGTATAAGTTCCCCTCTACCTTTGAGACCTCTATTAGAGAGGAAAAGAGAGACCCCCCTTATAGTGATGCATGCCTTCTATTGAGCAGTCTATAAGAGGAGTTAGCGGGCGGAGCTGGGAGGTGGAGTGGCTGTAAAAAAAATCACATGTGCGACACTGGCGATCCTACATCCTTGTAATAAACTATTGCCCAGGGCAGCTGTCCCTCGTTTCCACTCCTTGTCCCGGCCCTGGTTGCTGGTGGTTCAAGGTGGGCGGAAGTTGAAGGGGGAGTTGGTGGTGGCCAGCGAAGGTGGGTGGACACTGGTGGCCCTAGAAATTAATGAAAGGATTCACAGTCTGGCAGAAAGGGGGGGCAGAGGGGATGGCAGCCAAAAGGAATTATTACTGCATTCAAGGATACCCCCACTAAGTTCTGGTACTGGTACTAGCTCCAGTCCTGTCCATCCCCAGGAAAGATATCTGATGGGACTGGAGGTATGCTGTGTCAGGGTTTCAGGAAGACAGAAACTCAGGAACAAGTGTCAAAACCCAGACTGCCCGGGTCATTCCTGTACAGGTGGCAATTCTAGTTGGTGGTGGCTGATGAAGGTGGGTGGATGTTCAAGGGGGAGGGTAGTGGTGATCGGTGAAAGTGGGTGCATGTTGAAGTGGGGAGATGGAGGTGGCTGATGGAGGTGGGTGGATGTTGAAGGGAAGTTTGCTCGCAGTACCGGGGCAAGGCCATGCAGCACCCAGGGCAATAATGTTAGACTGCACCCCCCTTGCCTCAGGGTTAGGGTCAGGGTGCCCACATCCCTGCAAAAAAACATTGCACCCAGGGCAGCCGTCCCTCCTGCCCACTCCTTGTCTTGGTCCTGGTTGCTGGTGGTTAATGAAGGTGGGCAGATGTTGAAGGGGGAGTTGGTGGTGATCAGTGAAGAGTGGGTGAACACTGGTGGTCCTAGAAACTAATGAAAGGATTCACAGGCTGGCAGGGGCGAGTGGAGGGGATGGCAGCTGAAAGAAATGTATTACTGCATTCAAGGATACCCCCACTAAGTTCCCGTACTGGCTCCAGTCCCATCCATCCCTAGAAAAGATGTCTGATGGGACTGGAGGTATGCTGTGTCAGGGTTTCAGGAGAACAGAAACTCAGGCACAAGTGTCAAAACACAGACTGTCCGGGTCATTCCCATACAGGTGGCAACCCTAGTTGGTGGTGGCTGATGAAGGTGGATAGATTTTAAAGAGGGTAGTGGTCATCGGCGAAAGTGGGTGCATGTTGAAGTAGGGAGTTGAAGGTGGCTGATGGAGGTGGGTCACTGTTGAAGGGAAGGTTGCTGGTGGTTGATGAAGGTGGGCGAATGTTGAAGTTGGAGTTGGTGGTAGCCAGTGAATGTGGGTGAATGTTGAAGGAGGAGTTGGTGATGGCCAGTGAAGGTGGGTGGATGTTGGGGGGGGGGGGGCTGTGGTAGTAGCAAATTAAGGTGGTGGATGTTGAACGGGGGTTGGAGGTGACTGATGAAGATGGATGTTTAAGGGGGGAAGTTGGTGGTGGCAATTGAGGTGAGTGGATGTTGGCAAGGGGGAAGCTGGTTGAGGCAATGAAGATCAGTGAATATTTGAAGGGGGGAAGTTGGTGGTGGGCGATGAAGATGGGTGGATGTTGATGGGGTTGATGAAAATGGCTTCATATTGAAGGGGGGGGGGGGGAGTTGGTGGTGATAATGAAGTTGAGTGGATGTTGAAGAGGGGGTTGGTGGTGGCCAACAGGGATGAGCCGAACACCCCCCTGTTCGGTTCGCACCACAACTTGCGAACACACCAAATGTTCGTGTGAACTTTAGAACCCCGTTAAAGTCTATGGGACTCGAACGTTTGAAATCTAAAGTGCTAATTTTACAGGCTAATATGCAAGTTATTGTCCTAAAAAGTGTTTGGGGACCTGGGTCCTGTCCCAGGGGACATGTATCAATGCAAAAAAAAGTTTTAAAAACTGCAGTTTTTTCGGGAGCAGTGAATTTAATAATACTAAAAGTGACACAATAAAAGTGTAATATTACTTTAAATTTCGTACCTAGGGGGGGGGGGTGTAAAGTCAGCATGTGAAAAAGCGCATGTTTCCCTTACATAGAACTGTCCCTGCACAAAGTGTCATTTCTGAAAGACAAAAAGTAATTTAAAACCAGCTTTGCGGCTATAATGAATTGTCGGCTCTGGCAATTCAGAGAGGATTCATTCATAAAAAATAAAAAAAAGTGTGGGGGTCCCCCCAAATTTCATTTCCAGGCCCTTCAGGTCTAAAATGGATGGTAAGGGGAACCCCGCCGTCAATTTAAAAAAAAATTACGTTGGGTTCCCCCCCAAATATCCATACCAGACCCTTCAGGTCTGGTGTGGATTTTATGGGGAACTCCACCCCAAATTTAAAAAAAAATGGCGTGGAGTTCCCCCAAAAATCCACACCAGACCCTTATCCGAGCCGGCCGCAGAAAAGAGGGGGGGACAAAGTTTGCCCCCCCCCCTCTCCTGAACCGCACCAGGCCACATGCCCTCAACATGGGGAGGATGTCCCCATGTTGATGGGAACAAGGGCATCATCCCCGTAACCCTGGCCGGTGGTTGTGGTGGTCTGTGGGTGGGGGGCTTATCAGAATCTGGAAGACCCCTTTAACAAAGTGGAACCCCCAGATCCTGCCCCCCTATGTGAATTGGTAATGGGGTACACTGTACCCCTACCATTTCACAAAGGAAGTCCGAATAGTTTAAAAAAATACACAGACACCGTAGAAAAAAATTCCTTTATTAATTAAAAAAAAAAGATGGGTGCATTTTGAAGGGGCAAGTTGGTGGTGATCATGAATTTGAGTGGATGTTGAAGGGGAGTTGGTGGTGGCCAATGAAGATAGGTGGATGTTTAAAGGGGTAAGCTGGTGGTAGCGATGAAGATGGGTGGATGTTGATGGGGGAAGTTGGTGGTGTTGATAAAGATGGCTGCATATTGAAGGGGGGAAGTTGATGGTGTTGATGAAGATGGCTGCATATTGAAGCGGGGAAGTTGGTGGTGATCGTGAAGTTGAGTGGATGTTGAAGGGGGGAAGTTGTTGGTGATCATGAAGTTGAGTGGATGTTGAAGGAGGGGTTGGTGGTGGCCAATGAAGATGGGTGGATGTTTAAAGGGGGAAGCTGGTGGTAGCGATGAATATGGGTGGATGTTGATGGGGGAAGTTGGTGGTGTTGATGAAGATGGCTGCATATTGAAGGGGGGAAGTTGGTGGTGATCATGAAGTTGAGTGGATGTTGAAGGGGAAAGTTGGTGGTGGCCAATGAAGATGGATAGATGTTTAAAGGGGTAAGCTGGTGGTAGCGATGAAGATGGGTGGATGTTGAAGGGGAGAAGTTGGTGTTGTTGATGAAGATGGCTGCATATTGAAAGGGGGTTTGGTGGTGGCCAATGAAAATGGGTGGATGTTGAAGGGGGGAAGTTGGTGGTGGCATTGAAAATGGGTGGATGTTGATGGGGGAAGTTGGTGGTGTTGATGAAGATGGGTGCATTTTGAAGGGGGCAAGTTGGTGGTGATCATGAATTTGAGTGGATGTTGAAGGGGGGTTGGTGGTGGCCAATGAAGATAGGTGGATGTTGAAGGGGGGGAGTTGGTGGTGGCGATGAAGATGGGTGGATGTTGAAGGGGGGGAGTTGGTGGTGGAAAAGAAGATGGGTGGATGTTGAAGGGGGGTTGGTGGTGGCCAATGAAGATGGGTGGATGTTGAAGGGGGGAGTTGGTGGTGGAAAGGAAGATGGGTGGATGTTAACGGGGGAAGTTGGGTGTGTTGATGAAGATGGGTGCATTTTGAAGGGGGGAAGTTGGTGATGATCATGAAGTTGACCCTGTGTAACTCAGACATGGAGCAACAAAGAGCTCATTCAGAGGGTTTTAAGAAGGGAATGTGGTGGAGTAGTGTGGGAAAGGTGAAGATGAGTAACAAAGAGAACTACTTACGTTACTTTACCTTCATTGAATTACTTTAAGTATGACTATTCTAAAATATCACCATTATAGACCAATTTGTTATAATGTATCATTATCATAAAAATTAATACTTCACTATATTCACTATTCTAATGTATCATTGTTGTAAACTATTTTGTTACAATGTATATTGAATTTTCACCATTCCAATGTATCATTATTATGAACATTTACTGCTCTGCTGTATCACTATTATATTATATCGCTATTAATAAGAACAGGTATTCCAATGTATCACTATTATTATTACAAATCTAATGTATCACTACTATTAATATTATCTCTACATTTATTGTATCACTATTATAATTATTTCAAATTTATTGTATCACGGATAATAAAAACAGGCATGACAAACAATGCATCATTGTTATTATCACTAACCTAATATATCTCTATTATCACTAACCTAATGTATCATTGTTATTGCCACTAATCTAATGTTTTAGGACACGTGGAGAGATTTAGGTGAAATTACTGATTTTGTGTTTGCTTAATCTTCTGATAAATTAGCCCGTTATTTCTTCATATTTTCGGCTAAGGCAACATTTTATTTAGAATAAAATATATACCCATGTTGTTATGCAAAGTGTTAGTTGTGTTATTTATTATTAGACTTTTTTATACTTAAAAAAATTAAACTGAAGATAATAAATGTGAAGGGAGAGCAAATTACAGTACAGTGCTATATCAGGCAGTGTAGCGTAAGGGGGAGTAGAAAAGTATCAGGCAGTGTAGGGTAGAGGTGTGTAGTATTGAATTGTAGTACAGTGCTATATCAGTCAGTGTATGGTGGGGTTGTATATAGCAGGCCTCAAATTTTCCACTCGCCTACTAGCATTTGGCGAGTGGATTTAAGCTGGGGGCGAGTGATGACAGGGCTGCATGACCAATCTCCCTCCAATCTGTGCCTACACTTGGAGTCCCGATGTGATTGGTGGCCGAAGAGGAAAGGTGCATGCTTGGGAAAAGTAGTCTGGTGACCCGCGCACAGGCAGAGCAGTACACAGGTGCTCTCCTTACAATCCTCATTAAGCCATGGTACCTAACAGTATGACCTCTCTGAGCCTGCCCCCCTCCCCCCGACCAATGTAGCTGGAGAGCAGAAAGTAATGAGTGAGATGGAGGATTGTGAATATTACCACTCCGGTGCAGCGCTCACTGAAAGATGCCCTGACATGAAAGCGGCAGCCTTCCAGTTTGTGCAGTTTTCTTCTCCTTATGCTCTATGTAAGTGTCCAACAGTTCAGCCTGAGCACTGTGAACAGACTGGTCTCAATGTGTGCTGTGAGGTGTCAGTGTGCGCTGTGCTATGGTGTCAATGGCTGTGCAGTTGTGTGGATCTCAGCGCTGGATTGTACTCCCTCCTGCTGTGCTGCAGCTCCTCTCCTCACTGCCAGCCTGAATAAAAGGGGGAAGTGGGGACATGCAAGCGTGGAGCTGCACACAGGGGCTCCTGATGATGAGATGAATAGGAGAGGGAGGGAGAGAGAAAGAGAGGATGGATGTGAGTTGCAGAGGAGACAGCAAGAGAATGTGGAAGAGACCCAGTTCTAGTGCCCTGTCCCACTGGTCTGCCCCCAGTCCCCTGTCCCACTGGGCTGCCCCCAGTGCCCTGTCCCACTGGGCTGCCCCCAGTGCCCTGTCTCACTGGGCTGCCCCCAGTGCCCTGTCCCATTTTGTTAAAGTTGTTGTTGGTAATATTTAATTGTGTAACTTGATTCTGCCTAAAACATGTAACAGTGTCATTCTATGAGATAATCTACGAGGGCATGTTTACAGGTGCAATTGGGCGCAGGGCAGTGTATGAATTAGGTGGGGCAACTGGTGGCAAGTAACTCTTGAGGCCTGGCTAGTAGCTCAGGACTTGAAATTTTGAGCCCTGGTATATAGTATTGGATTGTAGTACAGTGCTATATCAGGCAGTGTAGGGTGGGGTGGGGGGGTATAGTATTGGATTGCAGTACAGTGCTATATCAGGCAGTGTAGGGTGGGGGTGTGTAGTATTGAATTGTAGTACAGTGCTATATCAGTCAGTGCATGGTGGGGTTGTATATAGTATTGGATTGTAGTACAGTGCTATATCAGGCAGTGTAGGGTGGGGGGGGGGGTGTAGTATTGGATTGTAGTACAGTGCTATATCAGGCAGTGTAGGGTGGGGGTGTGTAGTATTGAATTGTAGTACAGTGCTGTAGTAGACAGTGTGGGGTGGGGGTGTGTAGTATTGAATTGTAGTACAGTGCTGTAGTAGACAGTGTGGGGTGGACGTGTGTTGTATTGGATTGTAGTACAGTGCTGTACCAGGTAGTGTGGAGTGGGGGTGTGTAGTATTGGATTGTAGTACAGTGCTGTAGTAGACAGTGTGGGGTGGAGGTGTGTAGTATTGGATTGTACAATGTAGTACAGTACTGTATTAGACAGTGTGGGTGGAGGTGTGTAGTATGGGATTGCAGAACAGTGCTGTGTCAGGTTGTGTAGGGTGGGAGGTGTGTAGCATTGCTGTACAGTGCTGTACCAGGCAGTGTAGGGTGGGGTAGTAGTACACAGCTTTAGGCCTAGGCCCCTGGATCTGACCCCCAAAATTCCCCAGGGCCCGCCCACTGGCTGTCCCACTGAATCCGCAAACTGGCTATCCTACCGACTCCATTAGTGCACCCACTTGTATTTTATCACTCTTACAACTTAATATATCCTCCATCCCATGTCCACCTCCTCTTCTAGTTCCATCTCCTCCTCCTCCCCCATTCCCATCTCCTCTTTCTCCAATCCCATCTCCTCCATCCCATCTCTTCCTCATCCAGTCCCATCTCCTTCTCCTCCAGTCTCATCTCCTCCATCCCATGTCTTCCTCCTTCATTCCCATCTCCTCCATCCCAAGTCCTCCTCCTCCAGTCTCATCTCTCCATCCCATGTCCTTCTCCAGTCCCATTTCCTCCATCCCATGTCCTCTTCCTCTTCCGGTCCCATCTCCTTCATTCTATGTCTTCCTCCTCCAATCCCATCTCCTCCATCCTATGTCCTTCTCCTCCAATCCCATTCCCCCATCCTATGTCCTCCTCCAGTACCATTTCCCATGTCCTGCTCGTCCTCCAGTCCAATATCCTCCATACTATGTCCTCCTCCTCCACTACCATCTCCTCCATACCATGTTCTCCTCCTCCGGTCCCATCTCCTCTATCCTATGTCTTTTTCCTCCAGTCCCTTCTCCCCCATCCTATGTCCTACTCCTTCAGTCCCATCTCCTTCTTTACCTCCAGTGCCATCTTTAACAACCTATATCCTCCTCCTCCAGTCCCACCTCCTTCATCCCATGTCCTTCTCTTCCTCCAGTCTTAACTTCTCCATCCCATGTCCTCCTCCTCCTCCTCCTTCAGTCTCATCTCCTCCATCCCATGACCTCCTCCTCCTCCAGTCTCATCTCCTCCATCCCATGTCCTTTTCCAGTCCCAACATCTCTATCCCATGTCCTCCTACTCTTCCATCCCATGTCCTCCTCTTCCAGTTTCATCTCCCTCATCCCATTTCCTTCTCCTCCTGCCCATATATATTGATCATATACGATATACTATATGAAAAAATCCGGAAGGAAACACTGCGCTAGACAAAACTAAGAGGAGTGAACTAAAAATGATATATGATATATAATAACAAGCAGCCAGTATCAATAATTTGTGATACAAACAATAAACAGAAATAAAGAAAAAGGGGATACGGCGCTTAGTGATTGGGGAGCTAAGATCAAAAAGTTGCAGATCAAGCTCAAAATTTACATGAATAACAATAGTGAATAAAATGAATTATCAAAGAAAAAAACACTCAAGTGGTACGTGAACAATCAAGGTGTGTTGAAAATATATAAGATGAAAAAAAGTCCTTAAACAATGTCCAATCAGTTAGGAGGATAATCCCAAAAGAAAAGTCCAATTAGTCATCCATATGTGTGGGGTGAAAGTAGAATGAAACCAATCCACCGTAGAAAAACACCCGGGTGTGGTAATATAGTCTCCTTACCATGTGTTTTGACCGCTATGTGGGTCACTCTGTGCGCGGGGGTTTAAGGTCTCCCTCCTGACCCTCTGTACTGTCACTGCGGTATTCTCAATGATATCGCGATGTTAACCGGAACATAAGAGAAAAATGGGACCATAGCGTGATACCAGAGATTGATTTATTTAAAAGAAATAAGGTTATTGCACTCACATTTGATGTGTGGTATAACCAGCGGTGTATAAAAATATAATGAAGTCGGCGGCTGGTCGTCCTTCTCCTGCTCGTTTTCGTTCTGGCTTCCTCGATAGGACCAGCGTGATGGCGTCACGCTGGTCCTATCGAGGAAGCCAGAACGAAAACGAGCAGGAGAAGGACGACCAGCCGCCGACTTCATTATATTTTTATACACCGCTGGTTATACCACACATCAAATGTGAGTGCAATAACCTTATTTCTTTTAAATAAATCAATCTCTGGTATCACGCTATGGTCCCATTTTTCTCTTATGTTCCGGTTAACATCGCGATATCATTGAGAATACCGCAGTGACAGTACAGAGGGTCAGGAGGGAGACCTTAAACCCCCGCGCACAGAGTGACCCACATAGCGGTCAAAACACATGGTAAGGAGACTATATTACCACACCCGGGTGTTTTTCTACGGTGGATTGGTTTCATTCTACTTTCACCCCACACATATGGATGACTAATTGGACTTTTCTTTTGGGATTATCCTCCTAACTGATTGGACATTGTTTAAGGACTTTTTTTCATCTTATATATTTTCAACACACCTTGATTGTTCACGTACCACTTGAGTGTTTTTTTCTTTGATAATTCATTTTATTCACTATTGTTATTCATGTAAATTTTGAGCTTGATCTGCAACTTTTTGATCTTAGCTCCCCAATCACTAAGCGCCGTATCCCCTTTTTCTTTATATACGATATACTGCCCATATATACGTGTAGCACTCACCCCCTCAGGAGCCGCTGGTTGTTGTTTGGAATCGGCGTATTAAGTTACCTTGTAGTGTGTCTAGGGGTAGTAGCAGTGAGCGAATGTCCAGTCACCAAATGGGTTTTCAAATGCTTTATTCCAGGGCCAAACACGGCCAACATCAACAGGAGATAGGAAAGGTTGATGAAGCAATAGAGAACAGTGCGATATCAGGCCTGGATAAGAAGTAGAGCTCTCAGTAGTAGTAGATACAGTTCGTCGCCACTCTCGCCAGAGTGGGTGAAGCGCCTCCGGACAGACCCTTGTTATAAGCCTGGCAGCCAGAAAGTCACTTTTAAGTTGCTGGGAGGAACAGGTCTCTATTACAGACATGGCTCGGGCCTCCACCTCAGGCCTAGTACTTCAACACTCAAGAGAACAATTCGGATTCAGCGAATCCTCCCAGTAAATGGAATGAAAGGGGTCACAGGTTGACAGCTGACATGTACCTGTCAATTCCGGTAACCAGATCTCTGATGGTTCGTTCAAGCCCTTTTGGACAACCTGCCTCCAAGTTCTCCTCAAGCCCATCCCCCACCGAACGGCACACAGCCTGGGATCTTCTCCGTAAGGTTGGGGACCCAGTAAGTCACTGGGGCCCCTATCAACATCTGGATGGGTCTCTATGGAACAGACAGCTCCGGCCAGGTGGGCCATGCGGGTGGGGTCCGTGGATGTGCGCACCCTGCGCAGAGAAGCTGGAACTGACCCCGAACACGCGACAGCTGCCACAGATATACCCCTCCCCAGCATGCCCAGCGAGGGAAAAACGCCTTTAATTGGCTGCTGGGGAAAAATGGCTCGTCAGAACCCCTCTAGCGCCAACTATCGCCCAGGGGTGAGATTACACTCCTGGGTCGCAGACTGACCCATAGGACAGTTCTGGAATAACAGCAGCCTGCAATTTAACAAATTATGAATGGGAGCAAAATAACTCTCCCATTCACCCACTAACTTTAGCGTAGTGCCTGTACTGAAAGTAAGGGGGCGCTACATACTGATCATATATAAGATACTAATCTGTATAGAGGGAGGAGACCCTCCCCGAAGAGGAGCCGGAGCGGCCGTTTTAGGTCTCTTGGAATCGTGTGGCCTGCCTGAGAGGACCTGTGGGGAGACGGTGGCCAGATATCAGAGACCCAGAGACACTCATCCGAGCATCGGAGGACAGGATCCTCCCAGCGGAGCTGAACAGAACCGGACAAAAAGTTACCACACAGAGCCTCTATCCAGTGGGTGAGCGGGTCACTGCCCACAATTTGTTAAATTTTACACACAGTTAGACTCATATACAGGCCTCACTGGAAATTATAGTTCCACAAAGGAGCAAAGCAACTGACACTGGGAAGGCTTGAGGCCTATCTACCTTGATGTCTCAAGCAATGTTAAAATAGTTGTTACAGCTACACCAGGAGCATTTTACAAATCACAAGGAGCCACTTTAGCTAGCGAAGAAAAGAAGATCCAAGTACTTTAAGTGAGATCTCACACATAGCTTATAAAGTAGGGGGAGCTCCCAGGCAGGGCTGGATTTTCTCTCTCTGCCACCCCAAGGCCAGGTTCCACAATGCACCCCCTCCCTGCCAACCGAACCCCCCCCCCCCTCAATCAACAAAGAATGGCAATATTTTTCTTATTCTTTACTTTTTAATTACTTTTTTATTTTATTAATTTAATTATTTCCTATTTTTTTTATTTCTTTTTATCAATTTTTTTCACTTAACTTTATTGCTATCACACAGGAGAAAACAATTTTGTGTGATAGCAATTGGAGGTGACAGGCCCTCTTTATTGACCCTGTCACCTCCAAAAACATGAATCCTAGCACTGTGCTAGAACTCCTGTCACAGCTGTGATGGGAAGAGCACAACTCACCCCTCTCACTGTGTACATCAGCAGCAGGGACAGGAGACAGACTGGGGTGCTGGGGGGAGGACAGAGTCCCAAAGACAGAGCCAGCAAAGAGAGGTATGTGGGGGGGGGGGTGGACAGCAGCACACATTTTACAAGTGATTTCGGTAGCATCACAGCAATCACTTGTTAAAGAGCGAGCGGATTCCCCCACACTGCATTTAGTCCTGCTAGAAAGCAACTTACCACCCTTAACTGTATGTTCTGGGCGTCGGGGGACTCCATGCCTCTGCTGCCCCTAGGTGCCCTGCCGCCCCGAGGCCTGGCCTTGGTGGCCTTGTGGGAAATCCGGGCCTGCTCCCAGGTATAGACATATATATATATATATATATATATATACACTGTTTTTTCAAATTGTTTATATTGAAATCCATTGTGCTGTTGTCTTATGTTTGGATGATGGCACAATTACTTTAATCACTTGTTTGCATATTCTACAGTAAAATATATCTCTGGTTAAGTGTCCAGGTGTTGTGGCGTATTGTTTTCTCCCACCAGGTGCAGTCAGTGGATCCTGGGGTGATAATACAGGTATTTTGTACTGTCTTACATTGTATTGTATTGCATTGCATCACAGCTGTGCCAAGGGGATTGAGCCAAGTTCGTGGGGTTTATTGGTAGAGTGCAGGCCCAAATCAAACCAGCAGCTCCTTTGGGGGTCAGTGCTACATATATAATATATATATATATATATATATATATATATATATATATATATATATATATATATATATATATATATATATTATTAATATTAATATATATACATATATTAATATTATTATTATGTGCTGCCTTAACCACAGCCCAATGGACCAGCTTGGTGTAAATGGGCCCTAATTTTATTTTTATTTTTTTAGGTGTACTCTTTTTTGCACATTTAGGTATGTTTTTTTCGGAAAGTTAACAGGTATACAAGCCATAGGTCCTGTAGGTGTGTGGAAATATAAATAGGGGAAGGTAGGAAGGGAAGGATTGTTCTTTTTCAAATGTTGCTTTATGCATTTACATGCCTCTTTAGACCCAGTATGTCCGGTGGCATGGTCACCTTCTGACTTGGCACCATCCACAGGTAAATGAACTCTTCAATAGGACACAGAATTTGAATCCAATACATTTTTTCTAAAGGTTTTTGCAGCACAACGGCTGAATTTTTTGTCTTTTGGAGTCAAAAACATTCCTGAAGCTTGTGTACTAATAGTGAATGAGAAAAAATGGAAGAAACAGGAAGGGTCTATCTAGGACTTAACAAACTACTAAACAGGAGGGTAGGAACAGAGGGAGAAACAAAATCACAAAGTACACAAATTTACGATGGTCCAAAACCACCACTAGATGTCAGCATACTGCAAAACAATAAAATACTGCAGAGATATAAGGATGTACACCTACCACCGGATATAAGGACGTACACATACCACCGCATATAAGGACGTACACCCACCACCGGATATAAGGACGTACACATACCACCGGATATAAGGAAGTACACCTACCACCGGATATAAGGACGTACACATACCACCGGATATAAGGACGTACACATACCGCCTGGATATAAGGATTACACATTCCACTGGATATAAGAATGTACAAATACCACCGGGATATAAAGAGGTACACATACCCCAGGATATAAAGACATACACATACCGTCAGGATAAAAGGACATACACATATCGTGGGATATAAGAACATACAAATACCATCTGGATATAAAGCTGTACACATACCGCCAAGATACAAGGATGTACACATACTGCCAGGATTTAAGGACGTACAAATACCACAAGGATATAAGGAGGTAAGCATATCCCCGGGATATAAAGACATACACATTGTAACAGTCACCACCGTTTACGACCTTCCATCCAACCACGACAAGCTTATCTGACACACTGCAACAATCCTGCATACACGATCCATTCCATTTCCCATAAAAACCGAGACACAAGCTCTGGTACTGGTTTCAAAATGAATGAGCTTTTTATACATTACAAGATGTTACAGTTAATCACAGGACAATGCAATCTCCACCCCCCTATTCACACTGGGCTAATTATCTAATCAGTAGCTAGACATTGGGGCACCGCATCATCAATAGACTTCAATTCCTTTTGAATAATACACAATCACAGATAATCTTCACACACATACAAGGAACCTCAATCACATTATCTAGACAGACGTACTGTCCCTAAAGGGTCTTGACACCTGGGCAGCAATACATTCCTAAACATAATTGACATGCTAATTCAGTACATATGAATGGAGACTGCTAACTTGAAGTACAATACACAGTCTTTTAAGTGTAAACACAGGGCTTTGAAACAGTTTTATCACACAATGAAAAGGTCTCTCAGGAGCCGATGCAATTAACACCTTTCCACAGAATGTGTCCACACATTGAAGAGCCAACCTCACTTAACATTTCAATAGCCGAAGCTAAGCATTGAATAAGCTTGTAATGTCCCTCTCCTGTGTAACAGATGTCAAAATGGACCCCTTGTAATATTCCAGTCCTGCAACATGAATTATTATTAATGTCCCATTTCATGTAATATATGAATTATGATCCTATTAGCCACCCTACACCCAAAAGGGCACAGGGTGGAATTAGACCCAGGAGTTATTAGGGCCGTCGGCACATGAGTATCTCTCATCCTTCCAACGTCTCTGGTTTTCACGGTTCAATCCGTTACACACATACCGCAGGGATATAAAGACATACACATACCGCCGGGATATAAGGACGTACACATACTGCCAGGATATAAGGACACATACCACTGGATATATGGACGTACACATACCACTGGATATAGGGATGTAAATATACCACTGGAAATAAGGACATACACATACCGCCTGGATGTAAGGATATACACATACTGCCTGGGTATAAGGACGTACACATACTGCCAGGATATAAGGACACGTACCACTGGATATATGGACGTACACATACCACTGGATATATGGACGTACACATACCACTGGATATAGGGATGTACACATACCACTGGAAATAAGGACATACACATACCGCCTGGATGTAAGGATATACACATACTGCCTGGGTATAAGGAAATACACATACTGCCTGGGTATAAGGATATACACATACTGCCTGGGTATAAGTACGTACACATAATGCCATGATATAAGGATGTACACATACCACCGTGATATAAGGATTTACACATACCGCGGGCATATAAGTATGTACAAATGCCACCGGGGTATAAGGACGTACATGTACAGCCGGGATATAAGGACGTACATATACCACCGAGATATAAGGACGTACATGTACAACCGGGATATAAGGACGTACACATACCACGGGGATAAAAGGACGTACACGTACCACCGGGATATAAGGACGTACATGTACAGCCGGATATAAGGACGTACATGTACAGCCGGGATATAAGGATGTACATGTACAGCTGGGATATTAGGATGTACACATACCATCGGATATAAGGACGTACATGTACAGCTGGGATATAACGACATACATATACCACCGGGATATAAGGACGTACAAATACCGTTGTAATATAGGGAAGTACACATACCACCAGATATAAGGTGCTGGAACCAGTAATGATTCCATGAAATAATAAGAAAAATACACAATTAAAATGAATTACCGTAATAAATATAACAAATAGAAAGATAGAAATGTAAAAAAAATATATAGAGCCCATTAAAATTTTATTTCATGTAGTAATACATTTGACTATTTTGAGCTGCTAAATAAGACTTGGTGGTAATCCCCTGTACAACAACAGCACAAGGAGTCAATCAGGTAAGCTGAATGCACATGTGCTGATAGAAGACATACAAGAAAAGACACGGATAAGAGGAAAAAACAGAATTAATTGTTAGATGACTTTTTCAGTCTGCTTCTCCATCATCAGTGTCCAGGAGGAGAGGGCAGGGCTGGACTGGGACAAAAATTTGGCCCTGGACTTCATCCAGACTGGCCCAGTTTCACAGGTCTCTCCCATAGCGGCCGGACACTAGCCACTAGCCATTCTACTTTATTAGAGTAGAACAGCTGGTACTGGTACTCTTATAGGCAGTACCAGTGGGAAAGCTAGACATTATTTCCCCCGGGGCTAAGAATCAGTTCGGTGCCACCGCATATGGAACAAGATTAGGCAGAAGAGAGAAACTCCCAGGCCATAGCTGTTGAGTCAGCTGTCTGTCCCCTCCCTCATGCTCCTCTGTTGCCCCCCCTGCTCCTCCCCCTGCTTATCTGTTCCCCCCAGGTGAGCGCAGCAAGGAGGGAGCGCTGCGGGAAGGGAGAGACAGAGGAGCAGAGTGGGGCGGCGGTCCGCTGTCACTGAAGTTGGCCCCTTGAGCCATCGGCCCACCGGGAAACTCCCTGTAGTCCCAATGGCCAGTCCATCCCTGGGAGAGGGTGACCAGACTATATTGCTTTACTGCAGTAAAAGAAATGTAGGTCACCCACTGGCCCATGTAGTCTATCAGAGCTGTTAAAACTCCAGTGCCTGGACAGAAATGCAAATTTTTGGATTACTAAGAGTAAAGTATCTTCTTTTGCAATTATCCATTGTATAGGAGCAGATTCCGCCCTGTTCTCAGTGCCTCCCTTCCTCCTACCATATAAAAGCCCAAGGTCTAATAATATTCTCCAATGTCATTATAGGGACCCAGTTATGCAATCAGAAGTGGCCAAGTACATAAGAAGCTTTTTCTTTTGCAATCATATATACAGTGGCTTGCAAAATTATTCACCCCCCCCCCTTTGGCTTTTTACCTATTTTGTTACATTACAGCCTTTAGTTCAATGTTTTTTTTTTTATCTGAATGATATGTGATGGATCAGAACACAATAGTCTAATGCCGCGTACACACGGTCGTTTTTTGCGATGAAAAAAAACGACGTTTTTTGTGAAGTAAAAAACAACGTTTTTGAAACGTCACTTTCAAAGACGATGTTGCATACACACCATCGTTTTTTTCACAAAAAACGAGGTTACGTTCACCACACTTTTCCATTGAAGCTCGCTTCATAACTAGCTTCTGGGCATGCGCGGGTTGAAAAACGTTGTTTTAAACGACGTTTTTGCTACACATGGTGACTTTTTGTGAAACAAAAAACGACGTTTTGAAAAACGACACAAAAAATTCAAGCATGTTGGAATTTTTTTTTGGTCGTTTTTTTTAAGACAAA
This sequence comes from Rana kukunoris, assembly GCA_029574335.1. Taxonomy (NCBI): domain Eukaryota; kingdom Metazoa; phylum Chordata; class Amphibia; order Anura; family Ranidae; genus Rana; species Rana kukunoris. The sequence goes on along the minus strand of CM056052.1, from coordinate 24,695,942 downwards.
AAACGACGTTTTGCCCACACACGATCAATTTAAATGACGTTTTAAAAAAACGACGTTTTTTTTCATCGCAAAAAACGACCGTGTGTACGCGGCATTAGTTGGTGAGGTAAAATTAGAAAAACAAATACATATAACTCATAATTGGCTGGTGCGTATGTATTCACCCCCTTTGTTATGAAGCCCATAAAAATCTCTGATGCAGCCAATTACCTTCAGAAGTCACATAATTTGTGAAATTATGTCCACCTGTGTGCAATCTAAGTGTCACATGACCTGTCATTACATAGACACACCTTTCTGAAAGGCCCCAGAGGCTGCAACACCTAAGCAAGAGGCACCGCTAACCAAACACTGTCATGAAGACCAATGAACTCTCCAAACAAGTAAGGGACAATGTTGTTGAGAAGTACAATTCAGGGTTAGGTTATAAAAAAATATCCAAATCTTTGAAGATCCCTAAGAGCGCCATCAAATTTATCATAACCAAATAGAAATAACATGGCACAACAGCAAACTTGCCAAGAGACAGTTGCACACAAAACTCACAGACCGGCAAGGAGGGCATTAATCAGAGAGGCAGAACAGAGACCAAGGGTAACCCTGAAGGGGGGCGTGGCCAAGATGGCAACCGAGCTAGACGTCTAGGAGCGGAGCTCTGCTGAAACGGAGGGGATATCATCCTGTTTGTGTATCCTGATCTGGCCGGGGCACCCCTTACCTTGTCCGCTGGCGATGAGATTTGGAGCATGCGCGTTGGGTTTTTTCTATGGCCGGCTCATGCGCAGTACGTTCGGCGCGTGGACGCACCTTATTTCAATAGGAGACGCCCCCTACCCGCCTATTTTGAATTAGGCCGCCCAATTTACGCTACGCCGCTGCAACTTAACACGCAAGTGCTTTGTGAATACAGCACTTGCGCGTAAAGTAGCGGCGGCGTAACGTAAATAGGTAAAGTAATGCCGCCGCAAAGAACCGCTCGCCATCCTGAATCTGGCCCTATATGTATATATTTATATATTTTTATATACTTTTAGCAATATGTGTGGATTTTTGTAGACACTCCTGTAGGAACGCTATTACGATTCCATTTATAACCCCTGCCTGTATATTGGTTTTATCTTTTCACATACCGGTGCAGACTTAAGCCTCGTACACACAATCAGATTTTCTGTGGACAAAGCGTAGGACTTTTGTCCGAAGGGCGTTGGTCATGAACTTGTTTTGCATACAAACAGCAAAGAACTGTCAGGCAACAAACATAAAACAATGTGGTTTTTCAGCTCTTTAGCACCAACCTTTGGGCAACTTCTGCTAATCTTGTGTTATGGTGAGTGTAACGGTCAGGGGTTAACGCCGTTTACGATATTCCATTTCACCAACCCACGACAGCTTCCGACACTCCACAATCCAGCAGACAGGACACATTGGATTTCCCCCAGAATAACGAGACACAGCTCTGTCTCTGGTTCCAAACAGATAGCTTTTAATGACAAACTCAAAGTCTTTTTATACACCAAAAGGAATGTTGCAGTAATCAAATGGACAATGACACACTCCACCCAAAACATCATAAAATGGTTCCTAACATGTACCCCTCAATCCACATCTTAGCCAGACATTCCGACTCTGCGATACACAATACACATTCCTTTAGTAAACATAAGTCAGCCATCTGACCTTTAGAGGGTGATAATTCACATTACATATTATCATCAATAGACTTTCACACAATACAGTGTTCGATAGCATACACAATGAAAAGGTCTTTAGAAGCCAGGCTGTCTACCAAGCTCCAATTCACATCACCACAGTAGCAGACTTAATTAGCACCTCAACAGTCTATGTTCCACATTGAAGGAGCCACTCTATTGACCTGTTGGGTTCAGAATGAATTATTACTGTCCCATCTCATGTAATCCGAGATATAATTTCTCAGTCATCCTATGCCCCTAGTGGACACAGGATGACCCTAGACCCAAGAGTCATTGGTGAAGCTGAAACAGGAGTACCCCACATCCTTCAAGAGCCTCTTGGGTCCCACGGGCCATACCATTACAGTGAGCATTGCTTCTGAGCATGTACGTTTGTACTTTGGAGTTTTGTCCGATGGACTTGTGTACACACGATCGGAAAATCGGACAACACACAATTGTTGGCTTGTAATTTTAAAGCATGCTATCCAACAATTGTCCGCGGAAAATCCAACAACAATTGTCCAATGGAGCGTACAAACTGTCGGATTTTCCGACAACAGCCTGTCATCACACAATTCCCATCGGAAAATCCGATAGCGTTTACCAGGCTTTAGTCTGCATGTCCCCATAAGCTTTGTGGTCATACGTTTCCTGTTTGTGTGTCCCCCATGGGATCCTCTCTTTATCTGAGATTTCAAGGATTTTTTCCATTAAATAAGATTATTGACAGACAAAAGCTATATTATTCCTCCCAAACTGTGATATGTACATGAATCAGCAGGGCAGCCATCACAAATTTTGGGGCCCCTTACACAGCTTTAGGCAGGGCCCCCCTGGAGCAAAGATCTAGGAGGGGGGGTGCTGATGAAAAAAAAAACAAGTGTAATCTCTCCTCCCCTGGCGCATGATAGTAAACCTAGGAACCATCGGCCCCCTTACAGGTGTAATGCAAAAAAAAAAACTAAAACAAAAAACGGTAGGGGGGCCAGCCGGGCCTGTAGGGGGCCCTGGGGACCATCTGGCCCCTTACAGGTGTAATGCAAAACAAATTTAAATGGGAGGGGGACCGTCTGGGCCTGTATCCCCCTGATGGCGGCCGTGGGAATCAGTGACATATATTTAGCTTATTGTGATTATATTTCATTCTTTTCTTTCCAGTTACTCTATATGCTATATAGAACAAACACAGAACAAACACAGAAAAAACAAAAGACAAAGTATTCCAATGTGTTTTACTTTATTTTCATAAACTCATGTTTTTAATATGCATTTGTATATATATATATATACTTTTTAGATTTTTTACTTTTTCATTTGAAATTTATTCTTTCATTATTAATTTTTTTTCTTTTTCTTTTTTTTTTCACTTTCCTCATCTTTTGTTCATTGATTAATTTGTTCCAAATTTTAAATATGAATATTTACATATTATGCTTGCTCATTTTTGTGTTGCACGATACATCAGGTATGTCTATCAGGTTATTTTGGGATGTCGTGTTTAACCACTTAATACCCGCCCACCGTGAAATGACGGTGGGCGGGAAACTTCATTATCCTGACATCACGTCATATGACGTGATGTCAATTCAAGCCGCTAGGTGTTGAATCGGGTTACCAACAACACCGTACGCGTGCCCGGCGGCCGCGATGGTTGCCGGGCACCCGCGATTGTCGTGTACTGTAACTGAGCGGGGACATGGAGCTCTGTGTGTAAACACAGAGCTCCACGTCCTTTAGGGACAGAGGAGACCGATGCTGTGTCCCTTGTACATAGGGATACAATCGGTCACCTACCCCAGTCACCCCCCTCCACCCACAGTTAGAACACAAACTAGGCTACACATTTAACCCATTCCCTGCCAGTCACATTTATACAGTAATCAATGCATATTTATAGCATTGTTCACTGTATAAATGTGAATGGTCCCAAAAATAGGTCAAAAGTGTCTGATGTGTCCGCTATAATGTCGCAATCCTGAAAAAAAAACGCAGATCGCCGCCATTCCTAGTAAAACAATTAAAAAATAATAATTATGTCCCCTATTTTGTAAAAAGCAAAAAATATTGTGTCTTTTTTTCAAAATTGTCGCTCTTTTTTTGTTTATAGCCCAAAAAATTAAAAACGCACGGGCGATCAAATAGCACCAATAGAAAGCTCTATTTGTGGGAAAAAAAGGACGCCAATTTTGTTTGGGAGCAACTTCGCACGGCCGCGCAATTGTCAGTTAAAGCGACGCAGTGCCGGAAGCTAAAATTTTGTCTGGGCAGGAAGGGGGTGTAGGTGCACAGTAGGCAAGTGGTTAAGTTCATTGATTAAGACATCCCATGCACCTGCATAACTCCAGGTGTTTCATATGTGTCCAGGAATTTGGACTGACGTATCCCTCATGTGGGTGAATTATCAGAATTATTGTGAATACAGTGTCTTGCAAAAGTATTCACCCCCTTGGCATTTTTCATGTTTTTTGCCTCACAACCTGGAATTAACATGGATTGTTTGAGGATTTGCATAATTTAATTTACAGAACATGTCCACAACTTTGAAGATATTTTTTTATTGGGAAGCAAACAACAAATAGGACAAAATAACATAAAAAGTCAATGTGCATAACTATTCACCCCACTAAAGTCAACACTTTGTAGAGTCACATTTTGCAGTTATTACGGCTCCAAGTCAATTTGGATAACTCTCTATGAGCTTGTCACATCTTACCACTGGGATTTTTGCCCATTCCTCCATGCAAAGTCTGACCACAGATTTTCTATTGGATTGAGGTCTGGTCTTTGACTAGGCCATTCCAACACATTTACATGTTTCCCCTTAAAGGGTCACTAAAGGAAACATTTTTTTTTTGCTGAAATGACTGTTTACAGGGTATAGAGACATAAAAGTTAACTGATTCCTTTTAAAAATGATTAAAATAGATAAAAATCAATCATATAATGTGCCTGCAGGTTAGTTTCACTTTTAAACTGGCTTCATGTTTCTGTGAAGAAGAGAGAGACACAGAACAAAAACAAACAAATCCAGGGCAGTGTTATGTTTTTAAAATTAATCTGATTGGTTCTGTGAAGTTTTAGACACACAGTAATGACAGCTTAGACCACAGTGAGAAATCTCCCAGTACTGTGGTTATAAGGAAACAGACAAGCAGAAAGTGTGGAGATCAGAGCAGGATTACAGCAACTTCAAAGCAAAAAAAGAACAATGAGGACACAAAACCAGTACTGCAGTAAGGTAAAGGAAGCTATTTAGCTAAAAAAAATGTTTTCCTTTAGTGATCCTTTAAACCACTCAAGTATTGCTTTAGCAGTGTGTTTGGAGTCATTGTCCTGCTGGAAGGTGATTCTCCGTCCTAGCCTCAAATCACACGCAGAGTGGTACAGGTTTTACTTATGAATATCCCTGTATTATCACCATCCATCGTCCCCTCAACTCTAACCAGTTTCCCAGTCCTGACTGCTAAGAAACAAGATGGTGATCTTTGGGTGATGTGATGTGTTGAGTTTGCACCAGACATAGGGCCAGATTCAGCTACAGTTAGGCTGGAGTATCCAGTGATCCGCCAGCCTAACTGTCACTTTAAGCCGGCGTTTTTGTTTTCTGTAAGCAGAAAACAAGAAACGCCGGGTTGAAGTTCCGATGCGAGCGGCGTAATTGATTTTCGCCATTGCATCGTTACTTCAACTTAAAAATGGCGCCGGGGGCGTTCCCGCCGATTTACGCTCAAAAAATATGTTAATGAGCGGAAATCGGCAATTCACGAGCGAATTCGGGCGCGACGCAGGGACTTTACGACGTTTCCGGAAGCGAGACGCGACGTAAAGATAAAGCAGCCCCCTAGTGGAGTTTCCTATGTTAGGTATAGCCGTCGTCATCGCGTCGAAAAAAAAAAATGGCGTCGCTTGCGTAAAAAGTTCATGAATGGGGATGTGACGTCATTGACGTTCACTGACAGAATTTGGAGAATGCGCACTGGGATGCATTGACACTCGACGCATGCGCAATACGTTCGCCGCGGGATCGCGCTTAGTTTAAATAATACACGCCCCGTACCCGCCCAATTTGAATACCGCCGGCTCATTTTCGATACGCTGCCGCAACTTTAGGAGCAAGTGCTTCTTGAATAACAGCACTTGCTCCTAAAATTTCGGCAGAGTAACGTAAATGAGATGCGTTACTCTGGAGTAAAGAAACTCCCATCTACCTGAATCTGGCCCATAGCGTTTTCGTTGATAGCCAAAAAGTTTAATTTTAGTCTCATCACATCAGAGCACCTTCCTCCATACATTTTGGGAGTCTCCCACGTGCCTTTTCACAAACTCAAAACGTGCAATTTTGTTTTTTGATAAAAGTAATGGCTTCCTTCTGGCCACTCTGCCTTAAAGCCCAACTCTATGGAGCGTATGGCTTATTGTTGTCCTATGTACAGATACTCCATTCTCTGCTGTGGAACTCCTTAGGTCTCTGTGCTCCTTCTCTGATTAATGCCCTCCTTGCCCGGTCCGTGATTTTTGGTGGCTCTTGGCAGGTTTGCTGTTGTGCCATGTTCTTGACTATGGTATAACAGACTTTACCCATTGCTGCAGTGAACCTGCTTTACTCCAATAACTATATCCTCTTAAAATAATGAGACCACACCAATACCTTGGAGTAAAAACTGGCCGTAGCAGCCTCTTTTATTTTAAAATAAAATAGATTTAAATATTCACTCTTTAAATAACACCAAAACAACAACAACATTCCTGAGAACACTTCTTTCCCTAACTAGTGCTGGACTTTGCAGGTACACTAAACACGATAAATAACCTTTTTGAACCTTTTAACGTTTTTTAACATTTTTTGGGCACTGCGATACCTGACCTCTGGTCCTAGGCCTCAAGCCGACAAGCTGGCTCAGAGACGACCACTGACCGCAGTGCCACCATTACCCACATTCCAGCCACACCTTGGTAAACTGGAAAACATAATACCCCTTCAGCCCCCATACCACCGATGGGTACTGCCGTCCTTCTTAGAGGTATTCCTTCTACTACAAAGTCTAGCACCCGCCACCAGCAACCAAAGGTAACCACCTTACCTTTGGGCGCACCTCCACACCCTCAAGGCTCGCTGTATCCCCTCCTGAAGGCCCAACACCCATATATCGATACCCACCTCCGTAAGGTGGACTCCATCACCCGAAGGTACCGCCATGTGTCCACTTCCAACTCTGGATGCCTGGCCACCAAACCCCCATTCCTCACCACAAACCTTCCCACGTCCCTGTTAACTTTCCTCCACGCTCTATTGACACCCTCCACCGATCTCGCCATCCTCCATGATGTCCTTGGCACCATGTCCGACCACACTACCACTGTATCCGGGAACGCCGTACGGATACGCATGAAATCGAACTTGATGTCTCGCGTGATGTCCAGCATTGACCGGACCCCCAGATCGTTCCCTCCCACATGGAGCACCAACACGTCAGGTGGGAGGTCCAACCGGGCAAACCGGTGTACCTCCGGAACCACCCTGCTCCAAAGCATCCCGGGAAACCCCAGCCATCTCACACACGCTTCCTGTCTTGGTACCCCAAGCTGTCGACCGTCCGGTCGCGCGTCCGCTCGTCTGGCCCCCCAATGCACGAACGAGTGTCCTAGTATCCATACCAAGCCCTGTCCTGTACCTGAAAAACATCAATCAACATAACATTTCACCAACCAAGCTCAACCGATCCCGATATCCCTTATCCCATCAGACAATCTCGAACACAGTGACCCAAGAACAAACCTTATCACCCTCTTTTTTTATTTTTTATTCGGGCCCCTTCCCTGTGGCACCCAACAACAGTTGTGGTCTAACATATAGCAGAAACCTCCTGGATTCCCACCTACCTATCCGCTTGACCGTAGCCTCGTCAAGCCCGTTCCGCACCGCCTCCGTGGCCGCCCCAATCCGAAAGGAATGGGGAGAGAAGTCCCTCTTTGGCAGTCCCATAGCCCCCACACACCTCCGAAACACTGCACCAAACTGATAGCGTGACAAGGGAGACCCATCTTAATGCAACAAGAAAGAACCCTCCCCAGCCGGGCGCATCTCCATAAACTCCCGCACCGCCCGAACTGGGCAAAGGGGTGAGCCAGGCAAAGGGTACACCTGCACCGATTTGCCCCGCCCCTCTGATCCTTTTTGGATCTCCGCAATAACATGGTCACCCCTTCCTGCGACACCACTACATCACCTGCCAACATACCCCCCTGAACCTTCTTAGAAGGGCTGACCAACTCCCCAATCCGAAAAGCCCCAAAAAACGCCATTGCAAAAGCCGCACGAAACAACACCACCTCATAACGTGAAAAACACAACGTACTTAATTTCCCCATAATCCCTCCCAATACGTTGACAGACACCGGGCGTCTGGAATCCGCAGCTCGCCCTTGCTTTCTATAACCTTTCATGGCTTGACGCACCCAAAAATCCTTTGTGAAATCTGTGCAACCTTGCCATTTTAGCCAAAAAGCCAAACCTGCCAACTTCCTATTCAGCACCGATTGCGACACTCCTTCCGCCATGTTCCTAGACAAGAAGTACAAAACCAGCTCCCGGAAGCTCTGGACCCGCAGGATCCACCTCCACCTCCCGTACCAACGCCTGCCACTCCAACCAGACCTTCCCATAGGCTGCCCACGTTCCCGTACTCACCGAACGTCTGATCCAGTGAGAGACGATTTCAGCGGAATCCTCCACAGCCAATCTGGACAAGGGACCCCGTGTTGTTCCGCCTCTGGCGCCAGCTCCCAGAACCTGTCCCACTGGAAGCAAGACAAGGCGTCAGCCACCACATTCTCAACCCCTGGTAAGTGCACCGCATAAACAAATATATTCAACTGCAGGCAGCGGAGTACCAGATGCCTCAGGAGCCGAATAACTGGAGGAGAAGATGCCGTCATCCTATTGATAACTTGCACCACTCCCAAGTTGTCCCCATGGAACCGGACCTTCCGATCCCGGAAGGCCGCGCCCCACAACTCCACCGACAGCACCACCGGAAACAGTTCCAGCAGTACCAAGTTCTTTGTGAAGCCTGCGGCTAACCACGATTGAGGCCAAGCGCCCGCACTCCACCTGCCCTGAAAAAACACCCCAAAACCAGACCCCCCGGCTGCATCTGTGTACAGGTCCATGTCGAAATTGCTCACCGGACCCAACATCCACAACGCCCTACCATTGAACGATTCCAAGAACGAATGCCACACCTCCAGATCGGCCTGAAGATCACTCACCAGCCGCATATAGTGGTTCGGTGCCCGTACTCCCGCAGTGCTAGCCGACAGCCGCCGGCAAAAAACCCTGCCCATCGGGAGGATCCGGCACGCAAAGTTGAGCTTCCCCAGAAGCGACTGCAAAACTTTTCACCTTCCGCAAACCTAGCAGCGCCGTAATCTCCTGTTTGAGACCCTCCAATTTGTCCAGCGGTAAGCGACACTCCATTGCCTCAGAGTCAAAGACAATGCCCAAAAATTGTATGACCGTCCTAGGCCCTTCCGTTTTTTCCGGCGCCAAAGGGACCCCAAACCGGTCTGCGATGTGTTCCAGCGTGGTCAGCAATACCGCGCAGGTCCGAGCGGAAGCCGGCCCAACACACAGGAAGTCATCGAGGTAATGGATTACGGAGTTCACGCCTGCCACATCCCGAACCACCTATTCCAAAAAGGAACTAAAAAGTTCAAAGAACGCACATGAAACGGAGCAGCCCATCGGCAGACAACGATCGACATAGAATTCTCCGTCCCAGTGGCACCCCAACAACCTGAAGCTATCCGGGTGGACCGGTAGTAGCCGAAACGCCGACTCAATGTCGGACTTAGCCATCAAGGCCTCCCGACCGTACCGCCGGACCCAACCAACCGCCGCATCAAAAGAGGTGTAACTCACCGCGCAATCCGCCGGACTGATGCTATCATTCACCGACCTCCCCTTGGGAAAGGAAAGATGATGAATGAGCCGAAACTTGTTCGGCTCCTTCTTCGGTACCACTCCCAACGGGGACACCACCAAACCCTCTAACGGGGGAAACCGAAACGGACCCCCCATACAACCCAACGCAACCTCCTTCCGTAGTTTCTCCGAAACCACTTCAGGATGTTGTAGCGCGGATCTCAAGTTCTTTGCCACCGGCGGAACCACCGGAAGCGAGCACAGAATCCGAAACCCCTCCGAAAACCCCCTTTCCAGCACCAAAGCAGCCGCCCTGTCCGGATACCTACCGAGAAACGGCCGCATCCTTTTCACCATCATCGGAGTTCTCCCTCTTGTTCGGAGATTCTCCGGCACGCCCTTTTCCCTGCTTGAAACACCTGGAGTAGGGGTGGGTGCCTCCGCAGCCCGAACACTCGTGTTTGAACCGACAGGTCCCCCCAAATTTGCAGCTACCTTCGTTAAACTGCCAACAGGTCCCCTTCCTTTTTCCGGCCGATTGTCCAGGGGACGAGGTTGCACCGGCCCCACCCTGAAAAAACGGAGCGGAAGTACGCGGAGCCGACATAAGCCGCATCCAAAGGCCAATGTCTTTTGTATCCCACCGAATTTCGGGCCTGATCGTCCTGCGCTGACGAAATTGTTCATCGTATCGGAGCCACCCGGTGCCCCCGTAACATCTGTAAGCCTCACTGATTGCTTCTTGATAGCTGAAAAGAGCCGAACAATGTTCCGGGTTCTTCTCACCTATCACACTCGCCATTATCGAGTAAGCCTGCGACCAATTTGCAAAAGTCCTGGGTATCAGCCTATACCTCCGTTTCTCCTCATCTTCTTTCTTAGACTCTTTCGGCCTAACCCGATCTAAATTACATTTTTCTAACGGCAACAGCGCAAATATCTCCATATATTCGCACTTCCAATTTTTTTCCCGCACTTCCTGTTTCAGGTGTGAACCCAGGGGCGCTTCATAGCACGTGTAAACTTCGCCTTTAGCCGTGTCCGCCAAACGAACCAAATCCCGCTGTGACGGTATTAGAGCATATCTCCGCCATCCTCTCCCTTCTTCTCCCATAAAAGAAATCACCCAATATTCCCCGACTTAGGAATATCCCTGGAATCGCCGAATCATCCACACATGAGCCATGGCTTAATGCTGAATGTAACAGGACACACTTTAATGAAAGTACACAGCACACTTTATACAGGATTTGGAACATCCCGCCCCCAACAACCGCTTTCCTATTGGTCCATTGTAAAGTATTCAGTCTTCACTCTGGTCCTCTAAAAAAACATGCAAATGAGGACTTGAAAATGTCTCCGCAGAGATTGGTCCCAAAGCTTGAATAGGTGTGGCCAGAAGCCTGAATATCTGTGTTCAGACAAAAGCCCCAGGGGGTCAATCAATGTACACAATAGCCAGCCACAGAACAATGGAGCCGTCTGGAGAATTGAGACAGGGCAGAAGTAATTTACACCTTATAATAGAAAGGCTTTAAATAGGGTTATCACACAATGGACAATAAGTATCACTTATGAGTCTGTTGACCTGGCTGGGGTTTAGAATAACAATTAACACCTCTACACACTGGACAATAAAATGTATCTCACAAGCCCGACTCCGGTATGCCATTGAAGGGTCATTGTCCAATTATCCAGGTCTAGAGGCACACAGGCATTAAGATTAGCAGGGAGAGAATTACATCTTCTGTAATACATGAATTAGGATTTCAGTATTTCATGGTCCATGACATTACTCCCCCTGGGAAATAGTTCAACATCTGCAGTGGGACCCAAACGGGTCACTCGAGGATGTTGGGCAAGTAGTCTTAAGGTTCCAGGACTGTCTGCCAGGATAACCCATCCGCCTTCCTGCTTTGCGGCCCTGGCCCATAATCGGACGGCAAGAGGCTCGCATTCAGTCCTCTCCAAAAGCCCCTGTCTCGGCAAGGCCTGTCACACATCTCCCCTTTTGGCAGGGGACTAACCCAGTCGGAGACACCAGATGGGTTGTCTCTGAATTCAGTCAGTAGTTCCAGTCCCCCAAGGCCGGTATCCATACAGTACCCCAAATCACTTGCTCCAAACCGAGCATTACTCACCCCGCCATCCTCTGCCTCTCTCAGGGAACACGTCTGCCGCTGGGGAGAGGCCTGGACTAGCCCTTCTCCCTGGAGTCCTTTCAGCCGCTGGAGAGATGACAGGGTGGCTGGGCTCAGTCCATCATGCTGTTGGGGATCTGGGCCAACTGGCCACCATTTATGGGTTATACTAGTGGAGACTGAAGTCTCATCCACTGGTGTGAGGTGAAAATCCCCCAGTGCTTGCAAAGCAAAGCCGACATCCTCCTCTTTCAGTCCTGTACCATTTTCTGGGGTTGTGCCAGTGGAGACTGAAGTCCCATCCACTACCACAGGGACCCCTTCTTCTGTTAGGTGAAAGCAGAGGCCCGGGGCACTCTGCTCTGTTGCCAGCTCTTCCGCTGGGTTGCTCTGAGTGGAGACCACAGTCCCATCCACCGATATCCGCTCAAGCTGTAGTGGGGTGCAGCCGCCAGTAGCATCTTGTCCTGCTGCCAGGGATTCTGCTGGGAGTAAGAGCTTTACCACCTCAGCTGGTTGCTGGGGAGGGGGGCCAACCGCCCCGGCTCCCTGGAACTCCACAGTTGGTCCCGGTGCTGGGCAGAGATGGCTGGCAATCTGCCCTGTTGCCAGCACTTCTGCTGGGGATGCATAATCCATAACATCCTCTGAACAGTCCATACATTCTGTAATCTGTGGCTGGGGAGTGATCGCCATCTTATCACCCTGAGCCTCCAAAACTGCCACAGGGGTGGGGCAGAGGTCTTGAACCCTCTGTCCGGTGACCAGCGCTTCAGCTGGGGAAGTTCCTTGTAACTCCACAATTACTGCTCTTGGGGCTGGGCAGAGCACAGTGAAGTGTGGCCCTGATACCAGCTCTTCTGCTGGAGGCCCATCAGGTTCTTCTTCCTCAGCAGAGAAGTCTATCAGATCCCCTGTCTCTGCAACTGGTGTCTGGGGATTGAGGTTCACCATCTCCTGTCTTTCATTTGGTGCTGCTTCTTTAGGCGTTGTCACCGATCGTCGTATTTCTGCAATTCTCAGCTCATGTTGCCGCTCTCGTTCTTTCTCATCAAAAGCTTTAAAAGCTCTAAACGGAATCTTCCTTGTGTCTGCTGTGCTGTACTCACTGTTTGGAGAATGTGCGGCTGCTTGTTGAACTGCTGCCAGTTTTAACTGTAGTTCTGCGTTTCTTATTTGTTTAGCCTCCTCCGCTACCAGGGTCATCACTTTCAGCACCACATCCGCCGTTGGGTTCGGACCGAACCATGCTAATTTCTCTCTTATTAGCTTGTTAGCTGGTGATTCCTCATCCTGAATCACTGGTGTCCCCATCTTCTGTACTGCAGGCCTTGCTGCAACCGAGTTCTCCTGGTCTAGCTCCATTTATTCTGCTATGATGACACGCTCGGTTTTGCTGCTAGCAATCCTTCCACAAACTTCCAGTAGTCCTTTCCGTGTATTTCTTTTAAGCAGGGTGTACCAGTCTTCCATTCACTGTTCCCAGTGTCTGCTTGGAATCCTGGTGTAAAGGAAGGTAGAAGGGAAAATCCCGCTGCTGCCATCCAGTGTGACGGTATTAGAGCATATCTCCGCCATCCTCTCCCTTCTTCTCCCATAAAAGAAATCACCCAATATTCCCCGACTTAGGAATATCCCTGGAATCGCCGAATCATCCACACATGAGCCATGGCTTAATGCTGAATGTAACAGGACACACTTTAATGAAAGTACACAGCACACTTTATACAGGATTTGGAACATCCCGCCCCCAACAACCGCTTTCCTATTGGTCCATTGTAAAGTATTCAGTCTTCACTCTGGTCCTCTAAAAAACCATGCAAATGAGGACTTGAAAATGTCTCCGCAGAGATTGGTCCCAAAGCTTGAATAGGTGTGGCCAGAAGCCTGAATATCTGTGTTCAGACAAAAGCCCCAGGGGGTCAATCAATGTACACAATAGCCAGCCACAGAACAATGGAGCCGTCTGGAGAATTGAGACAGGGCAGAAGTAATTTACACCTTATAATAGAAAGGCTTTAAATAGGGTTATCACACAATGGACAATAAGTATCACTTATGAGTCTGTTGACCTGGCTGGGGTTTAGAATAACAATTAACACCTCTACACACTGGACAATAAAATGTATCTCACAAGCCCGACTCCGGTATGCCATTGAAGGGTCATTGTCCAATTATCCAGGTCTAGAGGCACACAGGCATTAAGATTAGCAGGGAGAGAATTACATCTTCTGTAATACATGAATTAGGATTTCAGTATTTCATGGTCCATGACATTACTCCCCCTGGGAAATAGTTCAACATCTGCAGTGGGACCCAAACGGGTCACTCGAGGATGTTGGGCAAGTAGTCTTAAGGTTCCAGGACTGTCTGCCAGGATAACCCATCCGCCTTCCTGCTTTGCGGCCCTGGCCCATAATCGGACGGCAAGAGGCTCGCATTCAGTCCTCTCCAAAAGCCCCTGTCTCGGCAAGGCCTGTCACACATCTCCCCTTTTGGCAGGGGACTAACCCAGTCGGAGACACCAGATGGGTTGTCTCTGAATTCAGTCAGTAGTTCCAGTCCCCCAAGGCCGGTATCCATACAGTACCCCAAATCACTTGCTCCAAACCGAGCATTACTCACCCCGCCATCCTCTGCCTCTCTCAGGGAACACGTCTGCCGCTGGGGAGAGGCCTGGACTAGCCCTTCTCCCTGGAGTCCTTTCAGCCGCTGGAGAGATGACAGGGTGGCTGGGCTCAGTCCATCATGCTGTTGGGGATCTGGGCCAACTGGCCACCATTTATGGGTTATACTAGTGGAGACTGAAGTCTCATCCACTGGTGTGAGGTGAAAATCCCCCAGTGCTTGCAAAGCAAAGCCGACATCCTCCTCTTTCAGTCCTGTACCATTTTCTGGGGTTGTGCCAGTGGAGACTGAAGTCCCATCCACTACCACAGGGACCCCTTCTTCTGTTAGGTGAAAGCAGAGGCCCGGGGCACTCTGCTCTGTTGCCAGCTCTTCCGCTGGGTTGCTCTGAGTGGAGACCACAGTCCCATCCACCGATATCCGCTCAAGCTGTAGTGGGGTGCAGCCGCCAGTAGCATCTTGTCCTGCTGCCAGGGATTCTGCTGGGAGTAAGAGCTTTACCACCTCAGCTGGTTGCTGGGGAGGGGGGCCAACCGCCCCGGCTCCCTGGAACTCCACAGTTGGTCCCGGTGCTGGGCAGAGATGGCTGGCAATCTGCCCTGTTGCCAGCACTTCTGCTGGGGATGCATAATCCATAACATCCTCTGAACAGTCCATACATTCTGTAATCTGTGGCTGGGGAGTGATCGCCATCTTATCACCCTGAGCCTCCAAAACTGCCACAGGGGTGGGGCAGAGGTCTTGAACCCTCTGTCCGGTGACCAGCGCTTCAGCTGGGGAAGTTCCTTGTAACTCCACAATTACTGCTCTTGGGGCTGGGCAGAGCACAGTGAAGTGTGGCCCTGATACCAGCTCTTCTGCTGGAGGCCCATCAGGTTCTTCTTCCTCAGCAGAGAAGTCTATCAGATCCCCTGTCTCTGCAACTGGTGTCTGGGGATTGAGGTTCACCATCTCCTGTCTTTCATTTGGTGCTGCTTCTTTAGGCGTTGTCACCGATCGTCGTATTTCTGCAATTCTCAGCTCATGTTGCCGCTCTCGTTCTTTCTCATCAAAAGCTTTAAAAGCTCTAAACGGAATCTTCCTTGTGTCTGCTGTGCTGTACTCACTGTTTGGAGAATGTGCGGCTGCTTGTTGAACTGCTGCCAGTTTTAACTGTAGTTCTGCGTTTCTTATTTGTTTAGCCTCCTCCGCTACCAGGGTCATCACTTTCAGCACCACATCCGCCGTTGGGTTCGGACCGAACCATGCTAATTTCTCTCTTATTAGCTTGTTAGCTGGTGATTCCTCATCCTGAATCACTGGTGTCCCCATCTTCTGTACTGCAGGCCTTGCTGCAACCGAGTTCTCCTGGTCTAGCTCCATTTATTCTGCTATGATGACACGCTCGGTTTTGCTGCTAGCAATCCTTCCACAAACTTCCAGTAGTCCTTTCCGTGTATTTCTTTTAAGCAGGGTGTACCAGTCTTCCATTCACTGTTCCCAGTGTCTGCTTGGAATCCTGGTGTAAAGGAAGGTAGAAGGGAAAATCCCGCTGCTGCCATCCAGTGTGACGGTATTAGAGCATATCTCCGCCATCCTCTCCCTTCTTCTCCCATAAAAGAAATCACCCAATATTCCCCGACTTAGGAATATCCCTGGAATCGCCGAATCATCCACACATGAGCCATGGCTTAATGCTGAATGTAACAGGACACACTTTAATGAAAGTACACAGCACACTTTATACAGGATTTGGAACATCCCGCCCCCAACAACCGCTTTCCTATTGGTCCATTGTAAAGTATTCAGTCTTCACTCTGGTCCTCTAAAAAACCATGCAAATGAGGACTTGAAAATGTCTCCGCAGAGATTGGTCCCAAAGCTTGAATAGGTGTGGCCAGAAGCCTGAATATCTGTGTTCAGACAAAAGCCCCAGGGGGTCAATCAATGTACACAATAGCCAGCCACAGAACAATGGAGCCGTCTGGAGAATTGAGACAGGGCAGAAGTAATTTACACCTTATAATAGAAAGGCTTTAAATAGGGTTATCACACAATGGACAATAAGTATCACTTATGAGTCTGTTGACCTGGCTGGGGTTTAGAATAACAATTAACACCTCTACACACTGGACAATAAAATGTATCTCACAAGCCCGACTCCGGTATGCCATTGAAGGGTCATTGTCCAATTATCCAGGTCTAGAGGCACACAGGCATTAAGATTAGCAGGGAGAGAATTACATCTTCTGTAATACATGAATTAGGATTTCAGTATTTCATGGTCCATGACACCCGCTTTTTAGTAGCGTCCCCCACCGCGTACGTCTTGTCTCTGGCGGGCACGGTGGGGCTAGCCCCAACATTCCCCCCATCCAAAACCACAGCATCTGGCACGACACCTGCTGGACCCCTAGCCAAAGACAGCACCCCTGAATCGCCAGCTGGCGTCCAAGCCGCCGCCGGACTCACTCCCGGATTGTCCCCCCCTCTTAGCTGCCCAACCAACAACTCCAAACCCGCCAACAGCCGCTGTAACCCAGAGTCAGCCGTCACTTCACCCCCCTGGACCCCGTCTCCTATGCCAGCCCTCCCACTGTCACTCCCGGCAAGCGCGGGCACCGCTAAGACCTTGCGAGGACCACCCCCCCCAGCTCCCCCTAGGCCTACCAACAGACAGCAAAGAATCTTGAAAAACAGAAACTGACTTACCGGGCTGCCTGGAAGCAATCCCACCAGCCGCTCGTCCCGTTTCCTGCAGTGCTGCAACCGATCTGGAACCGAACTCCTTATCAGACTCTGACAGCTCCCCCTCCGACATGCCTCCTGGCCTCCCATCCTCTTCTGATGACAGACCACCAGGCGACTTGGGCCTGGCGTCCGAAGGTCCGGCGCTCGATTGGCTTCCTCTGCGCGCCCTGGACCCGCCCACGGATTTCGCCGTCGCTTTCCTAGGAGAGGTTCCTCTGCCCTGCATGCCGTCTTGAACATCACTTCCCCGCACTGTACCTGGACTGGGCTGGAGGTGGCTGGCCGTGGATGGTGCTGGGCTGGCCACCGCAGAACACGATCTCCCACGACGAGGCCCAGGGCCCTCCGGTGCACAACCGGGGGCGGGGCCCGCAGCAGTCTGATTCCCCCGTCTGGCGGGCCTAGCCACAGGGGGGCTAGCCCCCGCCACCACCGATCTCCCCCTCGCCTGTCCAAGCCATCTGGTGCACAACCAGAGGCCGCAGCAGTATGCTCCACACGTGGGGCGGGCCTAACCGCCGCTCCAGACCCCGTGGCCTTGTCGCTCCCCGCGTCCCGCCTGGATGTTGCTGGGACCCCCTCCCGCCGCCGATCGCTTAGCTGGGGGGCCCGATGCCGCCCTGTATGGGCTCCTATCCCAACGCCGAGCCCCTGAAGAGGGGTCTGGCGAGTACCGCGTCGGAGGCCGCGACCTGCGGCCTCTAGTAGCTCCACTCCCCTCCGTCTGAGTGCTGGCCCCGCTCGGCGGCAGAAGCGGCCCCAGAGTCTCCTGCAGCCACCCCTCGCCTCGCTTCTCCGCCTCCTCCCTTAGCTGCCCGAGTAGCACAGCTACTGTATCCATGGCCCCGCAGCGTAGCCTACCTTGCCCTGCACAGTGAACTTTCCCCCACGCGTCTGTGCCCAGGAAGAGGGGCGGGAGTCATTTATAGACTCCCCTCCACTCCCCACTCTCCTCTCACCACCAAGCCCTCCTACTATACCGGCAAGGGTTCTGTTAACCCCTGTCATGCCGGCCCTGCGCTGATGCAGGCTTCTTTTGCTCCGGGGCCTTTCTTTCCATTTGCTTATGATAGATTTGATGGGGCTCCTAGGGATCATCAAAGATTTGGATATTTTTTTATACCCTGACTTGTACTTCTCAACAACATTGTCCCTTACTTGTTTGGAGAGTTTCTTGGTCTTCATGGAAGTGCGTATGTATTCACCCCCTTTGTTATGAAGCACATAAAAAGCTCTGGTGCCACCAAATACCTTCAGAAGTCACATAATTAGTGAAATAATGTCCACCTGTGTGCAATCTAAGTGTCACATGAGACAGGCCCCGGAGGCTGCAACACCTAAGCAATAGGCACCACTGCCATGAAGACCAAGGATCTCTCCAAACAAGTAAGGGACAATGTTGTTGAAAAGTACAAGTCAGGTTTAGGTTATAAAAAATATCCAAATCTTTGATGATCCCTAGGAGCAGCATCAAATCTATCATAACCAAATGGAAAGAACATGGCACAACAGCAAACCTGCCAAGAGACGGGTGCACACCAAACTCACAGACCGGGCAAGGAGGGCATTAATCAAAGAGGCAGCACAGAGACCTAAGGTAACCTTGGAGGAGCTGCAGTGTTCCATAGCAGAAAAGCAGAGACTGGAGTATCATAGGACGACAATAAGCCGTAATCTTACAACACATCACCCAAAGAACACCATCCTCACTGTGAAACATGGTGGTGTTATATATATCGGCAGAATGGCAGGTGGGGCGCGCGCTTGCGACCCGGTTCAAAGCTCCGTGACTGCGCCCGCGGGATCCGCGTACCCGATCGCCGCCGGTGTCACGCGATCGGGTCACAGGAGCTGAAGAACGGGGAGAGGTGAGTGTAAACACATCTTTCCCGTACTTCTCTGTGGCAGTGTCACTGATCGTCTGTTCCCTGTTATAGGGAACGACGATCAGTGATGTCACCCTGAGGCAGAGAGCCCCCCAAGAAGAACGCAGTGGGGGGGCCGCGGAAGGGGGGCGAGAACCCCCACTAACAGCCGTTCGTCGGCACCCTTTGTTTTCTCTCCACAGGTACCAATGCAGGCGTCCCCTGCGACATATGCAGGCAGACCCAGGCTGCTGGCTGATTCCGGCAGCAGCACCAGCAAGAAGAGGAGCGCAGCTGGGGCCAGGGATGAAGCACATCCCCCTAACACCCAGACACCTATGGAAGCACAACAGATCCCAGTGGTTTGCTCTCAAGCAGCCCCAGCGGCAGGCCCAGGTAATGACAGTTTATCCCAATTACAATTATTGTCCTCTCTGACGACCTCTTTGTCCTCTCTTATTTCTAGCATGGGTCCCAAGTTGCCTGCTAGTCAGAATGCACCTGTGTCAGCAGCTACTGTATGGGCCAGTCAGGAAGTGGGGTGGTAGCTCAGCACAACCCCTGCCTTTTCAAGTAGAGAATAGTGGTTCTTTGGGTTATGAGATCCCTTTCAATGTCCCTGAGACTTGTGCCAGGGAAGCGCTTCCATGCACATTGTCTCCCCTGGGTTATCATTTATCTGCTGCTATGAAAGAGAAGATTATCAAAGGATATTTTATAGACCTGCTGTCCCTCTTACCCTCTTCAAAGGAGTCATTATTTAGAGATAAAGGGGGTGAGAAAAACGAGGAGGACAGGCGTAGGCCGGTGCCCAAAAGTTTTAATAATTGGCTGCAAGCTTTTCTGATTTATTCTAGCATCATTTGCGAGAAGTACCCAGAGAAAAGTGTGGGTTTGTTGCAACACTTGGACATTGTGTTGGAAGCATATAAAAATTTTGGAGGTGTGTCTTGGTTCGCATATGATGAGTCTTTTAGACAAAAACTAGCCGTGCATCCTAACTTGGCATGGGGTGTATTGGGTTGTGGCTTAATCTTTTTCATCCGCAGAGATCGTTTAATCCCAGACCACAGCTCCCAAGTTCAGGTGCACCGTCTGCCACTTATAGGAGGGGCATATGCTTCTCGTTCAACGATTCCCAATGCAAATTCCCGGGTACATGCAGATACAGACACGAGTGCGCATTCTGGACGGGGGCCCACCCAGTGGCCAAATGCTTTAAGAAAATGGCCGCTGCAAATCAGCCGCTTTATAAGGAACCCTTTCCAAAAAGCGCTATCCCCGGTGAGACTGCAAGAAATGCTGCCGTGGCTGCGAATTTACACAGACAGGCAGACGGCGCAGCTGCTTTATGAGGGTTTTAAAGAAGGTTTTATGCTCCCGCCCTTCAAAGGTCAAGGCTGTGCAGTTAGGAAGAACTTAAGGTCAGCTGTAGATTACCCTGAAGTAATCAGAGAGAAACTTTTTAAGGAGCTCCTAGAAGAGAGAATTTTAGGACCTTTTCTTCAACCTCCTTTTGAGAACTTCAGGGTTTCCCCCCTTGGGGTAGTTCCCAAAAAAGAGAAAGGGTCTTTTCCGCTCATACACCATTTATCCTACCCCAGGGGGGAATCGCTGAATGATCAAATTAGTGAAGACTCGTCTTCAGTAAGTTATCTAACATTCGATGACGCTTTGGGCAAGATTCGCCTGCTTGGCAAAGGGGCTTCTCTTGCTAAGGCTGACATCCAATCCGCATTTCGTTTGCTACCAATTAACCCTCTGTCATTCAACTCCCTAGGTTTTGTTTTTGAAGATTGTTTTTTCTTTGACCGGTGCCTCCCGATGGGCTGCTCACTCTCATGCAGTTATTTTGAGGCCTTCGCCACGTTCATCGAGTGGGTCTTGCGTAAGTGGTCAGGTTCACCTTTCTTAATACATTACTTAGATGACTTCCTTTTCTTGGGTCCGTCCTCGGCCGATTGCTCAAAGTTGCTCAATTCATTCCTAGAGGTCTGTAGGGTTTTTAATATTCCCTTGGCTCAGGAGAATACAGTGTATCCAACAACGCGTCTAATCTTCTTGGGCATTACCATCGACACAGTCGCAATGGATTTTGAGCTGCCGGCCGAAAAAGTTAAAAACAAGAAAAACAGAGAATTGAGCGCACTCCAAAAGTCCAGCCTATACACATATATAATTCTAAGACAGATAATTCAATATTGAGAGAATGGTACACATAGATGCAGTATATTAGAGTCTATATATAAAAAGTCCATAGGCATAATAGCCAAAGACCACGCTAACACTTGATGGCAGCCAGCTAACAGATGAAGCAATCTGTAAACGACAAGAAAAACACAAAAGCGGCGCCTTCTAAGCGTAGCAGTAGTAAAATTGCATTAGTGTGTCTAACAATATAAAAAACCTACTCACAAAGCAGGTGAAAGATCAGGCATGTGAACATTAAAGGTTTTCTTCCGCAGGTTGTAAACGTCCATCACGCTGGGTGTCAGGTTGCTGGTTACTGCTGACGGCAAGGACGATGTAAAGCAAGGTCCCCCGGAACCAAAAGACAGAGAACCTGTTTCCTGGTGTAGCAGCGTGAGTCCCTTCCTCTTCCCCATTGCCTGAGGAAGGGACACGAATGTCCCGAACGCGCGCATCCGCCCGCGCATAGGAAGTGACATCACCTGCTTTGTGAGTAGGTTTTTTATATTGTTAGACACACTAATTAAATTTTTCTACTGCTACGCTTAGAAGGCGCCGGTTTGGGTATGATTAGCTTTAAACGCATAGGCAGGTGGCAGTCTGATGCTTACAAGCTGTACATTCGCCCTCACTGTTCTTTTTAATTTTCAGGTCAAGCCCTATCCGTATGGATCATAGGGCATTCGTTCATATTCTGGGCCGAAAGGAGAGCTTCGCGAAGAGTGTATACCGGAAGCTTGAATTTCAACCCTAAGTTGGTGAATATTTATTGGCATGGAAGGAGGGGTATGGTATGGCAAAATCTTTTTGATGAGCTAAATGTGATGTTTCGTTCCATGCCGATTCCTGACGTTTTAATTCTCCACCTAGGTGGTAACGATGTAGGGCATAGTAAGACCCTGGACCTCATTTTCCAAATTAAGTATGATTTGGGTCAATTTAATCTTTCCTTCCCCGGGGTGCAGTTGGTTTTTTCAGAAATAGACCCTAGGTTAGTGTGGTTAAACTCTCCATTAGAAAAGGTCAGGAAGAGGATAAACAGAGCGATAGCAAAGTTCATGCCTGAAGTAGGTGGTTTTTCCTTTCGTCATGTAGACTTAGAGGGTGGTTTAGTCGGGCTTTTCAGATTAGATGGGGTTCATCTTTCGGACATAGGACTCGATATACTTAATAACGACTTGCAGAGCATGGTGGAGTTGGCCGCGAGGCGGGGTGGTGGGCTGGCCTTGCCTCTGGAGGCCTAGGTAGAGGCAAGTCCGGCTATTGGGGTTGGCTAAGTAGAAGTTAAAAATCCAACCCGAGCCGTGGTGACTGGGTTGAGGACTGTTGGTGTTTTTTCCTAAAAGTTATGTGGTATGCATTATTGCATCGGTTGTTTGTTTAATAAAATATTGATATAATACACCAGTAATAAAGGCCTGCGGCCAAGTTTAACCCACTCCATGTTTCAGTGGTTGTTATTTATAGTCAACATTCTGCATACAATCCCATGTGTTTTGGGGTGTAATACTAAGTATGCTGCATGTGGGAAAATACATTTTCATTTTCTTTCTACCTTTTCTGAAAATTTGTGGCAATAAAATGAAGTGTTCAAGAGACTCATCATGCCTTGAGGTGTTGGCTGTCCGAATTGTCTTCATGCTGTGGGCGTGTACAGTGTCCTGGTGTCCTGGTGCTCCGGGGCCTCCAAAATTGTCAGGAATTTAGATAATTTATTTATAATTGACACTCCTTGAAATTTCAAAGGTGCTCTTTGGATTTTGGGCCCCTCTATGCATCTAGGCTGTGAAAAACATTTAATCAATAATAGGATCAATAAAATGGATACGCACAAGGTAACAATTAATAATGGGCATAAAAACACACCGACAATGTGATTACGGTACAATTGTGTCCATTTTATTGATCCTATTATTGACTAAATGTTTTTTGTTAATGCACTAGGTGCGTTCGTTTTCGGTTTTCTTTTATCGGATTACCCCGTCTGAGGAAGGCAGCATCTGCTTAGTTCTTTGGCATTACTGCTGTCCTTGTTGTTTCCTATACCACAGAAGACCTCATATCGCTTAAAGTGACTGCTTGTTTTTGTAGGCTGTGAAAAAGTCAAAAGCATGTGCTATCCCCCATACTAGGGAGACATAGCAGAATGTGTTTTGCGGTGCAAGTCTACTGTAGGTATGCATATATTGTGTGTGAGAAATAACTTGTTACAATGGCAACTTTGTGAAAAAATATATAATTTCTTCATATTCCAAAATATTATGCCAAAAAATTACTAAAAAACTCACCATGCCTCTTGCTAAATACCTTGGACTGTGTTCTTTGGTCATTTGGGGGGTATTTGTATGTCCTAGCATTTTAGGGCATTGATCTATTTTCAAATATATGCACCACAGTTTGTAGACTCTTTATATATATATTAAAATTCCACTGACGGGGCGTGGCCGGCAGCCGATGCAGACGGTCGTGTGAAGAGAGAGCTCCGTTCACTGAGCCTGAACTAAGCGGCTAACAGCGACTTCTCAAGCCCTGAAGACCCGCAGCAGACAGCCAGTGACCCCTACACTCACTGTGCCGCGATGGGGAAGAGGAAAAACGATCAGAAGCCTCGGAAGCTCACGGACTTCTACCCTCCGTCGAGCACACCAGGGCCTCAAGATGGCGCCGGAGCCTCGGCCTTGCGGCGTGGTTCACCGCGGAGCGGGGGGCCCGCTGAATCGAATAACGTACAAGATGCGGCAACATCCCGGGCAAACAGCGGAGGCTCTACCCCAGGCCAATCTCCCATATCCAGCCCGCAGAAGTCCTCGCAAAAACGCTCCACCAACCACACTTATGCAGGTGAGCAGGATGATCCTAATGACTCGCAAGACAGCACTAGGTCATTCGTAGAACAAATCAATGAATTACCTACCTCAGGTCTGCCATTAAGTGACACTGTGATGAAGGACATGCTAGTAACGTTGAGGGGATCCCTGCACAGGGATATGATGCACTGTATTGCACAGATTAAATCTGAGGTTACTTCTATTGGGGACAGAGTCTGCCATGTGGAGGAGAAAATGGGGGATTTTGCTGTTGCACATAACGAATTGGTTGATGCTCATAATGATGCAGAAGGGGATATGCAAGACATGAGAGATAAGATCGCAGATCTCGAAGACAGGTCCAGGCGCAATAACGTTAAAATAAGGGGGGTTGAGGAATCTATACCCCCAGAGGAATTGAGACGATATGTGCAGCGTTTCATAGCCGCCATGTTGCCTGAGGCCCCCGAGCGAGAGGTTATTGTGGACAGAGCACACCGCCTTCCTAAACCCAAATTCCTCCCTGACACTGTACCAAGAGATGTGATTGCTCGTATTCACTTCTTTCACATCAAAGACGAGCTAATGAGATTTGCAAGAAAAAATCACCCCTTGCCAGCTCCCTACTCAGATATCTCTATATACGCAGACCTATCACAGCACACCATGCAGGCCCGAAGGAAGCTGTCCTCCATTACCAAACTTTTTCAAAACCACAAGATTCCCTACTCATGGGGGTTCCCTACCAAGCTGCTGATCATCAGGGAGAATCGCACCTTTGTTGTCAGAAGTTTGGAAGAAGGCCTCGCCTTAGCTAAACGGTGGGATCTGCTACCGAAGGATGATCATGACCTGAGACCCAAGCAAACGCCTGCTAGACTATCCCCTGAATGGTCTGCTACCTGATGTGTTCCACGGTCATTTAGCCATGGCTGCTTACAAGTCCTACTTCGTTGGGCTTTAGAAAAAGTTCAATTAGGCTCACAAGGAGTTCGTTACCCCCTGTGTTGTAACTATGCGAAATTTCTTCGCACTTTGTGATTGGTTCTACTGTTCCGTTTTCATGTTCTGGTTCTGTCTTTTTTACTTTTTGTTGTTCTTTTTACTTCATTTTTTTTTCCACGTCATACCTGAAGAACTCACAGATAATACCTCTACACTTGCAGCTGGAAGGGCTACAACTCCCATGACATTCTATTCAACATTAAACTGGAGGCCTATTTTTGATCCTCTGCCGCCACCTAAAGGTAACATTCTATTATTGCTTAATTATCCTATCAGCCCTTTTTTGAGCGCAGCACGCCCCTTCTCCCCCGATTGATGGCATTATCTATTGTTTCTATAAATGTTCACGGATTGAATAGTCCTTTCAAGAGGTCCGCAATGTGGAGAGAAGTCAACAAACTAAAAGGGGAGATTCTCTGTGCGCAAGAGACTCACTTTATGGCTACCAATCCACCGAGGTGCTCTCATAAAGCATTTCCCCATGTTTTCAATGCTCCGGCCCCAGTGAAAAAGAGAGGTGTGTTTATAGCCATTAGACATTCAGTTGCATTTCATCTACATGAGTGTATCAAAGATACGAATGGCAGATATATTATTCTAATTTGTGACCTGAATGGAAGTACCTACACTCTGGTGAATCTCTATTCCCCTAACAAGGGGCAATGCTCTTTTTTAAAGTCTCTACTTAAAAAAGTGGACAAGGTTAAGAGAGGTTCTCTTCTTCTGTGTGGGGACTTTAACTCTGTGGTCAATAGACACATGGACTGCTCAGGGAACAATCCTGCTAACAGGCAGGAACTTCAATCTATTCTACTGGAAAGAGGTCTATATGACCCATGGAGATGTCTACATTCATCAGAAAGAGACTTTACTTACTATTCCTCTCCCCACAGGGTGTATTCTAGGATTGATTTTTTTCTGACTGATTTCAAACTGCTCCAGAGGACTGAGTCTGCTGAAATCCACTCTATCACCTGGTCGGACCATGCTCCGATCTCCATTCAGATTGGGGGTCGGGGCTCTGCTCCGCAGGCCTATCTATGGAGAAATAACCTTGGAATTTTAGCAGACCCAATCACTTCTTCCAAAGTTAATGAGCAACTCCTCGAATTCTTTGACCTAAATAATACCGGTGATGTTAATATAAATACGCTTTGGTGCTCCCATAAAGCTTTTTGCAGAGGGCTGCTCATTCAAGCAGCGGCAAGACGTAAGAAGAGTAAGGGGGAAACGTTAAGTAACTTGCTTAAGGAATTAGCGAAACTGGAAGATTCCCACAAACAGAATCCTTCCCCCATTCTTGAACAGGACTTGTTTAACTGTAGGCAAAAGGTGCGTTTATTACTACTCTCTGACCATCAAAATTTACTTCGGCGCACTAAAGCTAAATTTTATGCTCAGAGTAACAAGGCAGGTAAGATGCTAGCCAACTATCTCTCCAAAAGGCAGAGAAGATCCAATCTCTCTTCCATTACAGACCCCCATACAGGTATAGTAGAGCATCATCCTGATAAAATAGCTAATGCATTCATGAAGTACTACAATGACTTATATAATTTGAAGGATGATGGCTCTACGCCCCAGCCTACGGCTCCCTCTATTGCTGCATTTTTAGATTCGGTCTCCCTCCCCTCCTTGGCTGAGGAAGACCTAATTCTACTTAATTCCCCCATCTCGGCCAAGGAAATTATTGACACAATTCAAACCCTACCTAATAATAAATCCCCTGGGTCCGATGGCTTTTCATCGGAATATTATAAGACATTCTCAGATGCACTAGTTCCCTACCTATGTCTACTTTTTAACAATGCTGCGACTGCAGCTGCTTTTCCAGAGGAAATGCTGCAGGCTACAATCATTACTCTGCCTAAACCGGGTAAATCACCGGACTCCCCTCAGAACTTCAGGCCCATTTCTTTATTGAATACGGACCTGAAGATCTATGCCAAAATCTTGGCCAATAGATTGGCCAAGGTTACTCCTAGATTGGTCAAGGCAGATCAGGTAGGGTTTGTGCAGGGCAGACAGGCCCCTGATGGTACTAGGAGGCTACTGAACCTTTTCCACACAGTTGAAACCAAGAAAATACCTTCAGTAGTGTTAGCCCTTGACGCCGAAAAGGCTTTTGATAGGGTCCATTGGGGTTATCTCTGTGCGACCCTTCAAAAATTTGGCCTCCATGGGACGATCCTATCTGCGGTCCTAGCTTTATACTCAGCTCCGTCTGCGAGGGTGTTTACCTCTAACGCTCTATCTGACAAGTTTTTTATTACTAATGGCACGCGCCAGGGGTGTCCTTTATCACCCATAATATTTACCTTGTTGATGGAACCCCTGGCCGAGGCAATTAGAGTGGACGATGCTATTACTGGAATACAGGTGGCTCACCAATCCCATAAGATAGGGCTGTTTGCAGATGATGTAGTGCTAACATTATCCAACCCGTTTACATCCCTCAATAGACTTAGAACAATCCTCCAGAAGTATAGTGAAGTGTCCTACTATAAACTCAATATCACTAAGTCGTGTTTACTGCCCATCAACATCAACAAACATCAAATCTCTTTACTAAAGGAAAAATATCCATTCCAATGGGTATCCAAGTCCATCCCCTACCTGGGTATTAGATTGACATCACCGGTATCTTCTATGTATGAAATTAATTATTCTGCTCTGACTTCCGTTGTTAAAGCTGATTTACAACATATCTCATCATATGAACTGTCCTGGTTGGGGAGGATAGCGTCGCTGAAGATGTTGCTCCTGCCTAAGTTGATTTATTATTTCAGGACTATTCCCATCTGTTTACCGAATATTTTCTTTAATACGATTGACAAGCTGTTCAGGCAATTCATCTGGAAAGGCAGACTACCCAGAGTTACCTTCTCCTCTATCCAACGACATAGATCCAATGGGGGTGTAAGTTTTCCAAACATTCGCTTTTATCACAAAGCCGCTGTTCTGGACCAGATGAAAGCATGGTTTGAACCGGAGTCTGAGAAACTCTGGGTTCAGATCGAAAAGGCTGCAGTACAAAATAGGGACCTTCCATCATTACTACTCGCCAAACTGACCGGTATAGAGTTTACACCCCCCTCAATGCCCTCCATTGCGACGACTCTTTCGGTCTGGGAATCTTTGCACATGGTCACAGACTCTGTTTCTAAATTACACCAGGAAATCACTAATATTAAAATTTATGAATTTCTAATCCCACATTTTAATATTCATTTATGGCTGGAGGAGGGTATCCAGTCATGGGGAAACTTGCTCCGCAGGAATCCCTCCTCACATGCATATGCTAAAGCGCAAATACTCCACTTTAGATCTAAACACCCTAACTGCACATACGATGTCCACAGCGGAGCATGGAGTTATTTGTTGTCAAGCTATAATAGACCCAAGGGGCTGTCGTGGTTTTACGCACTACTCCAGCAACGTGATAAATTCTCCAAAATCTCTACCATGTCCAATTGGGAGAGAGATCTAGGATCTACTTTCACCCAAGTGGAATGGAAAGCAGCTATTAGCTCATGTTTCAGGTACTCCCACTGCACTAACCATTGGGATCTCGCATTAAAAATACTTCACAGATCATATCTTACCCCAGTGAGACTGTCTATGATCTTTAGGCTGGACTCCAGTTTATGCTGGCGACAGTGTGGGTCAAGGGGGAACTTGTACCACATTCTCTGGGACTGCTTGGGGGTACGCAACTTCTGGGGCGATGTTTTCAAACTACTGTCTTCTGTTACTGGGGCTGCAGTGACACCTTCCCCTCAACTAGCTCTTCTTTCCCTGACGATTGACATTGTCCCCAAGAAGTTCAGAACTATAGTTACTCATGTCTTGATAGCCGCGAGACTAACGATCACCTCTAAATGGAAATCCAATAGGGTCCCTGATATATCTGAAGTTGTCCGCAGGGTCAATGTTCAATATTCGTATGAAAAGCACTTCGCCATTCAATTCCGAACACTACATTCATTTAATATCAGGTGGGATCCATGGCTATCCAAATTCAACCCCCTGGGTTAGGTGCCACCTTGTGAATTGCCTGACAACTTGAACGGTTGGCCAAGGATATATGCTAAGTACTGGAATTCGCATTAATACTTGTTTTTTGTGATTTGTGACTCATCTCCGGTTATGACGTTTTTTCTTTCTTTTTTCTTTTTTCTTTTTTTCCTTTTGTTTGCCCTATGTTACTCTACTTTAAAACTCTCATGGGATTGTAGATGATGCTGTTAGTACCCTGTGTTCCAACCGTAGGAATGCTTTTTGCAGACCCACTTAACCCTGATACAATAGAGGTTTATGTATTAATGCCTGTTCTTTACCGGACTTAAGGGCTGACGCGTCCACATTTGAGACGTAGGATGCTAGGCTCGCACTACTTAAAGTTTACAGGCATAGCCTTAGCGATCTGGTCCTAATTTGTCGACTATTTGCTTTTTTGTTTTCTGTTCCCTTTTATTTTATTTTGTTAATGACCCTACTCGGTGCCGACTTGTTGTTAGTACTGTATATACTGATATTGTACAACGGCATGTGTATGTTGTCTGAAAATTTAATAAAAATCATTTGAAAGAAAAATTCCACTGACATTCATTTCATTAACCCAAAAAACATTTTTACGTTAATTTCTCCCCTTTTATTCTATGGTGTGGTTTACCTTATCTTCCTACCCTCTCTATCATGAAGTCGTCATGGAAGTCTCTATCCAACTTGCCCATACTTTCATATTTCTCCCCCTGTCCTCTATTTCAATATGTCTCCCTAAACCAGTGATGGTGAACCTTGGCACCCCAGATGTTTTGGAACTACATTTCCCATGATGCTCAACTACACTGCAGAGTGCATGAGCATCATGGGACATGTAGTTCCAAAACATCTGGGGTGCCAAGGTTTGCCATCACTGCCCTATACAATGGCAAATTGCTATTCACTAAATTTTACCAATACACCAACGAGGGAGCTTCAACCTTCTTCCAACTCAACACTATTGTCTTTCTTGCATAGAAAAGTAATAGTCCCACCTGTGTTCTTTTTCCTGTAGACATGATTTTCTTCCCTACCAATCCATCTCTGCCTCTTGTTCCAAAGATATTAATGTTACTATCGTAATTATTCTCAAGTCATCCGTCCAGAATACCACTATCTTCAGACAAGTCCAGAATATGTGAATACACTTTCCTGGAATGCTTGCACATCTCCAACAGTTTTGAGGGTTTGATGGAAAAATCTTATATAACTTATGGTGTATAGTAGCTCCTGTGTGTTTTTTTTAAATTGTATTAATTTATCTCAAAGTGATTCTAATATCTGGAACCTCCATATCTCCTCCCAGTTCTCTTTGGGACATCTCTTGTCCAACATTCTCCGCAGTTTGTAGACTCTTTAACTTTTACACTGACTAAATAATATACACTGAGTTGGGATATTTTTTACCAAAGAAATGTAGCAGAATACATTTCAGCCTAAATTCATGAAGAAAGATTATTTATTTGCAAAATGTTATAATAAAAACTACGTTTTTTTTTCAATATCGGTCTTGGCCAACAAGGCCCCCCTACCAAAACCACCTCATCGAAAGACGCATATGACACTGTACACAAGGCAGGGTCAATGGCATCGTTCACAAACCCCCCTTTCGCGTAAGAGAGATGGTGGATGAGCCGAAACTGATTCGGCTCCCGCTTCGGCACCACCCCCAGTGGTGACACCACTAAGTCGCCCACCGGCGGGGCTTCAAATGGCCCCGCCATCCTACCCAACCCCACCTCCTTCCGGAGCTTTTCAGTAACCACCTCCGGGTGATCAGAAGCAGACTTAAGGTTAGCCGCCAAAGGAGGGACTTCACCCAAATCACTGGGAATCGGGAAACCCTCCTTAAAGCCCAACCACAACGCCCACGCATCTACCCTATTTGGGTACCTACTTAGATACGGCACCATCTTTTCCACCCTCACTGGCGTCCTCCCTTTTTCCAGCGTCACCTGACTTCTTTCCCTTCTTAAAACATTTCGACAGGGGGTGGGCTCCCCCTCAACCGGAACACTCGTGGCGGAAACAACAAGATCCCCCGAATTTCCAGGAGCCCTCATTAAAATGCCAACAGAAACCCTTGGTTTTGCGGCCGACGACGAGGAGGCCTGAGCTCCCCCGGCCCCTTCCCGAAAGGGCTGTGGCACGGCCTTGGCCTGAGTCATAAGCCTCATCCACAGGGCGATATCCTTCTGGTTCCACCGAATCTCCGGCATCACTGCTTTCTTCTGCCTGAACTGCTGGCATCAATATAGCAAAACAAGCCCAATTCGCAAACGTCCGAGGAATCAGGCGAAAATGCAGTTTTTCCTCCTCCTCCTCCTTTTTATACTTGACACGCTTCACTTTATCCAAGTTAAACTTCTCAAGGGGAAGCAACGAGAATATTTCTACAAACTCCCCCATCCATATCCACTCCCTCACCTCTGTCTTCAAATGAGACCCCAAGGGCGCATCGTAACAAAAATATACCTCACACCGAGCCGCGTCCGCTAACCTCACACCATCCGTTGTCAATCCGGACGCAATCCCCAGAACTGCACCCACCTGTGCCCCCCCGCAGGAGAGCCACTCGCGGCGGGACTGGCAACCGATGATGCTGCCAGCAGCGGCAACACCACCGCACTCACCTGGGATGTACAGTAGGTGACTGGGATATTGTGTCAATCTCGCTCCCTTTCTCGGCGAGATTGAGCACTTACGAGCTCCATCGCGAGAGCCAGCGCCGAGCTGGCTTGCCGCGATGGAGAGCGAGCGCATCATAGAAGCGACGGGGATCCGACGCGGATTCCCGCCAATTCTACACGTGGGCGGAGTTATGAATCCTGAAGGAGAAATCCCCGCCGGATTTAAAAAAAAAATCCGGCATGGGTTCCCCCCTCAGGAGCATAACGGGCCCTTAGGTCTGTTATGGGTTGCAAGGAGACCACCCTACGCCGAAAAAACGGCGTGGGGGTCCCCCCACAATCCATAACAGACCCGTATCCAAAGCACGCCGGCCGGCCGGTCAGGAAGGGAGTGGGGGCGAGCGAGCGCCCCCCCCTCCTGAGCCGTACCGGGCAGCATGCCCTCAACATGGGGGGGTCAGGTGCTCTGGGGCAGGGGGCGCACTGCAGCCCCCCACCCCAGAGCACCCTGTCCCCATGTTGATGAGGACAGGGCCCCTTCCCGACAACCCTAGCCGTTGGTTGTCGGGGTATGCGGGCGGGAGGCTTATCGGAATCTGGAAGCCCCCTTTAATAAGGGGGCCCCCAGATACCGGCCCCCCACCCTAAGTGAATGAGTATGGGGTACATTGTACCCCTACCCATTCACCTGCAAAACAAAAGTTTAAACACAAATAAAACACACAGGGTATTGAAATATTTTATTAGTTGGCCGCCGGGGGGGGGGTGTGTATGATCGCTTTTAGAAAAGCGCCCCCCTCCGGCGGGCTTCTGTGGGGGGTGGGTGCCGCCGTCTGGTTCTTTTCCGCCGCCGGGGGGGGCGCTTTGATAAAAGCGCCCACCACCCGGCGGGCTTCTTTCGACGTCTTCGGCGGCGGGGGGGTCTTCTCCCACTCTCCGGGGGTCTTCTCCTGCTCTCCGGGGGTCTTCTCCGCTCTCCGGGGGTCTTCTCCGCTCTCCGGGGGTCTTCTCCGCTCTCCGGGGGTCTTCTTCTTCTTCAGGACTCGCCGCCGCTATCTTCGTGTGTTAGCTCAATTCCTAGCGGCGGCGGTCCCCTCTTCTGCGACGTCGGCGTCTTCTTCTTCTTCTTCTTCTTCTGCTGTCCAGATGTTGACGCGACGCTTCCTCCCGCTGTTATGCCCGGCGCGCGGCTCGCAGCGAAATATATAGGCCTGTCTTGTGACGTCGCAATCCCATCATGCTCCGGTAGGTATCACGTGGTACCTACCGGAGCATGATGGGACTGCGACGTCACAAGACAGGCCTATATATTTCGCTGCGAGCCGCGCGCCGGGCATAACAGCGGGAGGAAGCGTCGCGTCAACATCTGGACAGCAGAAGAAGAAGAAGAAGAAGACGCCGACGTCGCAGTCGCAGAAGAGGGGGCCGCCGCCGCTAGTAATTGAGCTAACACACGAAGATAGCGGCGGCGAGTCCTGAAGAAGAAGAAGACCCCCGGAGAGCGGAGAAGACCCCCGGAGAGCAGGAGAAGACCCCGGAGAGTGGGAGAAGACCCCCCCCCCGCCGCCGAAGACGTCGAAAGAAGCCCGCCGGGTGGTGGGCGCTTTTATCAAAGCGCCCCCCCCGGCGGCGGAAAAGAACCAGACGGCGGCACCCACCCCCCACAGAAGCCCGCCGGAGGGGGGCGCTTTTCTAAAAGCGATCATACACACCCCCCCCCCGGCGGCCAACTAATAAAATATTTCAATACCCTGTGTGTTTTATTTGTGTTTAAACTTTTGTTTTGCAGGTGAATGGGTAGGGGTACAATGTACCCCATACTCATTCACTTAGGGTGGGGGGCCGGTATCTGGGGGCCCCCTTATTAAAGGGGGCTTCCAGATTCCGATAAGCCTCCCGCCCGCATACCCCGACAACCAACGGCTAGGGTTGTCGGGAAGGGGCCCTGTCCTCATCAACATGGGGACAGGGTGCTCTGGGGTGGGGGGGCCGCAGTGCGCCCCCTACCCCAGAGCACCTGACCCCCCCCATGTTGAGGGCATGCTGCCCGGTACGGCTCAGGAGGGGGGGGGCGCTCGCTCGCCCCCACTCCCTTCCTGACCGGCCGGCCGGCGTGCTTTGGATACGGGTCTGTTATGGATTGTGGGGGGACCCCCACGCCGTTTTTTCGGCGTAGGGGGGTCTCCTTGCAACCCATAACAGACCTAAGGGCCCGTTATGCTCCTGAGGGGGGAACCCATGCCGGATTTTTTTTTTAAATCCGGCGGGGATTTCTCCTTCAGGATTCATAACTCCGCCCACGTGTAGAATTGGCGGGAATCCGCGTCGGATCCCCGTCGCTTCTATGACGCACTCGCTGGAATGTTCTTTTACTATTCCAGCGAGTGCGAGATATCGGCAGCCTGTCGCCGAGATTCAGCGCGATGCTGGCGTGCTAAAAACACAATCTCGGCGGCAGGCACTGTAGTCACCGTCCCCACACCCGCTGACGGACCAGAGGGGGGTAACCACACACCCCCATCCCCACTCCCCTGGGCAATCCCATCCAAACCTGCAAGTGGTAAACTAAACAGCCCCCCCCCCAACAGGGAACCCATAAAAGGAACAACAGTAGCAGGAGCAAGAGGGAGGAGGAAGGGGGGGAGGGGATGAAACAGCAGCAGGAGAGACAACATACAGGGACTTAGAAGATGACATACCTGGCTGCCCAGTGGAAACCGTCCGACCAGCCGCCACTCCGGCTCCGTGCTGAAGCCCCGACGGGCCTGCCACCTCCTCTGTAGTGTTGCTCACGAATATTCGCATTGCGAATATTCTCTACGAATATTGCATATTCGAGTATTCGCGAATAACTCGAATATCGCGGCGAATATTCGATATTTCGAATGTTCGTATTTTTCAAATTTCGCAATAAATTTCGTAATAAATTTCGCATTCGTAGTGAATATTCGTAAATATCGAATATTCGTGATATTTTATCCAAAAAAAAATAGCAAAATTTCGCAATCATTTTCGCTTTCGCATATGCGAAATTTCGCTACTTTATTTTTTTATAAAATATAGCGAATATTCGTAAATATCGAATATTCGTGATATTTTATCAAAAAAAAAAAATAGCGAAATTTCGCATTAGCGAAATTTCGCATTGGCGAAATATCGCAATTTTTTATTTCTTTTTATAAAATATCACGAATATTCGATATTAACGAATATTCGCGAATATTCTTCTAAATATTCGCAAAATATCGCGAAATCGAATATGGCGTATTCCGCTCATCACTACTCCTCTGGACCATTAGAGTCCGTGTCCGAAAGCTCCCCCTCTGACCGTTGATCCCCTTGGTCTATTTTCTGCCATCACTTTTATGTGTAGCGGAGTCAACATGTCAGAGTCTAGTGACAGGTCCCCCTCTCGCTAGAACTTTACTTGTGATTGTAGATAATGTATGTTATTTATGCATTGCGGGACTACAAGTAGCAGGAGGTATGGACTCCATTGACTCGTAGGAGAAACGGACTATGTTTCCCGCAATGCTTTGCTCTTCAGGAGGATGTGATGTTTCACTGAGACCGGTGGAGGAGGTTACTTAAGGAAAGGGAGTGGTGCCCTTTCGCTCTCTGGAGACCGGCCTTCTCTCCTGTGCGGAGCTGTACACAGGGACAGGAGTGCTCCTAGGCCAGAAGCCTGGGCCTAGATTTGATGAGAGACCAGCCATCCAGGTGGAAGCAAGACTCCAACACCCAGCCAGTGTTCCCGGAGATTAAAGAGGCAGCTCAGCTGACAATTGTAGCAGTGGAACGTCCTAGTCCGGGATCCGGTGTGTTGAGGAGCGACATCTTTCCGGCGCGTTTTTTTTCCCTGAGAAGAAGTCAGGCGGGTCGGCCTGTTGGGTGAGAGAGCACTTGCTCAGTTTCTAGCACCTTGGTCACCATAGACAACAAATCCCACTTCACCAGTCACGGGCATCTGTTTGGCCCATAGCCGAGACTTAGAGGCCTAGTTAGACCCACAGCCAAAACTTGGAGGCCCAGTTAAACTGTCTCAGAGTTTCATAGCAGTGATTGCCACTGACCAGCGATCAATCCCATTACACTCTACTGCCACTGACATAACGCTGTGTACCTCCCTCTTCTAACCATTACCCTTTGGATTACAATTTGATGTGCACCGACCGGCCTCTATGTGAACCGTGACTGATTCGTAAGGTTGCCTGCTAGGGGTGCTCGCGAGCATAGACTGATCTTTTGAATTTAGGCGGGTGGTGCCACTCTTAGGTTTTAGAGTAGCTTATTGTTTTATAATAATCCTTGGTTCCTGCAAGGGCCCTTGCCAACCAACCGAATTGCTGTTGATTGATTGTGTTTCTGCATTTAAAAATCCTATGCTTGTTACCCCTGAGTTCCATGCAGTAAAACGTACCCGTTCTTTCATTCAATCATATTCATTGTGTGGAGTGTAATTTCTTGCCTGGAGGGACCGTACCATTGCAGCAGGTAATTTATTATATTGTCCTTACACATTGTGGGTCTGTTATGGTGACTCCGGGTCAACAGGGGTCACTATATCCCATTGTCAGGGTTCTGATGTGTCAAGGGCGGGTTCGAGCAAATTAAGTGGGGGAGAACTGAGTCAAAGAGAGTAGGTCCCAAAACTAACCGCGGCTCTTTCAGGGGTAGTGCTCAATATGTTTCTACAATTATAAGTAAATGGGGGATCTCCTGATTTGAGTTTGATGTGCAGCCGAAAACACAAGGCCCATCAACATGAGCCCTGAAAGGCGTCAGCTTTCTGGAGAACCTCTATACCACAGCCAGGCAGAAACCCCAAAGCAGAGAAGGACTGAAGATGGTCAAGGCGTAACGTATCCCTGATACGTTACGCCGCTGTAAATATTTGCGCAAGTTCTTTATTCAGAATCTGTGTAAATAGCTCATTTGCATATTTTACGCGAAAACCGCCGTAAGCGCCACCTAGCGGCCAGCGTAAATATGCAACTAAGATACGACGGTGTAAGCAACTTAAGCCGCTCGCATCTTAGAAGAAAGCCGGCGTATCTTTTTTTTATGAATAGCAAAAAAAGATACGCCGGCTATTCTTAGTATTTACGCAGCGTATCTCTTGATACGCTGACGTAAATCGTTTCTGAATCCGGCCCCTCATTTTCATATTAAACTGAAAAAGGAGAAAACAACCTCCCAAACTGTTCAAAATTCTGGAGGTTGCTTTCTGCACCTGGAACAAATAATGACACTACATATACATGTGACACTTCAAATTATCTTTATTAATTAGCAGAGGGTGTATTGCTGACATGAAGAAAACTTCAGACATTTGCAGGGAATTCATTATGGGCCTAGAGGAAGTGTCTCTGATGAGAAGCATGATGGTCTCAGCCTGGATCTCTCCAATCTTCAGACTTCTGCTAGGATTTCATAACCCTTAAAAACATGTAAAAGTTATTGAAATGTGGTTAGTCAGTGCTTGGAAAGAAGGAAAAGAAAAAAGAAAATAAGACAAGGATAAGACTTTCAATTGGCTGGGCTGGATGTTTCTGGCTGGAATTTCTTGTTGTAGATGGAGCCGTCCTTCTTATATACTCCATATACTGTATACAGTGTAATAGAGGTTCATTATAGCTCTCTGATTTCTAATTCTGCGTGTTATGTGGATTGGATGTTTAATGCACCTTTATTGAACTACTTTTTACTTTTATAATATTTTCATTTTTGGCTCCCCTGTACGAGTTTATAAAGCCAGTACAATAATTCTTACCAACAACTATCTTGCCGTATTATAAACCAGTGAGCAGATGAAGTGGAAGGTCGATGGACTTACATGAGCAGGGAATTTGCTATTGTAGTAATGTGGGGGGCCTAACACCAACAGCAAGCTATTTTTTCAACAACTGCTTTAATTCACCATAACCCACCAATGCCAGGATGGAATTATCATTAGTGAGCAATTCAGTAAAATGCTCTCTTCTAAGGAAGACAGATTTACACTTCCCAAAGCCTCATCAGGTCCAACATGTGTTCAGTCTACCCAGTTCTACATGTATATGTTGTCCAAGACTTAAAGGGGTTGTAAAGGGGTTGTTTAATGCAATGTATTCTGTGTGTAGCAGCCCCACCCCCCCAGCACCCCTAATAAGCCCCATTTCTCTCCAGCAATGTCCACAAGTGTCTAAGGTGCATGGGACACTTCTTCTGATTAACTAAAAAACAGAAGTGGCGCCACTGACTCCCCTGCAGCTGTCAATCAAAGTCAGTCAGCCAGCCAATCAGGGGAGAGAGGGGGCCGGGCCGGAGCTCCATGTCTGAATGAATACACGGAGCTCTGACTCATCTGGGGTGACCCCATAGATAGCTGCTGGCTAAGGGGGCACTCTATAGGAGGAAGGGGCCAGGAGCTGCAAAAAGGGACCTGAGAAGAGGAGGATCCAGGCTGCTCTGGGCAAAACCAAGTGCACAGAGCAGGAAAGTGTAACACTTATTTATTTATTTTTTTAAATAACAAAGACTTTACAATCACTTTAATGATGTCTGGGGGTATGAATGTTTAAATTCCTTGAAATGGGAATAAAAGTGATCAAAAAAAAAAAAAGTAAAAAAATAATAATTAAAACAAATGAAAACGCCCATGTCCCCGGTAGCTCGGGCTCAGAAGCGAACGCACACGTAAGTCTTGTCCACATATGTAAACACTGTTCAAACCACATATGTGAGGTATCGCCGCGTGCGTTAGAGCGAGTGCAACAATTCTAGCACTAGACCTCCTCTGTAACTCTAAACTGGTAACCTGTATAAAATTTCAAAGCGTCGCCTATGGAGATTTTAAGCCCCGAAGTTTGGCGCCATTCCATGAGTGTGCGCAATTTTAAAGCGTGACATATTGGGTATCTATTTACTCGTAACATCATCTTTCATATTTTACAAAAAATTGGGCTAACTTTACTGTTTTGTTATTTTTTAATTCGTAAAACCATTTTTTTTTTTTTTTAAAAGGTGTTCAAAAAATTATTGCGCAAATACCGTGCAAGATAAAAATAAAGTTGCAATGACCGTAATTTTATTCCCTAGGGCAGGGGTGTCAAACTCTATTTCATTTTGGGCCACATCAGCATTATAATTGCCCTCAAAAGGGCAGGGTTGTATCTGTGAGATTAGATGACCAGCACATCCCCTCCCCTTACATTAGATGTCAAGAGCCCCCCCACCATCAGAGGTTGAGTTCCCCACCCTCCCTTACATCACAGTGCACCCCCTTTTCTTATGCTGCTGCTGGGAAGAAGCTGGATGCATTGCTTGAAAGCAGAAAGTAAGGGTCTGGAGTAGGACCAGAGAAGGGCTGGAGTTCTCCTGCAGCTGCAGGAGAGATACAAGGGCCACATGAAATGGCCTGGAGGGCCAGATTTGGACCGCGGGCCTTGTGTTTGACGCCTGTGCCCTAGGGTGTCTGCTAAAAAAAAACATATATAACGTTTGGGGGTTCTGAGTAATTTTCTAGTAAAAGAATGATGATTTGTACATGTAGGAGAGAAGTGCCAGAATGGGCCCGGTATTGAGGTGGTATAAAAGCTTGGTATTGAAGTGGTTAAAGGGGATGTACACGTACGCCCATTTGCATAGATAGATAGATAGATAGACCTATGGTGTTGATTGTAGATTGATTGGCAATTGTACCTTGCATGGCCAGGGATCGGTACACTCCAGACCACACCTCTTGGTGCAGCACTTCTGCCTTCCTTTACAGTCACTGTCACTTGTACACCTCGGTTTCGGTGGGGGATAAGAACATCTTCTATAAATAGGTGGGCACGATCCAGGTTTTACTGCAATACAAAACACAGCCAGATTAAATAATACCTTATCCAGATCTACAGGAAACTGCAAGCATATGAAAGCTACCAAAGCTTACCGTGTTTCCCCGAAAATAAGCCTGGGTCTTTTATTAATTTTGGCAACCTAAAACACACTAGGGCTTATTTTCGGGGGTGTCTTATTTAACTACGGTATGTACAATGATCTTAAATTGGTTGTTACCCTAATAAAAAAAAAAAAGAAAAAATCATTTTCCTTTAAAGCATGATAGATCTTATGTGTCCCCTGTCTTCTTCCCTCTCCCTCCCTGTCAGGTCAGGAGTCAGTATTTTCATGAAAAAAGCATCTTAAAATCAATTCTTATAGAATTATCCAATTCAATTTGTAGGAATAGGGTGCAGCATGTGATTGTGATTGTTTTGTGGGCAATATGGTACCTTTCGTGCAGCTTCCCTGGCTGTCGCATTGTCTGCCTGGGCTCTTCTCTGCTCCGGGATCCCCGCTGGTGTCGGCCTGCTCCGTGCCTGCTCCGTGCACTGGGGAGGGGGCCGCAGGTATCGGGCGAGAGGAGAGCGGAGGAGGGGGAGCCAGTGTCCCGCTGGCGTCTGCACGCTCCGTGAGCTGAGGATGGGAGGGGCTTCGGGCATCGGTCGGGAAGAGAGCGGAGGAGGGGAGAGCCGGTGTCCCGCTGGCATCTGCCTGCTCCGTGCGCTTAGGAGTGAGGGGCTGCGGGCATCGGGCGGGAGGAGAGAGGAGAGGGGAGCTGCTGTCCTGCTGCCGTCAGCCCGCCCCTTGCGCTGGGGAGGGGGGCCACAGGCGTCAGCCAGGAGGAGAGGAGAAGACCTCCGGTGAGTCTGCAAATAGGGTGTAATCATTCTGCAAGGTGGATTCAAAAAATTTTAAACTAATTTTACTGGGGCTTATTTTCGTGGGTAGGGCTTATA
The DNA here is from genome assembly GCA_029574335.1 of Rana kukunoris. Lineage (NCBI taxonomy): Eukaryota > Metazoa > Chordata > Amphibia > Anura > Ranidae > Rana > Rana kukunoris. Next base: position 24,655,519 of record CM056052.1, on the reverse strand, counting down.
TTGCAGCCCCCCCAAGAATCATGCTAGGTCTTATTATCGGGGTAGGGCTTATATTCGGGGAAACACGGTATGTAAAAAGACAAACAAAAAAAAACACTGCCTGTCTGCCTTCAGTCTGTACTAAAGGCTTCAATTCTTCCTAAGTCACTGCAAGCAGGCAGCTAACATTTTCAGCAAGAGGTCAGCGGTGGCATGCTGTATTTTTCTCCCCACGGGATGGAAACAGTATACAGATCAGAGTCATAAGTAGAACCTTCAGGGCCCTTGTACAATGAACCATAAAAGACCACCCCCCCCCCCCCATTGGGGCCCTTCCCTCCCAGCCCCCCAGCCCTTCATAATACAGGGGTAGTGATCCCCATTAGATCACAGCCCTTTTTTTATCAGTGCTCCCCTCTTAGAGACCCTTCCCCATTAGATTTGAGTTCCTTTATATCAGTGCCCCTCCTTAGAGACCCCCCCCCCCCATTAGATCACAGTGTTATTCAAACATATACACTGTACTATCTCGAAATACATAATACTATATGAATAGTGTAGGAAACTGCCAAATCATTTCAAAATGTGTTGTTCTAATATCCAACTTACAGTATAAAGTCCTTTTGAGTTGGATACGTTGGATATTAGCACAGCACATGTTTAATGGATTGGACCATTATTCATTATCCAGAAAGGTCTATGTGTACACTTGGGCGGTAAGAGATTCTCGCCAAGAATCTCGTCGGGAAAAACTATGTTTATTCCTGGCGAGATTCTTGCCCGTGTGTGTACGAGGCCGTACACACACTGGGTTTACTCGGCAAGAAAGCTCTGCCAGCAGTTTTCTTGTTGGTTCTTGCCGAGAAAACCGAGCGTGTGTACGAGGCTTGAGACACGGAGCAGGTTAGAGCGGTCAACACCTGCTCCACTGGTTACAGAGGAGCCAAACAAAATTTGCCCAGCAACATTCACTAGCTAGGGAGGTGCTACAAAAATATGATTTTCTCTAATATTTTGGGGTCTTTAATGGGAATAAAACCACATCAAATGCACATGGATATAATTACCGTGTTTCCCCGAAAATAAGACCGGGTCTTATATTAATTTTAGTCTCAAAAAACACACTAGGGCTTATTTTCAGGGTAGGGCTTATTTATTTACGGTATATAAAATGATGATCTAAAAGTGGTTGTAACCCTAAAAGAAAAATAAATAAATATCCTGTTCCTTTAAAGCACAGTGCTTGTGCTTGGTGCTGTGTCATTTACACCTAAATCAATAAAATATTCCTGTATCCCCTGTCTTCTCTCCGTCTCCCCCAGTCAGGTCAGTATTTTTACATCATTAAAAAAAAAAAAACATCTTGCTTAAAATTGTGTAATCAGTTTTAATAAAAAGATTATACTGGTATAACTGTATATACTGGCAGTCTCCCTTTGCAACAGTTGCAACAGTTTTATCGGAAATACGGTACGGTACCTTTCTAACAGATGCCCTGGGCCCACACATGATCTGCTCTTCTCTGCTCTGAGATCCCTGCTGACGTCAGCCTGCTCCAAGCTCTGAGAATAGAGGGGCCCCAGACGTCAGCCAGATGGAGGAAAGAGCCAAGATCCCTGTCAGCCCGCTCTGAGCACTGAAGAGGGAGGAGCCGCAGACGTCGCCGGGAGGAGGGAAGAGCCGAGATCCTGCTGACGTGAGCCCGCTCCGTATGGATTTATTAAATGCAGTTACAAATCACCACTTCTTGCTACCAGTGGTTCCTGGACTCTTACAGCTAATGGAGGTACACTTGCTTGTCACTAACTTTTGCTTTCCAACATGACAGAGGTACCCATAGTGTCGTGGAACGTGAGAGGACTTCACTCCCCACTTAAGAGAACAATGATAAGTATGTGCCTTAAAAAATTTCACCCAGGGATTTTTTGTTTTCAGGAAACGCACCTCACGGTGGACACTATTGGCTGCTTACGGTACAATTGGGTGAATGGCGCCTACCACTCCACTCACACCTCATATTCCAGGGGTGTGAGTGTCCTGGTGCATGGCTCCTTGGATTTTCAAGAACTGGACAATAGCATTGACCCTGAGGGGCGATATGTATTTCTTTACTGCAGGTTGGGGGAGCTGACGTGTATTCTTGCATGTGTGTATATACCGCCCCCGTTTGCGGCGACGGTGCTGCGGGCGCTGATTGCCTACTTGGATGGCAAGCCTGAGGTGCCGCTGCTGGTAATTGGGGACTTTAATTGCTGTCTGGACCCTGCGCTGGATAGACACCCGGTCACAGGAGCCTCTGCCCTCTCCAGGGGTACACCCCTGGCGCGGTTGTTGCAAGAGGTTGGCTGGGTGGATGTCTGGCGACAGCGGAATCCGGGAACTAAGCAATATTCCTGCTTTTCTAAATCGCATGGCAGTTTGTCTAGGATTGATCTGGGGGTGGGAAACGCACACGTGCTCCCGTATGTCTCCAAACTGGAGTACAGACCTCGCAGTGTGTCGGATCACTCCCCATTGATAGTGCATTTGTTGACCTCTCAGCCCACTGAGCTCCTTAGGGCCCCCTGGAAGTTCAATGCCTTTTGGTTAAAACTATTTGAGTCCCCTGAGGCCATAGAGGATAATATACGTAGGTTTTTCAATGCTCAGGATCCGCGGGGTTCCTGTACACAGCAATGGGAGGATTTCAAAGGGTTCCTTAAAAAGACTTTGGTCACAGAAATTAACAAGGTTAAGAAGGCCTCATCTGCTTTTGTGCTGGAGCTGGAGGAAAGGGTGGAGGTTCTGGAGGGGCAGTTTGTCCTGGACCCCTCCGATTCGGCCAGGGAGGAGTGGCAGGCTGCTCAATCTGCTTATGAGCGGGTGCTCTCCTCTAGGGCCGAAAAGAAGTGGTTCTTCTCCAGGCAGGCATTTTTTGAGGAGGGGGAGAAAACTGGGCGTATGCTTGCACGAATAGCGAATTCACAACAGAGGTCCCCCGGCTATAGGAGCCATAAAATCCAAAGCTGGGCCCATTGTCAGCACACCCGAACTTATTATGAAGGAACTGGCGGGGTTTTACGAAGAATTGTACTGCCCCGGTGCGGCCTATGCAGCGGCCGACCTGGAGCGGTACTTGGGTGGGCTGGCATTCCCTAGATTGACGGCAGAGCAGAAAGCGGGGCTGGATGCTCCCCTTACAGTGGAGGAACTTCAGGGAGCGGTGGGGCTCTTTCCCAATTGTAAGGCCCCGGGGGAGGATGGGATTCCCATGGAGGTCTATAAACAGCATGCAGAAGTTTTGTTGCCAAGGTTGCTCCGGGTGTTTAATGCGGCCCTGGGGGACGGAGTGCTTCCGCCCTCCATGGCAAAGGCCAATATTGTTTTGCTTCTTAAAGATCCGGTCGAACCAGGCTCCTACAGGCCGATCTCGTTGCTACAATGTGACATAAAAATCCTGGCGAAGGTGTTGGCGCTTAGGTTGAACGCTGTCATAACGTCCCTGATACATGGTGATCAGGCGGGGTTTATGCCAAATAAGTCCACTGCCATTAATATCAGACGGTTATTTCTAAACATGCAGTCCGACGCAGACAATGTAGGAAGCAGGGCTCTGCTTTCCTTAGATGCCGCTAAGGCATTTGACAGCATTGACTGGACGTATATGTGGGAGGTGTTGTCGCGATTCGGGTTTGGAGATAGATACATAGCTTGGGTCAGGTTGCTCTACAGCCGCCCGGAGGCCGCTATCAGGGCCTTTGGGTGTCTGTCTCAGGGCTTTGCGTTGGGGAGGGGGACGAGGCAAGGTTGCCCGTTGTCCCCTCTCCTCTTCGCGTTGGCCATTGAGCCCCTCGCCATGGACATTAGGGCCAATCCGGGTATAGTTGGGTTTTGCTATGGCCCCCTGCAGGAGAAAGTGATGCTCTACGTGGACGATATCTTGCTCATGCTGGGAGATACTGACACGTCTCTGCGGGAGGCCATGGCAACTATTGTGAGGTTTGGGGGTACTCGGGCCTACAGATTAATTGGACGAAATCGGCCTTGCTGTTGCTGGACGGGGGTGCCATGGCACTGGAGGCCCTGGCCTTTGCCAAGCCCAACAAGACGTACCCGACATACAATCTTATACAAAAAGTATGGAACAAATGTAAATATATTCAACATGCTGATGGGTACACTGAATATAGCCCCCTCTGGCATAACGATACTTATACAGAACTGGCTACATTGCAGATCGGGACTGGGTGGAAAGGCTATGGGATCACACATATTAAACATGTATTTAGGAATGGGAGGCTTAGGCCCTTCGCAGATTTGCAGGCGGAGTACGGACTCCCGCCCTCAATGCTGTTTCAATATATACAGCTCCAGCACGCAGTGAGAGCCCAAAGTAGGTCCTCTGAGTGGCATTTGTCGCCAGCCCCGGTGTTTGATCTCCTAGGTGATGCTGTGACCTCGAAGGGATTTATTTCTCAATGCTATGCCATCCTGTTACAACACTTCCTGGGTCAGCATCCAGTCCTGGTGAGGGAAAAATGGGAGAGGGACGTGGGACAACTAGATGGTGAACAATGGGAGGAGATATTTCAAGGGGTGAGCTCCTGTTCCCTGAATGTGGCTCAGCGACTAACCCAGCTATACATTATTTTTAGGGTGTACTATACACCACATAGGATGCAACTGATGGGGATGCAAGCAGATGACACGTGTACTAGATGTAAGAGGGACCACGGCGATCTCATACATCTCCTGTGGAGGTGTCCCAAACTGCACAAGTATTGGACTGAGGTGGTGAGCACTGTTAACTCAGTGTTCGGGCTATCCGTACCTGTGGACCCCAGGGTATGTTTACTTGGTGTGTTGGAGGAATATGTGGAGGAGGTGTACACAAGGGAAGCGGTGCATAGGGTGCTATTTCAGGCCAGGAAATTGATTATGGTACATTGGAAATCTGAGACCCCTCCGACCTTGAAGGAGTGGATTGATAGGATGGGCGATATGATACGCATGGAGAAGCTCATTTACCAACACAGGGGCAGTAACCGTAAATACGAAAACCTTTGGGCTCCGTGGCTAGATACACCGGGGCTTTCGCCGGTGGACCTGGTCATGGACAGACTATTGGAATTGAATATGGGATGAGTGCTGTAATGTGCGGGGATACATATTTTGGCGGGAGGGAAGACAGCTCAGTGAGTGTAATGTCATACTGTGTTTGCCTTTTGAGAAGTGTACTTATGGTTTTGAAGTGCAATGTTGAATGCCATATGCTGTATAACACCTTTTCATCAATAAAAACCTTTTTGTTGGATAAAAAAAAAAAAATGCAGTTACAAACGGAGATGCACACTGCACCTTATACCAGTTTAAACGGTTTTTAATGAACGTTACTAGGGCTTATTTTCGGAGTAGGGCTTATACTGCAGCCATCCCTGATAATCAGGCTAGGTCTTATTTTAGGGGGAAGGCTTATTTTCGGGGAAACACGGTAATAGACACTGGGATCTTTGTGAAAAAATCCAAAAGTTCACATACCAGATAAAATATTATACTCTGGTGCTGAGAATTGTATTTTAAGGTGAAAATGGAATGTTATCATTTTAGAGGTTGAATTGTAAAAATGGAAGTGATTGGTTTCTCTACATGCTGCCCCCTCTTATCCACTTATAGCTGTGATCGGGCTCCTCCCCCTCAACTGTCGCAGCACTGTCGGGTTCCCCCTCCCCTGTCCTGCTGGCTGCTGCAGGGGATCTGTCAGGATGGAGAGCAGGGTAGATGCTGGTAAATGTGTCATTTACCGCACCCTTCATTGTCTTAATGAAAAGAGTCAGTGATCCGCTGTGTTTACTATGCTTCAGTTTGTAAATAAACGAGGAGCTCTGTACAGAGGAATTCCTGTGTATGCATTCTGTGCATCTGAGGTTGCAGAGATGGAGATTGAGAGCAGTGTCTGTTCTCTGTTTAGACCCCTAATATCCCACCTAATACTCCAAAAGGGGCTCCTAAAAAAAATTATAAAAAGTAATACAAAAATAAAATTGTAAATAAATAAAAGGAAATGGTAGAATAAATAAATACAATAACAAAAACAAAAATAAATATTGACACTAGTGGTGGAACTACCAGGGTCGCAGAGGTCGCACTTGGGACTGGGCCTTGGAGTTCCACCACTGTGGGGGGGCCCATATGGGGGAGGGTGGCCCTTTATGGTTTCTTGGAGCAGGGCTCTGAAGGTTCTAGTTATGTTTCTGCTGCAATACCTTTATGAAGTTCAGTAATAATAGTTTTGGTTATACAGCAATTTCCAAATCACAATGAGCATTCCATTACCTTTCACTGTTGGCACGCACTGGAGTCTGCACTTGAAAAAACAGCATCGCTCGGTGCCTTGGCATTGGTTATCCCTCTGGCACAAGGGTGCAAATTCCTGAATTGTACACACTGTGTCATCAGAGTATGGGCAGGCATTATTCTTGACTGCAGAGAGATAAAATAGCTGTTATGATGATGGAAGGAAGTAGAGACTGAGAAACTGAGACTGAACTAGAGACTGAGAGTAGAGGGTGATGAGTGCAGGCCGGGACTATGAAGAGTGATGAGTGCAGGCCGGGACTATGAAGAGTGATGAGTGCAGGCCGGGACTATGAAGGGTGATGAGTGCAGGCCGGGACTATGAAGAGTGATGAGTGCAGGCCGGGACTATGAAGGGTGATGAGTGCAGGTCGGGACTATGAAGAGTGATGAGTGCAGGGCGGGACTATAAAGAGTGATGAGTGCAGGCCGGGACTATGAAGAGTGCAGGCCGGGACTATGAAGGGTGATGAGTACAGGCCGGGACTATGAAGGGTGATGAGTACAGGGTGGGACTATGAAGGGTGATGAGTGCAGGGCGGGACTATGAAGAGTGATGAGTGCAGGCCGGAACTATGAAGTGTGATGAGTTCAGGTCGGGACTATGAAGGGTGATGAGTTCAGGCCGGGACTATGAAGGGTGATGAGTTCAGGCCGGGACTATGAAGGATAATGAGTTCAGGCCGGGACTATGAAGGGTGATGAGTGCCGGTCAGGATTATGAAGGGTGATGAGTGCAGGTCAGGACTATGAAGGGTGATGAGTGCAGGCCGGGACTATGAAGGGTGATGAGTGCAGGCCGGGACTATGGAGGGTGATTAGTGCAGGCCAGGACTATGAAGGGTGATGAGTGCAGGTCAGGACTATGAAGGGTGATGAGTGCAGGCTGGGACTATAAAAGGATGATGAGTTCAGGCCAGAACAATGAAGGGTAATGAATGCAAGCCAGGACTATGAAAAGGGATGAGTTCAGGTTGGGACTATGAGGGGTGATGAGCGCTGGCCAGGACAATAAAAAGGGGGATGAGTGCAGGCTGGGACTATGAAGGGTGATGAGTGCAGGCCGGGACTATGAAGGATAATGAGTGCAGGCCAGGACTATGACGGGTGATGAGTGCAGGCCGGGACTATGAAGGGTTATGAGTGCAGGCCGGGACTATGAAGGGTGATGAGTGCAGGCCGGGACTATGACGGGTGGAGAGTGCAGGCTGGGACTATAAAAGGGTGATGAGTTCAGGCCAGAACAATGAAGGGTAATGAATGCAAGCCAGGACTATGAAAGGGGATAAGTTCAGGTTGGGACTGTAACGGCTACCCAAGTAGGGAGAGGGTATGAGCCGCTGACGACGTCCTTTTCCCTGGCAAGTTGCTATATAAGTAAGTCCAGTATAAGCCCATCCACGAGATCCAGAGGGAGAGTCAGGTCCAGTTGTAAGAGGCACAGAATAAATCCCATTGCATTCCCTTCCATAAACGAGACAGGCTACGTTTGAAGGGTCCAGTAGACTAACTTTAATGGTAGAATTTCTTGGTTTATATCTTAGTTACAAACTTGTGAATAATCAAGGAACAATGGAACTCTCCGCCCCCTCCCTCCACAGGGGGGGCCTCAAGTTAGACACACTGTCACCAGGCTAAAGAAGCCACATTCCTTTCTCAAATACAATTCAATCACAGATAATCCCCTCCGTAGCTAAACATTTCGGCTCCGCAAAGCCTGACAGTTCTTCTGAACATAAGTGACATGCTATTTCAATACAACTGGCCGGATACTGCTAATTTGGAATACAATATACAATCTCTTAAGGATAAACACAGGTCTTTCACACACACAATAGATCAATTAACCTTTGGGAATAGAGAGGTGAATTAGCATACTAAAGAGAGGTTTCCAGAGACAGGCTGATTCAGTTCTAATCTACATCTTTACAGACAGAGGATGTTCACACCTCATAATATACAACTGCATGATTATTATAGATGTACAGGCAGAATACATAGTTCCGTTACACTGCTCCCCTTTTGTGGAACACTCCGGCAGACCCGGATTGATCCTTTTCGGGTCAACTTGGGGATGTCCGGTCTGCTGTTAGGGTAATAGTTCAGTTTGCCTGGACAGTCCATCGGCATTGCCATTAAATCTGCCAGGTCGGTAGCTGATGGTGAAGGTGAATAATGGAATTCAGTTCTGGAACAGTCACTTGCTTTGCTCTCTCAATGGCTCCCAGGACCTGTTGCTGATGCTCTTGGGAGAGATAAGGCACCACCTGAGCGCAAATCCCATTTAACCTTCTGACAATTTCAGCCTGTTTGTGCATTTCAATGTTCAAGCCACGGGACATCTCATAATACATGACGTAGTGTCGTTGCATCTCCGATTTCTCACTGGCCAACTTGTCACATTCCCATTTTAGACTGTGATATTGGGCCGGATCTACAGTACATGTCGGGGAAGGTAGTCTTACCCGGGTCTCAGCAGCACGCAAGTTGGTTCCAGCAACGCAGGTTGGGGCACAGTTAGTCACTGTGTAGGCTTCAGCGGGGCACATCGGGGCGTACGCAGAAACAAGGGGGGCCAAATCATTCCCCAGTAGGACATCTGCTGGCAAATCCTTCATCACCCCCACTTTCACATGTCCCGAACCAACCCCCCAATCCAGATGAACCCGGGCAACGGGTAGCCGGAAGACGGTGCCTCCTGCTACTCTTACGGCTACGGTGTCTCCGGTGTGCTGGCTCTCTGGGATGAGTTTCTTCTGTAGCAGTGTCATCGTGGCCCCCGTATCGCGTAACCCGTTGGCTGCCTTTCCATTGACCCAGACAGTCTGCCTGTGTTGCTGCCTGTTGTCCTGATTAGCTGCTTGTATCGGATCTGCCTCATGCAGAACACCCCAATGTTCTACCTCCCCAACGCCGTGGGCCGCAGGCATGGATGTGTGGGGGTTCCCCCTTTCTGGCTGTCTCCATGACTGTGACTGCCTGGGTACATTTAATGAACAGTCTGACTTTTTGTGCCCTGGTTGCTTTTGAATCAGAGCGATAGTAGCCTCGGTATCTCTTAGGCCTTGTGCTACTTGTCCATTCACCCGTACCTCCTGACGGTGATGCTGACGGTTATCTGGAGAGGCCGCTTGTATTGGGTCTGCCTCATACAAAATTCCCAGACATTCCTCAGGGCCCACCTCAGTCTCTAGGCAGTGGGCCGCAGAGGGCCGTGATGGAGTGACCTCTGTGTTGGGTGTTGGGCGTCTCCAGTTGTTATTTGTAGCTCTCAAAGGACAAAAACGAGCAATATGTCCCGTGTTGCTGCAGTGATGGCACGTCACCCTAGACGAATCCCGGGGGTAGTTGTTAGGCCCCTGAGGACGTGGTGGTCCTGGTGGGACTGGAGCGTGAAACTCTGGGCGTGGGGTGTCGGTTGGAGTACACGGTTCTACCTTATGAGCCAGGCGTGTAGTACCCTGGCTTACTTTCCTTGTTTCCGTGTACTCATCTGCTAGCCGCGCCGCCTCGTTTAAGTTAGCGGGGCGGCGATCTCGTACCCAGTCCTGTATGTCTGCGGCCAGGTCTTGGAAGAAATGTTCCATTAGGAATAGCTGCAATACTTTCTTCCCGGTGTTGGCCTTGCACCCTTGGACCCAATGGGATGCCACCCTTTGTAACTGGTTGGCCCATTCCATGTGGGAGTCCACAGCCTTCTTCTTGGATTCCCGGAAGCGGCGGCGGTAGGTTTCTGGAGTTACGGCATATCGGGTTAACAGCGCCTTTTTCACTTGCTGATATTGTAAAATATCCTCTGGAGCAAGAGCCCGAAAAGCTTCATTGGCTTTGCCCGACAATTTTCCAGACAAAATAGTGACCCATTGGTCTTGTGGTATCTGGTGTAGTGAGCACTGCCTCTCAAAATCCGCCAAATATCCATCTATTTCCTCCTCACTTTCTACAAAAGCTTTAAATGCAGTGAACGGTATTTTCTTTCCTGTAGCAGCGGGTGGGGAAGTAGGAGCTGCGTGTGTAATGGGCTGTCTAGCTCTTACCAGTTCCAGTTCTTGTCCCCTCTTGGTTTGAATCTCTTCTCTTGCTTCCCGGAACAGCTGGTTTATTAGTTCCGTGGATGTTTCTGGATACAAGGATAATCTCCGCTGTACAATATCCGTAATTACATCTTCCTCACTGACAGGTGCTAGGGGCTCCGCTCCTTCCATGGATACATCCATTTGGTCCAGCTCCAGCAGGTCACCTATCAGCTCCCTCCGTGGTCTGTTACTGGCACTCCTACCACGACTCTCCAATAAGTCTTTTAGTGTGGTTCTTTTCAGCCTGGCATACTGAGACTCCATTCAGAACTTGCTCCTTGGATAAAAGGACCATCCCACCGCTGCCAACCAATGTAACGGCTACCCAAGTAGGGAGAGGGTATGAGCCGCTGACGACGTCCTTTTCCCTGGCAAGTTGCTATATAAGTAAGTCCAGTATAAGCCCATCCACGAGATCCAGAGGGAGAGTCAGGTCCAGTTGTAAGAGGCACAGAATAAATCCCATTGCATTCCCTTCCATAAACGAGACAGGCTACGTTTGAAGGGTCCAGTAGACTAACTTTAATGGTAGAATTTCTTGGTTTATATCTTAGTTACAAACTTGTGAATAATCAAGGAACAATGGAACTCTCCGCCCCCTCCCTCCACAGGGGGGGCCTCAAGTTAGACACACTGTCACCAGGCTAAAGAAGCCACATTCCTTTCTCAAATACAATTCAATCACAGATAATCCCCTCCGTAGCTAAACATTTCGGCTCCGCAAAGCCTGACAGTTCTTCTGAACATAAGTGACATGCTATTTCAATACAACTGGCCGGATACTGCTAATTTGGAATACAATATACAATCTCTTAAGGATAAACACAGGTCTTTCACACACACAATAGATCAATTAACCTTTGGGAATAGAGAGGTGAATTAGCATACTAAAGAGAGGTTTCCAGAGACAGGCTGATTCAGTTCTAATCTACATCTTTACAGACAGAGGATGTTCACACCTCATAATATACAACTGCATGATTATTATAGATGTACAGGCAGAATACATAGTTCCGTTACAGGGACTATGAAAGGTGATGAGTGCAGACAAGGAGGATGAAAGATAATAAGTGTCAGTTGGGACTATGAAAGGTGATGAGTTCAGGTTGGGACTACGAGGGGTGATGAGCACTGGCCGGGGACCATAAAAGGTTGATGAGTGAGAGCCAGGTACAATATTTATGTTTATCTAAAGTTTATATATTTAAACGGATATTCTATATCTGTGTATACTACATTAAATTTAATACATTACAAAAGATTCCCAGAAAGAGTATTAGTTGCCTCCTTTCTCACTACCTTGGAGGAGGAGGAGTCTCTGCTCTGACTCACTTATATGTGTAAATTTCAGCTTCAGCTACCTATCTCTGTAAACAGCATTTTTACAACGGGAAGCATTGAGAAAAGTGGAAATACATCTGAAGATTAGCCTAAATCTCTCTCTCTTTCTGTTTCTGTCTCGGATACAAAGCAGAACAGGTCACGTTTTTATGATCTCATCGAATTCTCAGACAGATTGTAAAAAATTTACCGTCCAATGGCAGCAGACATCGTCTTCTACCCCCTGAGAAGCAGCACTTCATCTGGTCTTCGCACTCTATATCTCCCCTACATTCATTCTCCAACGTGGCGTCATCAATGAATCCCACATCTGCAGGACATCTACCAGGTTTCATGTAAGGGTCCCACGGAGGCCGGCGCATACCTGAGAGGGTTATGAGGTGAACCACAAATGAACCACAGATATTTTCTTAGATATACATACACACATACAGTACTGTACATACACTATATTGTCCAAAGTATTGGGACGCCTGCCTTTACACGCACATGACCTTTAATGACATCCCACTCTTAGTCCGTAGGGTTCAATATTGAGTTGGCCCACCCTTTGCAGCTATAACAGCTTCAACAGGGAAGTCTGTCCACAAGGTTTAGGAGTGTGTCTATGGGAATGTTTGACGATTCTAATTTATCCCAAAGTTGTTCTATTGGGTTGAGGTCAGGACTCTGTGCAGGCCAGTCAATTTCCTCCACCCAAAATACACTCATCCATGTCTTTATGGACCTTGCTTTATGCACTGGTGCGCAGCAATGTTGGAACAGGAAGGGGCCGTCCCCAAACAGTTCCCACAAAGTTGGGAGCATAAAATTGTCCAAAATGTCTTGGTATTCTGATGCCTTAAGAGTGAAATAAGGGGCCAACCCAACCCCTGAAAAACAACCCCCACACCATAATTTCCTCTTCACCAAATGATTTGGACCAGTCCAAGGTACTTAGTAAGAGGCATGGTGTTTTTTTTTAATTCATATTTTTTTTGTCATCATTTCTTGAAAAATAAGGAAATAATTTAAAAAAAAATGTCATTTTATTTTTGCATACTGTCACTTCTTGTGCAGTACAGCCTTGTCATATAACAGTGTGGCGGTGATCAGGGACACTGAATGGTGACAGTACAAAAATATATATATATATATATATATATATATATATATATATATATTTAAAAAACATTTTTACATACTGACATTGTACTACTCTGGGGAAGTGATGATTTTTTTTTTTAACTGCTTAACCACTTAAGACCCGGACCATTATGTAGTTAAGTGTGACCTCATGTGTCTTTCTAACTGTAGGGGGGCGGGGCTGGACATGTGACGTCGGTGAGCGTCGTTCCCTATATCAGGGAACAGACGATCACTGACATTGCCACAGTGAAGAACGGGGAAGGTGTGTTTACACTCACCTCTCCCCGTACCTCAGCTCCGGTGACCGATCGCGGGACACCGGCGGCGATTGGGTCAACGGGTCCCGCAGGCGCGATCATGGAGCTTGGGACTGAGTCACGTGCGCGTGCCGGCGGCACGAGCACGACCCCACTGCTGGGCTTAAGGAGACACGTACAGGTATGTGATTGTGCCCAGCCGTGTCATTGTGCAGACGTATATCGGCATGAATGAGTCTTTAAGTGGTTAAGGACCAGTGCACGACTATATATGTCGGCACAATGACACGGCTGGGCAGATGGAGATACCTGTTCACCTGTACGTCCCCTTTAAGTTGCGGCATTGTGGGCGCGTGGGCGCCGCAAGCTCTGTGAGTCCGACGGCGGGTTGGGCAGACCTGATGTCTGCGGGCATACCTGCGATTGTCTCACGGAGAGGAAGAACGGGGAAATGCTGATGTAAACGGTTAGAACACATCCCTAGGACACACTTAACCCCTTCAGCGCCCCCTACTGGTTAACACCTTCACTACCAGTTTCATTTGTACAGTAATCAGTGCATTTTTATAGCACTGATCGCTGTATCAATGACAATAGTCCCAAAATGGCATCAAAAGTTTCCGATGCCTCCGCTGTAATGTAGCAGTCACAATAAAAATTGCTGATCGCCGCCATTACTAGTAAAAATATTAATAAAATAGCGTTAATAGACGCTCTAACTTTTTCGCAAACCAATCAATAAATGATTATTGTGATTTTTTTTACCAAAAATAGGTTGAAGAATACGTATCGGCCTAAACTGAGGAAAATACATTTTTTTCTATAATGTTTGAGGATATTTATTATAGCAAAATGTCACTCATTTTTTTGTTTATAGCGCAAAAAAATAAAAACCGCAGAGGTGATCAAATACCACCAAAAGAAAGCTCTATTTGTGGGAAAAAAAAGAACGTCAATTTTCTTTGGGAGCCACGTAGCAGGACCGCGCAATTGCCTGTTAAAATGACGCAGTGCCGAATTGAAAAAAAATGCTCTGGTCTTTGGCCAGACAAATGTTCCGGGGCTGAAGTGGTTAAACATTATGGGGCAGATCCACAGCGAGAGTACACCGGGGTATCTACTGATACGCCGGCGTACTTTCAAATTACCCGCGTCGTATCTTTAGTTTGAATCCTCAAACCAAGATACGACGGCATCTGTGTTCGATCCGACAGGCGTACGGCTTCGTACGCCTTTGGATCGTAGATGCAATACTTCGGCGTCCGCTGGGTGGAGTTCTCGTAGTTTTCCACGCCGAGTATGTAAATTAGCTATTTCCGACGATCCACGAACGTACGCGCGGCCGTCGCATTCTCTTACGTCGTCTCTAGTCGGCTTTTTCCGGCGTATAGTTAAAGCTGGTATTTTGCGGCGTATAGTTAGACTTGCCATGTTAAGTATGGCCGTCGTTCCCGCGTCTAAATTTGAATTTTTTTTTTTTTGCGTAAGTCGCCCGTGAAGAGGGATGGACGTAATTCACGTCGAAGTTAAAAAAATTACGTTGTTGCGACGTCATTTAGTGGTTCGATTTGCGCGGGGATGCGCTTCATTTAAATGAAACACGCCCCCTACTCGCCGATTTGAATTACGCGCCGAGAGATACACTACGCCGCTGTAACTTACGGCGCAAATTCTTTGAGGATTGAAAGGTTTAAAATGTAAGTTACAGTGGCGTAGCGTATCTCACATACGCTGCACCCATCTATTTGTATGTGGATCTGGCCCAATGTTTGCTTATAGCAGTGAATTACATTGCTATAAGCAAGCATTTTACTGAATGAAACTGAATCATTCAGTTTGTTTTGTTGTGATGAGCTATGATTGGTTTAAAGCTAATCATATGGTGCAGATGAGCTGTGGTTGCCCCCTATCTGTACCATGTGATCAAATTGACCAATCACAGCTAATCATATGGTACAGATGAGCTGTGGTTGCTCCCTATCTGTACCATGTGATCATATTTACCAATCACAGCTAATCATATGATGCAGATGAGCTGTGGTTGCCCCCTATCTGTACCATGTGATCAAATTGACCAATCACAGCTAATCATATGGTACAGATGAGCTGTGGTTGCCCCCTATCTGTACCATGTGATCAAATTGACCAATCACAGCTAGCAACACAATTGTATACAATGGATGGCATGAAAGGAAGCCATCTATTGTGTACAACCGTCATGTTGACCTGCTGTGATTGGTCACTGCGGTCACATGGTACCAGCAGCAGGCCCGTACTCTGATCAATCATCGGCTGTGTCCCGGTGACAGACCATACCTATCCGCTGTTGCGCAACTGGTGCTTCCTAACAGGGCAATATATGAGGTCCACTCAGGATAAGAAACCGTCCGGCGGTATTTACATTTTGTTTATATCTATGAAAAATGTTTTGCATTTAATTTATATTTTAAACTGAATAGGTTGTTTTACAAGGTGAGGTTTTTTTTTTACAATCACTTTAAAGCCCCTTTTATCAAGTAATTGAAGCATCACTACTCTAATGCCCCGTACATGCGTGCAGGATTTCCGACGGGAAAAGTTCCCAACTGAATCCAAAGGGGTAAGCCGAGAACCTGCTCAGTCAACCTTTCCCCTACACACGGCCGGTTTTCCCGACAGGAAAACTGCAATGGAGCTTTGGTCGGGAATCCCAGCCGTATGTATGCTCAATCACAGTTTTTCCCATAGGAAAACTGCCAAAAACCGCCGGGCAAAAGTCTGCCGGTTTCCCGGTGGGAAAAAAAAAGAGAGCAGTTTTCCTGTCGAAAAAAACTGCGAGGAGCATACACACGGCCGGGATTCCCGGCCAAAAGGCTCTCCTTGCAGTTTTCCCATCGGGAAAAACAGCCGTGTGTACGAGGCATTAACCTTCTCTATCCCAGAACAAAATAACAAAGCATTGGAAGAGGTTTTGCACCCATTCTCATTCATAAATGATGAATATACACATTGCACAACACTCTAAAAATATATTAGATTTGCCTGCATTTTATTTTCTATAGTAATATATATCCAAGACGTAGACATTTATAAATTGGTTGGATCCTTACCTGAATTTTACATAATTTTAAATTCTTACCTAATAATTCTTTATCCTCGGTGGGGTCTGCAGTGGTTGGATTGACAGCAGTGGCTCCTGCACAGAACAGGACGAGTAGCAGGAGGGATCCGGTTTCTGGAGACATGTTCAGTTCCTAGAAATCTTTCTGATAAGTCCTTGAGATGAGGAGACTTTTATATAGACCATATGAGGAAGAAGGAAGGGAGGGAACAGGGTTGAACCAGCTACCACACAATGGATGATTGCAAAAGAAAAGGCTTCTTACGTACTTAGCCACTTACACAAATTCTGATTGCATAACCGGGTCCCTATAGGTGTCTTGGGCTCTTATAGGGAAGAAGGAAAGGAAGCACTGAGAACGGGCAGAACCTGCTCCCATGCAATATACGATTGCAAAAGAAGATTCTTCTCATGTACGTTACTATGGTGGAATATACTCGACCTTTGGGCATTTATGATAGACCCTTGCCCACCCTTGTTCATCACTATGTAGCGCCCAGGTGCTAGTGACATTTAATGGGAATGATCAGAGTGTAAGTGACTCTGATCTCAATTCTGATTAAGGTAAGGCTCTCTGTTTCAGCTTGGCTGTGCTGTGGGCTAATTTTGTCGTGCCTGGGGTGTGGTTCTCCCCCGAGTCGGCAGGTGGCAGCAGTGGAAGCCGAGGTTCGGGTGCTCTTTCCAGCAGCCAATCAGGAGGCTTGGGCCTCACTGGGCATGCTGGGAGAGGGTACTTATGACGCAGACGCCATCTTAGCAGGGTTCTTGGTTCCTGGAGTGTGGCACCCACGTTGTTCCTGGATCCTGGGCCATTCGGGCCTGGGGCACTCACACAGGACGGGGACTCAGTGATCGACTAAGTTCCCACTTTGAGGATCCCAAGCGAGTTTAGCTGTTTAGTGGGGAGGTCCAGTTGAGGAGCGCCATTAAGAGGCTGGCGGTCCAACAGTATTGAGATGAACCATCGGGGATCGAGGTACTGGACACTGAGGTCTTGACTCCTCTCTCAGTCGGTAGCTGGGCAACGCTAACGGAAGGATTCAGGCCAAATTTTACCAAGGAGGGGCACCTCCGAAACCGCAATCACCCTGAAATAGTCTGTGAGTGATACTCTGGCTGCCAGGTCTGTGAGAGAGACCTGTCCAGGTATGCTATTGCCCACTCAGTCTGGTGTGGTGAAAGAAGCTAATTGTTCACGGAGACAGGACTGTTTCCCTATCCAAGGCCTGAATCTGCTATTCTCCTTCCATCCTTTATCTATCCATTTCCATCACCTGTTAGCTGTTTTTACCCGGCTGGGTAATAAAGAGCACATATAAAAAGAGACTTCCTATTTGCGGACATTCCTTTACTGCTATTGCATTCATTGTTCACACTTTACCAGAGCCACGAGATAACACGCCATCCCATCATAACCAGCAGCTCCTTCGGGGGTAATGCTACATGTGGGGGCTCGTCCGGGATTGGCTATTATCTCAATTTATCAAGATTCGGAAGTTTATTTCATCGTGAAAAAGGAATTGTCATGAGCTAAAATGTGCTTGGTGAGGAAGGAGTTAACGTCGCCATTGAACTTGGGCGCATGTGCGGTGAAGACGCGTGTGCCTGCCACGTGCAAAGAAAAGTTTCCAAGTGGGAGGAGCCACCCACCCCTGCTTGTGATGCAGGGTGAGTTTGGCGCTAAAGGACAGAGTGTTTGCCCGCCCATGAGAGAAGCTGGTGTTAACATGTCGGTGCCACCCACGTCTTTACCAAGGCTGAGACCCCCGATGTCTAATCCGGGAGTCCCCACTATTTCTGCTGCTGCCGGAGTTCCTTTTGACAGATACCGGGATCCGAATGCGGACCCAAGGGAAGTTCGTGTTGTTTTCCAGCGAAGGCGTGGAGACCCTCGGACTGTCCTGCCCACGCTGCTCGGAGTTGGCCATCCGGATCCTGCCCTTTGCTCGGTGCAAAAAGTGCCTGGCCTATTTGTTCCAGATCGAGCCACCGACTGAAACTCCCCGGGAGTACAAGGTGGACTGGATTGCTGGGACTGTGACCACGGAGGAGGAGGCCCCATGGCCGGAACTTTCCCCACCCGGAGTGATCATCGATCCGGAGGTCGCGACGGTGTCGTCCACGCTTACCCTGCCATCGGCTGCTTCCTTAACTAGATCGCCCAAGGGAAGCGAAGTGGACGTGAAAGAGTTGAGAGACTGTGTGACTAGTGTGACCAGTACACAAACTGATGCTGTATCGGAGGCTACAACCGCTAATGTGGTCTCCATATGGCATGCTATTGCCAAACAGAGTCCTGCACCAGCTTCCCGCGGCAGCGGCCGAGGCCTACCTATGGGCTCAAGTATCATGTCCAACGACCCTGCCGGGGGTCGCAACTACCTGCCTGCAGAGGAATACGATACCTCTGATTTAGAGTCATTGTCCCATGGTGGAGACGACCATTGGTTCGAGCCAGAGTTTCCCTGTCACTTGTTGAGCTTCTTCCATTGACCTGGGGTGTTGGAGTGCCCAGCATCCCTGTTTCGGAGCCTACTCCTGTACCCGCTGCGTTGCCTGCACTGAAGAGGGCGCCTGATGCCGTTGTCCAACCAGGGCTTGGACACCCCCATAACTTGCCGAGACTTGCCCGCCTGCAGCGTATCTTGATGAAAAGGTAGCCCTGGACTACGGGTGAGAATACCCTTATGTACCTCCAGCTCTCATGGCCGTGATAGAGGAACAGTGGGAGGAATGGTACAGAGATGCCGTTTGGGAGTACTTGAATGTCCCGAAGGCTGACCGCGGGACTGAATATGCGAAGTGGACGTGAAAGAGTTGAGAGACTGTGTGACTAGTGTGACCAGTACACAAACTGATGCTGTATCGGAGGCTACAACCGCTAATGTGGTCTCCATATGGCATGCTATTGCCAAACAGAGTCCTGCACCAGCTTCCCGCGGCAGCGGCCGAGGCCTACCTATGGGCTCAAGTATCATGTCCAACGACCCTGCCGGGGGTCGCAACTACCTGCCTGCAGAGGAATACGATACCTCTGATTTAGAGTCATTGTCCCATGGTGGAGACGACCATTGGTTCGAGCCAGAGTTTCCCTGTCACTTGTTGAGCTTCTTCCATTGACCTGGGGTGTTGGAGTGCCCAGCATCCCTGTTTCGGAGCCTACTCCTGTACCCGCTGCGTTGCCTGCACTGAAGAGGGCACCTGATGCCGTTGTCCAACCGGGGCTTGGACACCCCCATAACTTGCCGAGACTTGCCCGCCTGCAGCGTATCTTGATGAAAAGGTAGCCCTGGACTACGGGTGAGAATACCCTTATGTACCTCCAGCTCTCATGGCCGTGATAGAGGAACAGTGGGAGGAATGGTACAGAGATGCCGTTTGGGAGTACTTGAATGTCCCGAAGGCTGACCGCGGGACTGAATATGCCTTAATCTGTGCAGGTCAGCGCTTTGAGAGCTGTCTTAAAGAGTGGAGCCCTGGTCGTTACATCTACAGCAACTGAGTGGTTCTCAAAAGTCCCGGGAAAGTAGATCAAGTCCATTCCATTACCACTACCAACTCCCGAGGGGACATTATTTCTCTGCCAGACCCACGGTTCTACAAGTAGGCTGAATGCCTATGCTATTGACTATGTTGCTTTTCATGGATCTCGTCGTTCTCAAACGTGGTGACTTCAACACATAGGAAGGCAGGGGAAGTTCGATACCACTGGCACAACTCTTGGGGCTGGTTTTGCTAATCTCATGTGTTTGCATGTTAAGTAAAAGTTTGGTAAAAGACTATTTGCACTTTTCAGTCTGTTACAGCTTGAAAAATGTGTTTTCTCCATTACAAATGCTACTTTTACTCCCGTCTCCTACTTTTATCTGAGCATGCGCGAGTTTCTTAGCATACACACGCTCGAGTTTCTCGTCAGAAACCAGCCCGACGAGGAACTCGACGAGCCAAATTCGACTCCTGTCCAGAAAAAGGTATAATACACATATATATATATATATATATATATTACATTACATGCTGTTGTTCTTCCAATATCCTAGTGATCCTGTGTCTCTGTATTATTACTCATTCCTAGTGATCCTGTGTGTCTCTGTATTATTACTCACTCCTAGTGATCCTGTGTGTCTCTGTATTATTACTCACTCCTAGTGATCCTGTATGTCTTTGTATTATTACTCACTCCTAATGATCCTGTATGTCTCTGTGCACTACTACCCATTCCCAGTGTCTTACAGTACTTCTGAACACTGCTGCCACTTTTGGCTGTATCACCTACTGACCTGAGATCCCTATGCCTCCCCTTTACCACCCCTTAGTTTCCAGTAGATGCCTACTCAGTTAAGTCCAGCATCCCACTGCTTTACGATACCCATGTAGTCCTGTTTCCTAGTGAGCTCAGCACTCTGGTGCTGTAAGTATGTTTTACTAGTATTCCTGCCTGCCTGTTAGCCCAGCACCCCAGTGCTGCACACAACACTTGCCACTCGTTTGAGTCTTTGTCTCTACTGTTTCCCTTGTACCGGGTCAGCAGTGTCCTGCATGGGTGCAACCTCTAGAGGCCAGTAAAAGGAGCTGTAAGCCCCAAGTCCGTAGCCTGTGACACTCCCCACACTTTGTCCGATTGCCAACCCTGCCGTGCCATGTGACGTCACTGCCGCTTCCGCATTCCACACTGGACAGCGTGGAGCTTCCTGTATATGATACCGCTGAGAAGCCAGGGAAACACCACCAGAGCCTACAGACTGGCATCCACAGACCTAAGGACACCCCCATCCTTGATGGATTACATCTTCAA
The DNA here is from genome assembly GCA_029574335.1 of Rana kukunoris. Classification (NCBI taxonomy): domain Eukaryota; kingdom Metazoa; phylum Chordata; class Amphibia; order Anura; family Ranidae; genus Rana; species Rana kukunoris. Next base: position 24,634,510 of record CM056052.1, on the reverse strand, counting down.
GTGAACCTGTGAGTATAAACACTATACTTACATTAATTACATTAAGAATATCATAGTTGGTGCCTCCATCCCCCTTTTTTCTTTGTACTGTTTGATGACCATCTAGAGTCCACAGCAAGTCATCCCAACATGTCCTATCTGACTTAACCCCTCCCCAGAAGAACAGGAAATGCTCCGTCCATGAGAAGATCCTGGAGTATTACTGCACCGAGGACTCGGCCTGTCTCTGTGGGTCCTGCAGGCTGCATGGAGACTGACGAGTCCTCTGTCCTCAAACAGAATTAGGTCCGCACTCAATACTTCCTCTATCCAGAACCAGCACTAACCCAGACTCTCAAGCCCCCCCCCCCCCCCAGTCACCAGATAATGCCTTGGTGTACTGTGGAAAACAACAAACTGCTTTATTTTCACACATGAACACAATAGCTATCCCTCTCAGGACCATCACCCCTCCCTTTGTAATTCAGGGTGGAGTAAACTGTCCAATCAGCAAGGAGAACTGTTGGAATTTCCCCACAGCCAGAGCAGACAGAGACAATAAACCAATGGAATAAAACCACACCCTGAACAATCTCAGCAAAAGAGTCCAACAGCATGAGATACACAATATATATGATCATCAGGAATACCAGGTGGGGGCACTGGAGGAGGCCTCTAGGAAGAGGAAGGTGAAAGTTGGTGAAAAAGAGAGAGGAGATGGAAAGCATCAAGAATCTGCAGAAATACAAAAGAAAAGTGCAGAAGGTGTAACCAAGAGAGCCACTGACATATTCATAGACAGGAGAAAACTGTACATCCTGGAGAGGAGAATTCCCAGCCTCTGATTTAATCCAGGAGTTGGAGATAAAGAAGGAAGATCTGTCCAGGAAGATGCATTACACTGAAGAGATTTGTAACATGACGGACCCACTGAGTGTTTTACAGGAATCAATACTGAGGATGGTGATGAGGAGGACTAATGCTGCTTTCACACGACCGTTTTTTTTTAGATCGGGATAAACTCTGACAGGTTTTTCCAACGGAATTCCGCTCAAGCTGTCTTGCATACACACGGTCACACCAAATACCGACCGTCAAAAACGCGGTGACGTACAACACTAGGACAAGCCTAGAAAAATGAAGTTCAATGCTTCTGAGCATGCTTTAAATTGTTTCCGAGAATGCATGTTTTTTTCTCCGTCGGAATTCCATACAGAAGGACGGAATTTCCAATAGAATTTTTTCCGTCGGAAATAAAGAGAACATGTTCTCTTTCTGAGGCCCCGTACACACGACCGGTTTTCGGCAGAATTCAGCAAGAAACTCGATGGGAGACGTATTCTGCCGAGAAAACCGGTCGTGTGTACACTTTTCGCCGAGAAAACTGTTGAGGAACTCGTCGAGCCAAAAAGAGAGCATGTTCTCTATTTCCTCGACGGGCAATGGGAAAATTTGGCTCGACAAGTTTTTTGATAGCCGAACAAGGAACTTGACGGGGAAAACGGTGTGTTTCGCCCGTCGAGTTTCTCGGTCGTGTGTACGCGGCCTAAGTCTGTCGGAATTTCATGGTGGAGAGGGGAGCCGCAAGTGACTGAAATCTCAGATATTATACATACAGAATTAACTGATATAATAACAGCGGTAGATGGAATGATTATACCAGAACCTGCAGATATATTACTGGATTCAGAGATGGTCCAAAATTATCTCAAATGACAGGAAGATCGCATGCAAGGCAAGTAAAAACCTGACTCTCCCTATTACACCAGAGAGATTTCAGGTCTGCCAAGTAGTGAGTCATAGTCTTTTTTATTTATTTAATAATAGGACTGTCAAAGAATGCAAGGCTATAATATCTCCTCAGGTGTTGAGCAGTCAGAGTCCCTCAGAGACATTACTGGGATGTGGATGTTGGGGGATTATCACAGTGGAGAGTCAGGATGTGTTTCCCCAGTATAGACAGGGCAGGAGAAGCGTCAGACATTGGATACAATGAGAAGTCCTGATGTCTGGAGAGGAACAGTAAAACGCTTTTAGTAAAAACATAACAATCAATCAAAATATTAGCAAACATCCCAATACACAGAGTCAGGGTGTCTCTGGATTATAAGGTCTTTCTTTTTATGAGTTGGATTTTTGAATGTGACACCTCCACACCTTCACTGACATCTTAACCACTTCAACCCCAAAAGAATTTACCCCCTTCCTGACCAGAGCACTTTTTGCGATACGGCACTGCGTCGGTTTAAATGACAATTGCCTGCCCTGGACCAGACGCCATCCCTTTTAGAGGACGTTCCCCTGGGAAATGGGGGGTCAAAATAGACACCCTGAGGAAAGGCCGGCTCGGCAAGTGGCCTGGTTGGGCACAGACCGAGCGAGCCTTAGCATTGAGGTACAATGCTTAGGGGGAGGGAGGGGAGTGGGTGGGGGGTATATGTGGTATATGTGGTCTCAAGGTACTCTGATTAAGATGTCTAAATTAAGTTCGGACGGTGTAAGTTTGATGTTGAGCCGGGAGTATTGCCTGTTATTTATGTATACTGAAAAAGGATCCGAGGTCTCTCATACCCTGTGGGGGTATGATATGTGGCTTACTAATTGGAAAAAAGTGAAACATAATAAATGGCTGCACTGAAAATCGTTACGTACAATGTACAAGGACTAAATAGCCCAAGTAAGCAATATCAGATACTACAGGAGATAAAGAGACTCTCGGCCAACATAGTGTTCCTGCAAGAAACCCATCTTAAGATGACATCGAAGATTAGATTAAATTCAAAGGAATTTCCTATATGGATTCATAGTTACTCCCCTAATAAAAGATCAAAGGGAACTGCAATAGGGTTTGACAGGAACACACGGTTCTCTCTAGAAGCCACAGAAATAGATCCCGATGGAAGATATTTATTTGTTAAAGGTACCCTATTGAATATGAAATACACATTGGTAAATGTGTATTGTCCCAATGTAAGGCCGGCTGTGTACCTGAGGAAAATCCTGAATAAATTAGAGGGATTTAGAGAGGGTATGGTGATCCTAGCAGGTGACCTAAACTTTGTATTTGATCCATTATTAGACACCCAACCCATCTCACTGAGGTCCCAGGGGAAACATCTTAGAGTGATTAAACATAAACTATATCAAATGCAATTGGTTAAGGCCTGGAGAATTTTACATCCAAGAGATAAGGATTTCACATATTTTTCATTGGTGCATAGGTCATATTCAAGAATTGACCATGTCCTGTTGGATCATCGGCTGCTTGAGGGATTGAGAAGGATTGAAATAAAATCAATAACGCTATCTGACCATGCCCCAGTGGTGATGTCCCTGGACTCAGGGGAGATCCCGGCTGGACAGATAATATGGAGATTAGATGAGTCCCTAATAAACAATATTAAGACAGCTGATGACCTAGAGAAGGATATGTGCATATTCTTTAAAGATAATGATATTGAAAATATCGCCCCATCAACGCTTTGGGAAATGCATAAGGTGTATATGAGAGGGAGGTTGATAGCAGAAAAAGCCAAGAGGAAGAAAATCAGGCAGGCACAGAAACAAATATTATTAGAAGAAATCCAGGCTCTTGAACGGAAACATAAAGAATTACAGGAAGAGCAGGTCCTCAGGGTACTAACTAGAAAGAGAGAAGACCTTCGGGACTTATTGGAACAGGAAACTAAATGGATATTTAATAACATGAATAATAAATTCTATGCCCTGGGTAATAAACCTGGAGACTTTTAGCAAGGACTTTAAAACCGAGAAACACACAGAACTCCATCCTGAAAATAAAAGATAAAAAAGGAGATATGAAACACTCCACTAGAGAGATAACTAAAATATTTCAAGAGTATTATCAAAATGTATACAATGTTAAGGGCATAGGGCAAGGGGCAATAGAAGTTCAGAATAAAAGGGAAAAATATAAACAATATCTAGAAAAGGTTAAGACCCCGGACTTAGCAGAGGAAGTATTAAGTAATTTAGAGAAAGAGATAACAAAAGAGGAAATAAGTCAAACGATCAGGAATATTAAAATGGGGAAGAGCCCTGGCCCAGATGGGTATACTTCATTATATTATAAGAGATTTGGTGAGATCCTAGTGCCATTCTTCCAGAAATATATGAACTCCATTGGGGGGGCATGGCAATGCGTAAAGAGGCTCTGAATGCCCCCATAACTCTGATAGGGAAGGAGGACAAGGATCCTTCTCTATGTGCCAGCTATAGGCCTATATCTTTGATAAACGTGGACATAAAGATTTATTCAAAAATTCTTGCCGAGAGAATAAGACCGCTCCTGGCAGGTCTGATAGAAAATGATCAGGCAGGGTTCATTCCTGGGAGAGAAACAAGAGAAAATATCCTAAGAGTGTTATTCTTGATTCAAAAGGCCAAAAAGAATAAAGAACCAGTGTTATTCCTGTCATTAGATGCCGAAAAGGTGTTTGACAGGCTGGACTGGGAATTCATGTTAGCAAACCTGTCCCATATAGGATTTGATCCGAGTATGCTTAGGTGGATAGGGGCATTATATTCAAATCCCTCGGCCCAGGTGAGGGTGAATGGTACCCTCTCGGACAGTTTCCCACTCTTTAACGGGACCTGTCAAGGTTGCCCATTATCGCCCCTTTTATTTGTCCTCGCCTCTCGTTAAAACCGTTATTGTAAACAATACAGATGAACCAGGGAATAGAAGGGATACAATTGGACAGTAGGGGTTATGAGAGATTACAATCACTGGGTGCTATAATTTCCACCGCGGGATTAATAATCTCACCTTCTGGACTTAACTTATATCGGTATATACCTGGTATTGGGTGGCTGGTGGGGACAGTACATATATGAGTACCCCCAGGTACCCCCATATATATTTCACGCCCATTTGAGCTCTCTGGGTACCCCTCGGTTTCCTTGGGCAATAGAGAAGAGGCAGAGGTTCTACGGCTGATACAGTCTATACGATATTTACTAAACACAGGAGAGGGTTTGGGAGTGACCACTATCTAAGGGAGAATAAAATATTATCTATACTAACTACAATTGAGGACCAAGCCGAATATAACGAGCCTAATCTAAAATGTATTTAAGTTAGTTCGATAATATCCCCAAGACTCATATAGCTACTGGAGTCTCCTGCCCCCGTCCTCTTGCAGAACTTATATATAGGAAAACTATCATGGGGGAACAAAGATGAGAGGGAGATCTAGGAGAGGAGCAGCAGCAAATACCCCCAGATCAAGTGCGAGCCCTGGCTCCATTAGGAAATATATAGCACAGGTGGGAGGAAAAGCCAGCCCTTGTAACAAGATAAGTCCCAACACAAACACGGAGTCTGCTGGTTCAATGAGTGAGGAACCAGAGGACGACGGGGAGATGGAAACCAGACAAAAAAAAGTAACTAAAAATGAGATGGCAGAAATGCTAGCAAATATCGAACTAAGACTTGAATCCTCTATAAAAGGAGAAATAAACATTCTACGAGAGGACATGAAACATATGTTAAAGAGAGTGGAGGAAGTGGAAGAAAGAATGGACAGTCAGGGCGCAGAAATAAAAGGGCTGAAGAAACAAGTGGAGGAATTATGTAAAGAACAAAGATATATGATGTATAAAGTAGAGGACCAGGAAAACAGGAACAGGAGGAAAAATATAAGGATTAGAGGCCTCCCGGAACAACAAGGAGAAGAAAATTTACAGGAGCAAATGGATGAGATTTTCGAGATTTTGGTAACAAAAGACGCACCAAAGAAAATCAAGTTTGAAAGGATTCATAGGATCAGAAAGCCACCTGAATTGGGAGCAGAGGTCCCAAGAGATGTGATAGCCAGTTTCCATTAGACATGTGCATTCGTTTCCGTTAGAATGCATTTTTGTCCGAAAATCTGGTATTTTCGTTATCGTTTCAACGAACGAAAGCGCAAGAAACGAAAACCGAAAGATCCGACATAAAAAATGCTTTATTTTCGTTTTCGTTCAGATCCGACGATTTTCGATGCTTTGTCGAATTTCCGTCGTTCAATTTCACAAAGTCATCGAAAATCCTCGTTCTGAATACACTGTATTCAGAACGACGATTTTCGATGCTTTGTCGAATTTCCGTCTTTCAATTTCACAAAGTCATCGAAAATCGTCGTTCTGAATATAGGGAATAGGTATATTCACTGTATTCAGAACGACGATTTTCGATGCTTTGTCGAATTTCCGTCTTTTAATTCGACAAAGTCATCGAAAATCGTTGTTTTCGGACGAAAACTTTCCTGGCGAAAACAAAATAAATCAAAACGATTTTCGGGAGTAACTAAATAAATTTATTTTCTGGACGAAAACGAAAAAACAAAACAAAATATTCCAGTCTGAACACTAGTTTCCATAATTATCAAGACAAGGAGCAAATAAAGAGCTATATGAAATCTAATTAATCGACCATACAAAGAGACTAGCTTGCAGATCTTCCCAGATTTATCTAGAGAAACGCTATCTCGGAGAAGAACATTGAAACCTCTACTGGAGCTTCTCAGATCAAATAACATCCAGTATACATGGGGTTTTCCGGCCTGCTTGACTGGTCGTAAAGAGGGCCGTTCGGCAACACTTAGATTTCCAGAGGAAACCCCAAATTTTTGTAGGAGGTTGAATATAGATCCAATTGAGATTCCAGGATGGTGGGAAAAGCAGGATCAAACAAATAGCTCAGAGGAGGGGCAAGCATGGCAACCAGTATGGAAGAAACTTCCGGGCAGAAAGAAAATGTAGGAAGAAATGTACAGGAGGGGAGGGGGAGAGAAAGACATAGTCCAAAAGGAAGAGAGAAAGGGGTCACATGCAGGAAAGATATGGAGGGACGGGGGGATGGTGGGAGGGCAAGGGTGGGTGGGGGGTCATATTCTCTGTCGGATTTTCCGACAACAGCCTGTCATCACACAATTCCCGTCGGAAAATCCGATAGCATGTACCAGGCTTTAGTCTGCATGTCCCCATAAGCTTTGTGGTCATACGTTTCCTGTTTGTGTGTCCCCCATGGGATCCTCTCTTTATCTGAGATTTCAAGGATTTTTTTCCATTAAATAAGATTATTGACAGACAAAAGCTATATTATTCCTCCCATACTGTGATATGTACATGAATCAGCAGGGCAGCCATCGCAAATTTTTGGGCCCCTTACATAGCTTTAGGCAGGGCCCCCCTGGAGCAAAGATCTGGGGGGGGTGCTGATGAAAAAAAAACAAGTGTAATCTCTCCTCTCCTGGTGCATGATAGTAAACCTAGGAACCATCGGCCCCCTTACCGGTGTAATGCAAAAAATAAAAATAAATGGGAGGGGGGCCGTCCGGGCCTGTACCCCCCTGATGGCGGCCCTGGGATTCAGTGAGCAGCAGCAAATACCCCCAGATCAAGTGCGAGCCCTGGCTCCATTAGGAAATATATAGCACAGGTGGGAGGAAAAGCCAGCCCTTGTAACAAGATAAGTCCCAACACAAACACGGAGTCTGCTGGTTCAATGAGTGAGGAACCAGAGGACGACGGGGAGATGGAAACCAAACAAAAAAAAGTAACTAAAAATGAGATGGCAGAAATGCTAGCAAGTATGGAACTAAGACTTGAATCCTCTATAAAAGGAGAAATAAACATTCTACGAGAGGACATGAAACATATGTTAAAGAGAGTGGAGGAAGTGGAAGAAAGAATGGACAGTCAGGGCGCAGAAATAAAAGGGCTGAAGAAACAAGTGGAGGAATTATGTAAAGAACAAAGATATATGATGTATAAAGTAGATGACCAGGAAAACAGGAACAGGAGGAAAAATATAAGGATTAGAGGCCTCCCGGAACAACAAGAGGCAACAGAGGGAGGGGAGGGGCAGCTAATGGGAGGTGTGAGTGAGTAGCCGGCCAGTGTTCCCGTGCTGCTTGTGAGTCCCTTGGATCAGATGGGCGTATCAGTCGTATTGGTTGTATCAGCTGCGGAGACGGAGGCTAGGAGTGTGGAGTGAGGGAGTGAGGAGTGAGGGGTGGGTTCGTAGGAGCGGTGGAGCGTGGAGAGTGAACGTGAGTATGGCGGGTGTTGTACACGCAGCCTGTCTGCAGACAGCGCGCTGTTTTTCTTTCTGAACGCTACTGTTTACTACGATTGTCCGCGGCTGCTGCAGTGGAGGCTGCCATCGCTCTGCCATCGCTCTGCCATCGCTCAACAGCCTACAGACCTTCAACAAGAATGGGTTACTAACCTGAGAGACTGATTAGCCTGAGGGCTTGCTTGAGCTGCAGCCTGTCTTCCCGCCCGCTCCTCTCCCTCTCCCCCTCCGCCCCCCCTCGTCTCCTCTGCACGTCTCCCCTCTCTGCTTCTCCGTGTCCCGGTCTCCTCCCTCATGCCTCTCATACCTTACATGCCTTCACATCCTCGCTGAGACCCGGGAATTATTTTAATCAAGATTACAGCGACCCCAGTCACAGTCCCCAGTCACTGCCTAAACAAGTGAACGAGCCCCCTCAGAACAGTGTGAGAGTGAGAAAGTGAGGCAGTGTGGGACAGCATGGATGGCTGCTAGAAGAGGAGGCGGACTTGAACCTGATTTGAATCTGTAATCTTGAAGGCAGCAATTGTAGCAATTGTAGCAATTGTAGTTGAAATCACAGCCAAGGAACAGTCACTGAACACTGAACAGTTACTAAAAGAAATACACAGTTGAGCACTGTTGAATACTGGCTTTTGCATATTGCATGCCCCCACAATTAATCGGTATTCCCCCGCATCCCATTGCATCCCACTGTGTCCTACTGTGTCCTATTGAGTTACACTGCATCCCACTGTGGCCCATTGTTCCATTGCGCTCCACTGCATGTGAGCACTGCACTGCACGTGAGCCTGAGCTGTTGCTGGGACTGATCGGCTAGTGAAGGTCCAGGTGTATTCACCCATCTATCCACCTGAGGAGCGGAAGGGGGGGCCATCAGTTCACCATTTGTTTACTTGACCTTTACCTGACCTTTGAACCTAATAGTAGCTTTAACAGCCCTTACAGCCCCTACAGCCACATTACTGCCACATTACAGCTTCTTAAACAGCAGGAGCTGTAGTCAGACTTTTCTGGCAAAAACGGGACCCACGAAGGATAACCTACACAGTCTTCTTACACAGCTCTTCAAGAAACGCTACTAGGGGAACCGTGAGTAAAATTAAAAATAATGTTTCCATGGTTTGGTGAGTAGCCGTGGTGTGGTAGAAGTTGGAATTAAAGAATTGCTGAAGAAAGAACTAAGGAAAAAATCAGATAACTGTATGGTGGTCGATGTTTTAAATATTGTAAATTACGAACTGGAAAACGCCCCAAAACGCCCTAAAAATATCTGTGCTTGCTGAACTGGGAAACGCCCTAAAAGGCTCCAAAAAATCTGTGTGTGTTGGTAGACTGCTATGGTGAAAACAGGATCGCATGTAGGCGTGTAGAAAGCGAGGTCCACATGTGTACTGACACACAGAGTACTTAAACTTTATTTGTATGCCAATCCATTCACATTTTTAGAACTCTGAACGAGAAAACCTAGTGAACCCAACGTACTGTAGATCGGCTGAACCAGTTTAAGATTGGTCCAAGGTTAAACAGTGGATAATTGCTCAGAAATCATAGGATCTAAATGTGGTAAACTGTAAATTGTGAACGGAAAACTGTTTTAAAACACTAGTAATTGCTCGCTATTAGTAAAAAGGAAGAATCTTATCCACGCCGTCCTGGGGTTAACAGGATGTACATAAAAATGCAGAAGCAATTACTTTAATATACAACATCTAAGGCATATTCTAACTGCTGTAAATTGGGAACTGTAAAAGCTTTTAACCACCAGTGGGTGTTTGAAAACTGTGTATGGCAAAGAACAATCACAGGAAATCAGGGCGCCAGACAAGCATGAGAGGTAGGACACAAAGAGGTGCAGCCGCAAATCCATCAAGAATATGTGATAGTCCGAGCACAATAAAAAAATACCTGATAAAAAACCAAGTGAAAGATAGCCCAGATAAAATGGCAACAACAAGGAGAAAAGGTGCGGAAAAGGTTCAGAAAACAGGAGTAAGAAGACAATCAGAACCGTTAGAAAGAGCTGGGACTTTAACAATAGCAGATGAAGAGGATGAAGAGCCGGTCGAATTGGAAGAAGACCAACTCCCTACGAAGGGAGAAATTGCTAAAATGTTCGCCAGACTGGAGTCAGTTATGAATAAAATGGAAACGTCCTTAAAAGGAGAATTAGAATCAGTACACGAAGATATGAATCATATCTTAAGAAGAGTAGAAGAAACGGAAGAAAAAATAAATTCACAAGCGGCAGAAGTTAATGAAATAAAAGAACAGATGAAAGTGTTACTAAGAGAACAAAGAGATTTGAAATACAAGATGGAAGACCAGGAAAACCGAAATAGACGGAAGAACTTGAAGATTAGAGGCCTCCCGGAGGAACAAGTAGAGGACCTCCAAGGAAAAATAGATAAAATATTTGGGCAGATGTTAGGCAAAACTGAAACGGAGAAAATTAAGTTAGAACGAGTTCACAGGATAAGAAAACCTGCAGGAATATCAGAGACTCTCCCAAGAGATGTAATCATGCGATTTCATAACTTCCAGGATAAGGAGCAAATTCGAATTTACCTGAAAGCAAAGGGCCCTGCTAAACTGGAGGAATCCACGCTGCAGATCTTTCCAGATTTGGCAGTGGAGACGTTAGCTAGGAAAAGATTACTAAAACCACTAACGGAACAGCTAAAACGACATGATATCCAATATTTCTGGGGTTTTCCATCATGCTTAGTTGGAAGAAAAGACGGACGATCTGCCACCCTAAGATTTCCCGAAGACACATTAAATTTCTTCAAAAAGTTAAATATTCCAGAGATAGAGATACCGGGCTGGGGGGGAAGAGCTGAGGAAAATGTTACAACAGCACAACACCCGTGGCAACAGATAACAAGGAAAAAATAAAAATGTAATAAAGGGAGGGTTGGAGGCTGGGAGGCGGATGGTGTGGGGGGGACTGGGGGGATTGGGGGGGGGGCTTGGAGGGGGGGGGCGGAGTAGGGAGGAGAGGTGATTAGACGTTAGGAAAGGGATGCTACGGGTACGGGAACCCCCGTAAGGGGACTGGTTTTTTTACCAACTACCCATACTGACCCCAACCTCAAGGGGACAGAACCGTAGGGCCAGATGGAGGAGGGCCACGGATCTATAGGCCTATGGGAGGCCACTAGCCCCAAATATAGGAGGGAAGGTGAAGGGGAAGAACATGGGGGGGAGGTTGGAGGGGAGGACGGAGGAGGGGAGGGTTGGGAGGGGAGGGGGGGGGGATGGAGAGGGGAGGGGGGGGAAGGGGGGGAATAGGCAGAGGGGGGGGTGGGAGGAACAGGGAGAGAAGGCCTCTAAAAATAAAGTCTTAAAATATTCAACAGTACTCGATGGTAAAAGTTAAACTAATTTCCTACAATGTTCGGGGTATAAACGATCCCTTCAAAACTGCTAATATATTTAGAGAGTTGGCCTCTCGTAAAACGGAAATTGTATTCCTACAGGAGACCCATCTGACTCTGAATACATGCCGCAGAATTAACTCAGATGAGTTTCCGCTATGGATCTACGCTGACTCCCCCACCCCAAGAGCTAAAGGAGTGGCGGTAGGGTTTGCCAGGGGCACTCGGTTTGTTGCCACTGAAAGAAAAGTAGATCCAGAGGGTCGCTTTCTATTTTTAAATGGAAGTCTGAATGGACATGAGATTTCCCTGGCGAACATCTACTGCCCAAATAAGAAACCAGCTCAATACTTGACAAGAATAATAGAAGATTTTATGAGCTTTAAGAAAGGGGAGGCTGTGATAGGAGGAGATTTGAATCTCTGCCTGGATCCCAAAGTGGATAGTACGTCCCATGCGCGGACGAGCGAGATGAGTCAGAGAAACAGACTAAAAAAGAAGATGTACCAACATCAGCTGGTAGACGTATGGCGAACAAAGCATATAAACCAAAGAGACTATACATTTTTCTCGCCCGTGCATGGGACGTACACCAGAATTGATTATTTTCTGGTAGAACATAGGCTGCTTGAGCAGGTGGAGGATACAAAGATTGAAATTATAACTTTTTCAGATCATGCCCCTATTTCCCTTCAACTTAGAATGGGAGAACAAGATAACCGAAAATCAAACTGGCGATTAAATGAGGAATTGTTATTAGATAAGGAAATCGAAAAGAAAATAAGGCACGAGCTGCAACAATTTTTTAGAGAGAATAGTACTGAGGGTATGTCGGAAGCTACAATATGGGAGACCCATAAGGTTTTTGTTCGAGGAATTTTTATAAAAGAAGGGTCTAGAAAAAAAAAAAAATATATAGATATAAGAAACAAACTAACCAAAGAAATATCAGAACTTGAACAGCTTCATAAAGGAATAGGCCAAAGAGATATACTCCAGAAACTTTATAGAAAAAGGGAAGAGTTTAGAGAACTTATAGAACAGCAAACTCGAGCAGAATTTAATATAATTAAGAAAGAACGATATCAATGGGGGAACAAGACGGGGAAATATTTAGCGAGCCTCCTAAAAAAGAAAAAAGCTATGAATTTTATAGAGAAAATAAAAACGAAAACGGGAGAAATAAGATATAAAACCTCAGAGATCATAGATAACTTTCAAGAATTTTATAAAGAGCTCTATTCAATCAATAAAGATAACACTAAAGAGGAAATAAAGTTAAGAGATGAAAAAATTAAAACATATTTGGAGAGGTCAGAGTTAAACAGCATACCAGAACATAAACTTAAGATCTTAGAAATGCCCATAACAGAAGACGAAATTATAAAAATTATCAGGGAAATGCCCAGTGGTAAAAGCCCCGGTCCGGATGGATTTACAACCCTATATTATAAAATATTGTCTGACGTATTGACTCCAAAATTATGCAGCTATTACAACGGAATAGGAGATAAATGGGAAATGAGGAAGGAGAGCTTAGAATCTTTAATAACTGTAATACCTAAAGAAGGTAAAGATAATAGTCTATGCTCCAGCTACAGACCGATTTCGCTCCTCAACATAGACCTAAAAATCTTTTCAAAAATTCTTGCCAACAGGTTGAAAAATATCATGCCAGATGTAATACATATAGACCAGGTGGCGTTCATTACAGGAAGGGAAGGGAGAGATAACGGAATCCGTTCACTTATGATTATAGAAGAAACCAAAAGAAGGGGAATCCCAGGTCTGTTAATGTCTGTAGACGCAGAAAAGGCCTTTGATCGAGTGGACTGGGGATTTATGCAGAACACTTTAGAAGAACTAGGAATTGGCCTTAGAATGAGGCAGTGGATAGGAGCCCTGTATAATAAACCGACGGCAAGGATTAAAATCAATGGGAAGATATCAGATCCTTTCGAACTAAGGAATGGGACTCGACAGGGTTGCCCACTGTCGCCGTTGCTGTTCACGCTAGTATTAGAACCCCTTTTGAATATAATAAGGCGAAACTCGGACATCAAGGGGATAATGGTGGGAGGAGAGATACATAAAGTGGCAGCATATGCCGACGACATCCTATTCTATATATCAAACCCTAGGACAAGCTTGCCGAGTATAATTAAAACAATAAAAGAATATGGTATGCTGTCTAACTTTAAGATGAACCCAATTAAATCTGAAATACTGAACATCAATTTTTCTAAAAAAGAAGAGAAGGCTTTGCAGAAAGATTTCCCATTTTGTTGGAAAAAAGAGTTAAACTACCTGGGAATTAGACTAGGAAATTCTAAAGAGACCCTGTACAAATCCAACTTCATACCATTATTGAATAATATTAAAGAAGACCTCAATAGAATAGCACCAGGACAATTAACATGGACAGGGAGGATAAATATTTTTAAAATGACAATATTACCAAAAATTATTTACAAAATTCAGATGCTCCCAATACGAATCCCGCAAGCTTTCTTCAAAAAACTGCAAGCAATGTTTCTTAAATTTATATGGAGGGGGAAAAAACCACGAATTAAGTTAACACTTTTAACAAAAGATAAGACACAAGGGGGGCTGGGAGCACCGGATTTCAAAAATTATTATTATTCAATTATTTTATCACGAATTATAGATTGGGCAAAAAATAATGTAGAAAAAAGATGGGTAGTTATGGAAAATAAAGTAAGTAAATCTGCACTTGGGAAAATGATCTGGATCCCACCACAATATAGAGGACTAAGCCATGAAGCCCAAGATATCACAAAACACGCTTTAGCACTATGGGACCAGATTCACAGGAAAGAAAGATGGAGCTTTAATTCACCATATATACCCCTAAAAAACACAAAATTTTTCCCTCCAGGAGAAACTTTAATGTTTGGTAATTGGATCAAGAAAGATGACACCCAATTAAAAGATTTTATGGAACAAAATAGATTACTAACATTGCAGGAGATGGAAGAAAAGAGAGATACAGTGGTGATAGATGAATGGAGATACGCTCAATTAAGACACTTTTTTTAAAGTCTCCCACAGCCTATAAGATCCGAAACAAACTTACGGCCATTTGAGAGACTATGTACAAAGAAATCTGATAAGGGAATAATTTCGATGATATACGAAACTTTGAATGCCTTAAAAAAACAGAGCGTACCCCCATTCATCAAAAAATGGGAAGAAGAAACAGGCACATTAATAAATGAATTTGAAACCAGACAGATAATAAATAGGGTTCATGTCACCTCTATAAATAACAAAGTAATGGAACAGAATTACAAATGTTTGGTAAGATGGCACCTTACACCAGATAAATTACATTCAGCTCTAGGAAATAAATCGTGCTTATGTTGGAGAGGTTGTAGAGAGGTAGGCACAATGATACACATCTGGTGGTCTTGCCCAAAAATAAAAAAAATTTGGCTAAAAATAAGACAAAAAATTAAAGAAATAATAAACACAAATATACCGGAGGACTTTTGGGTTTGTGTTTTGCATGGGGCTCGAATGCCAACTAAGAAATATCTAAAGACCCTAATCCCAGATTTTCTCAACGCCGCAAAAAGTCAGATCTCGAGTAACTGGAAACAAGAAGAGAGTCCCACATTAAGAGAATGGGGGAAAAAGGTTGACGAAATCTATTACAACGAATATTTAAGACATAGAGAGGAAGAAACCTGGGGAGAATTTGAAGAAAAATGGGATGTCTGGAAAAAATATAAAGTTAAGTTGGAATACGCTGAAATGATGGAAGTTTAAGTAATAAAGAAGAGAGGGAATTTTTAAATAGAAGAGACGATAGAGGCTCAGGGGGAGGATGGGTGGGAGGTTGGGGAAGGGAGGGGGGGAGGATGGGGGGGAGGGGGGAGAGGGAGGGAAGAAAGGAAGGGGTATATACATACACATATTCCCACTTATGATGCAAAACCTAAGTCGAGACATAATCATTGAAAGTAACCATGAGCAGGTCTCAAGCTACGGTTAAGACTGAAGTGGATAAGAAAAAAAAAAAAAAAGAACAAAGATATATGATGTATAAAGTAGAGGACCAGGAAAACAGTACAGGAGGAAAAATATAAGGATTAGAGGCCTCCCGGAACAACAAGGAGAAGAAAATTTACAGGAGCAAATGGATGAGATTTTCGAGATTTTGGGAACAAAAGACGCACCAAAGAAAATCAAGTTTGAAAGGATTCATAGGATCAGAAAGCCACCTAAATTGGGAGCAGAGGTCCCAAGAGATGTGATAGCCAGTTTCCATTAGACATGTGCATTCGTTTCCGTTAGAATGCATTTTTGTCCGAAAATCAGGTATTTTCGTTATCGTTTCAACGAACGAAAACGAAAGCGCAAGAAACGAAAACCGAAAGATCCGACATAAAAAATGCTTTATTTTCGTTTTCGTTCAGATCCGACGATTTTCGATGCTTTGTCGAATTTCCGTCGTTCAATTTCACAAAGTCATCGAAAATCATCGTTCTGAATATAGGGAATAGGTATATTCACTGTATTCAGAACGACGATTTTCGATGCTTTGTCGAATTTCCGTCTTTTAATTCGACAAAGTCATCGAAAATCGTTGTTTTCGGACAAAAACTTTCCTGGCGAAAACAAAATAAATCAAAACGATTTTCGGGAGTAACTAAATACATTTTTTTTTTGGACGAAAACGAAAAAACAAAACAAAATATTCCAGTCTGAACACTAGTTTCCATAATTATCAAGACAAGGAGCAAATAAAGAGCTATATGAAATCTAATTAATCGACCATACAAAGAGACTAGCTTGCAGATCTTCCCAGATTTATCTAGAGAAACGCTATCTCGGAGAAGAACATTGAATCCTCTACTGGAGCTTCTCAGATCAAATAACATCCAGTATACATGGGGTTTTCCGGCCTGCTTGACTGGTCGTAAAGAGGGCCGTTCGGCAACACTTAGATTTCCAGAGGAAACCCCAAATTTTTGTAGGAGGTTGAATATAGATCCAATTGAGATTCCAGGATGGTGGGAAAAGCAGGATCAAACAAATAGCTCAGAGGAGGGGCAAGCATGGCAACCAGTATGGAAGAAACTTCCGGGCAGAAAGAAAATGTAGGAAGAAATGTACAGGAGGGGAGGGGGAGAGAAAGACATAGTCCAAAAGGAAGAGAGAAAGGGGTCACATGCAGGAGAGATATGGAGGGACGGGGGGATGGTGGGAGGGCAAGGGTGGGTGGGGGGTCATATTCTCTGTCGGATTTTCCGACAACAGCCTGTCATCACACAATTCCCGTCGGAAAATTCGATAGCGTGTACCAGGCTTTAGTCTGCATGTCCCCATAAGCTTTGTGGTCATACGTTTCCTGTTTGTGTGTCCCCCATGGGATCCTCTCTTTATCTGAGATTTCAAGGATTTTTTTCCATTAAATAAGATTATTGACAGACAAAAGCTATATTATTCCTCCCATACTGTGATATGTACATGAATCAGCAGGGCAGCCATCACACATTTTTGGGCCCCTTACATAGCTTTAGGCAGGGCCCCCCTGGAGCAAAGATCTGGGGGGGTGCTGATGAAAAAAAAACAAGTGTAATCTCTCCTCTCCTGGTGCATGATAGTAAACCTAGGAACCATCGGCCCCCTTACCGGTGTAATGCAAAAAATAAAAATAAATGGGAGGGGGGCCGTCCGGGCCTGTACCCCCCTGATGGCGGCCCTGGGATTCAGTGACATATATTTTGCTTATTGTCATTATATTTCATTCTTTTCTTTCCAGTTACTCTATATGCTATATAGAACAAACACAGAAAAAACAAAAGACAAAGTATTCCAATGTGTTTTATTTAATTTTCATAAACTCATGTTTTTAATATGCATTTGTATATATATATATATATATATGCACAATGGTACTTTTTAGATTTTTTACTTTTTCATTTGTAATTTATTCTTTCATTTTCACTTTCTTCATCTTTTGTTCATTAATTTGTTTAAAATTTTAAATATGAATATTTACATATTATGCTTGTTCATTTTTGTGGTGCACGATACATCAGGTATGTCTATCAAGTTATTTTGGGATGTCGTGTTTAACCACTTCATTACCCGGCCATAGACAATTGACGGCCAGAGATGGGATCTACCATCCTAAGTGGCCGTCAATTGATGGCCTGGGTTTGCGGGTGGATATCTGAATGATGCCTGCAGCCAGAGGCATCATTCAGATATCCTCTTCTTCAGCCGGCGATTCTGCACAATCTAAGAACGATCATAGTGGCGGTTCCGCCGCTTGATCATTCTTACAGGCCGCGGGAGGGGACACCCCCCCCTCCTGCCGCCATCCGGTGCTTCTCCGGGCTCTCCCGTGCCTTCGTGGGCCCGGAGAACGAATCGTCGGCGTCGGCAGGAAGCATAGAGATGACTGGTGACCAGATGGTCACCAGTCATCTCTATGACCGTCGGAGGACCCGGGCACGATGTGATAACGTCACGCCCTGGTCCCCGTAAGTAAACAAAGCCGCGATTGCGGCTGTAAGCCACCATTCATGAGATCGGTGAATTTTTTTTCAGCGATCTCATGGTTTCCAGCCTGGAGGAGAGATGTGAGGTCTTATTGACCCCGCATCTCTCCTTAAAGAGGACCTGTCACACACATTTCCTATTACAAGGGATGTTACATTCCTTGTAATAGGAATAAAAGTGAAAAAAAAAATAAGTTGAAAAAAAAGTGTAAAAAAATAAATAAAAAAAGTAAAAAAAAATAAATAAAAAGATAAAAAAAAAATTAAAACGCCCCTGTCCCCAATAGCTCGCGTACAGAAGCAAACGCACACATAAGTCCCGCCGACATATGTAAACGCTGTTTAAACCACATAAGTGAGGTATCGCCGCGTGCGTTAGAGTGCCAGCAACTAATCTAGCACTAGATCTCCTCTGTAAATCTAAACTGGTAACCTGTAAAAAATAAATAAAGCGTTGCCTATGGAGAGTTTTAAGTAACGAAGTTTGGCGCCATTCCATGAGTGTGCGCATAATTAAAGCGTGACATGTTGGGTATCTATTTACTCGGTGTAGCCTAATCTTTCACATAATACGAAAAAATTGGGCTAACTTTACTGTTTTGTTATTTTTTTAATTCATGAAACAATTTTTTTTACAAAAAAAAGGCGTTTGAAAAATGATTGCGTAAATACCGTGCGAGATAAAACGTTGCAATGACCGCAGAGGCGTCGTTAGACCCTGGCTAGGGGGGCTGGAGCCCCGAATGTGCCCCCGAAAAGCCCCGAGTCTCAAAAGGGCACCATACACTATTTAGCCCCGAATGCCGCCGACCAGGAAGAAATCTGATCTGCCGAGTGTGGCCGCGTCACAGGTCCCGCCTTCTGGAGCCTACAGAACATATGATGGACGTCCCAGTGGTCCAATGTCCAATCGTGGGATGTGTGACGTCCATCATACGCGCTGCCGGCTTCAGAAGGCGGGAGTTTCCAATCCCACAGCCGCCGCCACATCACAACGGTCTGAGATCTCCTCTCGGCACTGAAGGAGAGTTCAGATCAGGCCCAGGGCAGCGGAGGAGCGATCGGGCAAGTCCAAAATCTGTCACTAACTGGACCGATGAAGAGGAGGGGGATGAGGATGCCCGCTGCACTGGGGTGAGTGTTCATTACCTGATGCATTACCCAATATTGCACTGCACTGAGTAAAAGTTAAGGGTAAGCTTGTACATGCAGGAAGGTGCTAAACATGCGTCTGATCTTTTAAAGCTGTGTTCTTTTTTTTTTGTTTGCTAAGCAGATCATTGTCTGTATATGCTGAATGTGCTGTAAATATGTTCAATGCCCTGAAAAAAAAGATGTTTTGTACTTTTATTTCTTACAGTGAGGCAGATTTAACTAGCTTTTTAATATTAGAGATATGTTTATGATTCCATTAAATAGGCAGAAAACCATTTTCCTGGGCTCCTCAGTGCATGATAGTAACCAGCTTCCACCATTAAAGAAATGCTTTATCAGTAATCAGCTTCCACCATTAAAGAAAGGCTTTATTTTCTGTAGAGATGGAGGAACACTGAGATCCCCGCTCGGCGCTGAAGCGGGACTCAGGAGAGTTCAGATCAGGGCAGCGGAGGAGCGATCGGGCAAGTCTGAAATCTGCCACTAACTGCACCGATGAAGAGGAGGGGGATGAGGATGACCGGAGGAGCCCGCTGCACTGGGGTGAGTGTTGATTACCTGACCTGAGCTGTGCTGGTGGCGGATTGGGTGGGGGGGAGAGGAAAAAAAAATGTGTGCCACTTTTATGGTGTTATTATTTGTTAATATACTATTATTATCTATCATATGATCTCTACATTGTACTAAACCCTGGATATAATATGATATTATATGTATGTGTGCTATTATATGGTGTATTATTGTGATTAGATTATGTATAGTAATCTAATCACAATAATACACCAAATAATAGCACACATCAATGGCGGACTAACCAGGGGGCGGGGGGGGCGTACCACACCGGGTGCCACACACTGGGGGGGTGTCAGGTCCGGGCCGACACCCCCCTCCATGACTAAAGCATGGCGCGGCGAAAGCATGGCGTCAGCAGCATACTAGGTAAGGTAATCAGGAGTGACACACAGCCTGGCTATTGGGGGGGGGGGGGTGCGAGCCTGTGCCCGAGTGATACCCGGGCCGGCCGCAATGATCCCCCTTCTCCATTGCAGTGCAGCGCCGCGTCTCTGAAACTATCGGCTGTGTGACTGTCAGACAGTCACACAGCCCATCAGCGTGAAGCTGCGGCCGCCTCCCCCTCCTCCCCCGTACAGGTGCTCAGCTTTCTGTGTAACACGCGGCGTGCTGAGTGATTACTTCTGAAGGCAAGGGGGTTGTCTGCACTATTGTAAGGGGGGGGGGGGTTCTGTATGTGGGGGGATGTTCTGTATATGAGGGGGGGTCTGTATTGTGGGGGAGTGTTCTGTATTGTGGGGGGGGGGGTGTTCTGTATGGGGGGGTTCTGTATGTGGGGGTCTGTATTGTGGGGGGGGGGAGCGTTCTGTATAGGGGGTTGTGTATTGTAGGATAGGGGGGGTTCTGTATATGAGGGGGGGGTTCTGTATTGTAGGATAGGGGGGGTTCTGTATATAAGAGGGGGTTCTGTATTGTAGGATAGGGGGGTTCTGTATATGAGAGGGGGTTCTGTATTGTGGGGGGGTGTTCTGTATGGGGGGGTTCTGTATGTGGGGGGTCTGTATTGTGGGGGGGGCGTTCTGTATAGGAGGGGTTCTGTATTGTAGGATAGAAGGGGTTCGGTATATGAGGGGGGGTTCTGTATTGTAGGATGGGGGTTCTGTATATGAGGGGGGTTCTGTATTATAGGATAGGGGGGTTCTGTATATAAGAGGGGGTTCTGTATTGTAGGATAGGGGGGGGTTCTGTATATGAGAGGGGGTTCTGTATTGTAGGGTAGGGGGTGGTATCTGTATAGGGGCGTGTTCTGTATTGTAGGGTAGGGGGTGGTATCTGTATAGGGGGGGGGGGTTTCTGTATATGGGAGGGGGTTCTGTATTGTTGTTGGGTCTGTATTGTGGGGGGGGTGTTCTGTATTGTAGGGGGGGTCTGCACTGTAGTGGTGGGTCTGTTTTGTAGAGAGGGGTCTTCACTGTCCAGAGGTGAAGTCTAATATAAAGGGGTCCAGAGGTGCAAGGTGCTGTGTAATGTAAAGGGGTATAGTGATGCAGGGGGCTGTGTAATGTAAAAGGGGCCAGAGGTGCAGGGTGCTGTGTAATGTAAAGGGGCCCAGAGGTGCAGGGTGCTGTGTAATGTAAAGGGGCCCAGAGGTGCAGGGTGCTGTGTAATGTAAAGCGGTCCTGTGGTGCAGGGTGCTGTGTAATGTAAAGGGGTCCAAAGGTGCAGGGTGCTGTGTATTGTAAAGGGGGCCCAGAGGTGCAGGGTGCTGTGTCATGTAAAGGGGGCCAGAGGTGCAGGGTGCTGTGAAATGTAAAGCGGTCCTGTGGTGCAGGGTGCTGTGTAATGTAAAGGGGTATAGTGATGCAGGGGGCTGTATAGTGATGCAGGGGGCTGTGTAATGTAAAAGGGGCCAGAGGTGCAGGGTGCTGTGTAATGTAAATGGGCCCAGAGGTGTAGGGTGCTGTGTAATGTAAAGGGGCCCAGAGGTGCAGGGTGCTGTGAAATGTAAAGCGGTCCTGTGGTGCAGGGTGCTGTGTAATGTAAAGGGGTCCAAAGGTGCAGGGTGCTGTGTATTGTAAAGGGGGTCCAGAGGTGCAGGGTGCTGTGTAATGTAAAGGGGTCCAGGGTTCTGTGTCATGTAAAAGGGGTCCAGTGATGCAGTGTGCTGTGTAATGTAAAGGGGTGCAGAGGTGCAGGGTGCTGTGTAATGTAAAAGGGGTCCAGTGATGCAGGGTGCTGTGTAATGTAAAGGGGTGCAGAGGTGAAGGGTGCTGTGTAATGTAAAAGGGTCCAGAGATCCAGGGTGCTGTGTAATGTAAAGGGGTCCAGTGATGCAGGGTGCTGTGTAATGTAAAGGGGCCCAAAGGTGCAGGGTGCTGCGAAATGTAAAGGGGTCCCATGGTGCTGTGTAATGTAAAGGGGTCCAGAGGTGCAGAGTGCTGTGTAATGTAAAGGGGTCCAGAGGTGCAAGGTACTGTGTAATGTAAAGGGGTCCAGAGGTGCAGGGTGCTGTGTAATGTAAAGGGGTCCAGAGGTGCAGGGTGCTGTGCAATGTAAAGGGGCCCAGAGGTGCAGGGTGCTGTGTAATGTAAAGGGGCCCAGAGGTGCAGGGTGCTGTGTAATGTAAAGAGGTGCAGGGTGCTGTGTAATATAAAGGGGTCCAGAGGTGCAATGTGCTGTGTAATGTAAAGGGGTCCAGAGGTGCAGGGTGCTGTGCAATGTAAAGGGGTCCAGAGGTGCAGGGTGCTGTGCAATGTAAAGGGGCCCAGAGGTGCAGGGTGCTGTGTAATGTAAAGGGGCCCAGAGGTGCAGGGTGCTGTGTAATGTAAAGAGGTGCAGGGTGTTGTGTAATATAAAGGGGTCCAGAGGTGCAATGTGCTGTGTAATTTAAAGGGGTGCAGGGTGCTGTGCAATGTAAAGGGGTGCAGGGTGCTGTGCAATGTAAAGGGGCCCAGAGTTGCAGGGTGCTGTGTAATGTAAAGGGGCCCAGAGGTGCAGGGTGCTGTGTAATATAAAGGGGTCCAGAGGTGCAATGTGATGTGCAATCTAAAGGGGTCCAGAGGTGCAGGGTCCTGTGTAATGTAAAGGGGCCCAGAGGTGCAGGGTGCTGTGTAATGTAAAGGGGTCCAGAGGTGCAGGGTGCTGTGTAATGTAAAGGGGTCCAGAGGTGCAGGGTGCTGTGTAATGTAAAGGGGTCCAGAGGTGCAGGGTGCTGTGTAATGTAAAGGGGTCCAGAGGCAGGGCCGGCCTTTGCGGTGTGCGGGTTGTGCGACCGCACAGAGCGCCAAGAACAAGAGGGCGCCGTGCGGCCGACACAGACAGTCAGTTTACCGTGTGAGGTAGAACTTGAAGCCGCCGTTAGGGTCACTGTTAGCAGGCAGCCAGCGCTGGGGGGAGGGGGGGGGGTGTTGCCGAGTCCCGACGCGCCCGATGTGTCTCTTGGAGTTTGCACGCCTCTCTTTCTTCCTTCCTCCCTCCCTCCTCCTCCTCCTCCTCTCCTCCGCGCCTTGTCTCAGCCAGGTCAGGTGGTACTGTCCTGTGTAGCACGGCGCCGTTACGTGCATGCGTAAGGCATGCAGTTCAAATTCTAACGGCGGGACCAAGAACAGCCAGGACGGGACTGGGAGACTGCCGCCTTACAGTGCGCTGAAGAAAAGGTAAGGCAGGCTGCTCCCGTCCCCTCCACCCTATTTAGCAGGCTGACAGGTGTCATCCCTCCTCCCACCTCACCTGTACTCCAATGAGGAGGGCGGGCACCAGTTTATAAAAAAAGGTGAAAAAAAAAATGGTCAAAATTGATCTTTTGCTAAAAAAAAAAAAAAAAGGAAAAAAAAAAACCGCAGAGGTGATCAAAAAGCAACGCGCAGTTGTTAGCTTAAGTTACGCAGTGCACATATACAAAATGGCCTGTCATGAAGGGGGGGTGTAAATCGATTAACCATGTGGTCTCTGGAAGATTTACCCCCCCTCCCTTAATGACAGGCCATTTTTTGCGATGTGCACTGCGTAACTTAAGCTGACAACCGCACGGTCATGCGACGCTGTACACAATTAAAATTTGGATTTTTTTTTCTCGGTGGTAATTGATCACTTCTGCGTTATTTTATTTTTTCCGTGTTGTTTTATTTATTTATTTTTTTAACAAAAGACCAAATTTGAAAAAAATATATACTTTCTGCTATATATATTGCTTATCAAATTTTTTTTTTTTACATTTTTTCATAAAAATTTAAATAGGCCAGGTGTCTCCAAACTTTCTAAACAAAGGCCTGGTTTATGGTGCTTAAAGGGGTAGTTCCCCCAAAAACCTTTTTTTTAACATTTATTCAGGCTCGTTATGTCAAGGGGAATCAGGTTTTTTTTTTTTAGAAATGAAGCCGTACTTACCGTTTTACAGATGCATCGTCTCCGACGCTTCCGGGTATGGGCTCCGGGTCTAGGCGTGCCTATTTGATTGACAGGCTTCCGAGGTCGGATACATCGCGTCACGATTTTCCGAAAGTAGCCGAACGACGGTGCGCAGGCGCAGTATAGAGCCGCACCGTCGCTCGGCTTCTTTCGGCTACTCGTGATGCGATGTATGCGACCGTCGGAAGCCTGTCAATCAAATAGGCACGCCCAGACCAGACGATCATACCCGGAAGCGACGGAGACGATGCATCTGTAAAACGGTAAGTATTGCTTAGTTTCTAATAAAAAAACACCCGATTCCCCTTGACATAACGAGCCTCATGCAATGTTAAAAAAAGTTTTTTGGGGGAATTACCCCTTTAAGGAGGGCCAGACTGTGGCCATTTGGAGTACAAAAGGTCCTGATGTCAGTGAGGAAAAAAACAATGCCCCATCTTTGGTGTCAATGGGAGTAATGGTTGCCCTATAATCGGTGTTGTCAGGAGAAATTGTGTCCCGTCATTGGGAGAAATTGTGCCCCATTATCAGTGTCATTGGATGAATTGTACCCTATCATTGGTGGCAGTAGGAGGAAATGTAATGTAACCAAGGGCTGAAATAAAAGCAAGCAACGGGCCACTTCTGGCCCCCGGGCCGCATTTTGGAGACCACTGATTTAGGCCAATGTTTTCGGTACAAAATATCCTAATAAGTGTCTACAAACTATTGGATATATTTATGGAATTTATTATTTATTTCTAGTAATGGCGGAGATCAGTGACTTATAGCGGGGCTGCGATATTGCGACTGACAATCTGACACTTTGTGGGAACCAGTGACACAGTAAACAATTTTTCGTGTCAGTGAGAGGAGTAATGACCCATCGTTGGTGTAAATGGGAGGAACTGTGCTCCTTTGTTGGTGTTATTAGAAGGAAATTGTTCCTCATTGTTGGTGTCATTAGGAGGAATTGTGCCTCTTTGTTGGTGTCATTAGGAGGAACTGTGCCCCATTGTTGGTGTCATTAGGAGGAACTGTGCCTCTTTGTTGGTGTCATTAGGAGGAACTGTGCCCCATTGTTGGTGTAATTAGGAGGAACTGTGCCCCATTGTTGGTGTCACTAGGAGGAACTGTGCCCCATTGTTGGTGTAATTAGGAGGATTTGTGCCCCATTGTTGGTGTCATTATGAGGAATTGTGCCCCCCGGGCCGCAGTTTGGAGACCCCTGATCTAGGGAAATTTAAGGCTTAACTGTGTTGCCTAACAAGTGTTTTATGTGTACTGTATGTGCTACTTTTATTAGGGGAAGAGGTGGAACACAGAATCCATTAGTAACCTCTTTTGGCGAAAGAGAAATCTACCTCATTTACATAGACAGAGCTCCATTCTGAGTCTCTGCCCGAGGATCAGAGGGTGCCAGTGGACATCAAATGCCCACCACCCACAGATTGGTTTCTGCTGTGAAGAATCTCAGCAGAAGCGAAACGCGCCCCCTGCAGGCCAGAAGTGCAGATCACGTGTATAAATATGTCAGTAAAACAGCTGTAGAGCGGTCAGCAAGTGGTTTAATAGCAGCCTGCTTTAAACCTTGGTTCACGGTAGTGCTGCCGCAACATGACAACGAGGACAGAGAGCGGAGTGCCCGCCCCCGGGCAAGGGGGAGTGTCTATACATGAGGCGCGGCAGGGAACACACAGCTATTCAAATGAAAGCTGTTGTGTTCCCCAGCGCATATAAACTAGATGTCGGCAGCGGTGGGAGGAGGGGGGATTGACTTGGCTTTGTCTTAGGGGACACAAGGCTGCATTAGGGACATGGCTGAATTTAGGGACATGGCTGCATTAGAGACATGGCTGCATCTAGGGACATGGCTGCATCTAGGGACATGGCTGCATCAGGACCATGGCTGCATCGGGGACATGGCTGCATCAGGAACATGGCTGCATCAGAGACATGGCTGCATTTAGAGACATGGCTGCATTAGAGAGATGGCTGAATTTAGGGACATGGCTGAATTTAGGGACATGGCTGAATTTAGGGACATGGCTGCATCTAGGGACATGGCTGCATCAGGGACATGGCTGCATTAGGGACATGGCTGCATTAGGGACATGGCTGCATTAGGGACATGGCTGCATCAGGGACATGGCTGCATCAGGGACATGGCTGCATTAGGGACATGGCTGAATTTAGGGACATGGCTGCATCAGGGACATGGCTGAATTTAGAAACATGGCTGCATTAGGGACATGGCTGCATCTAGGGACATGGCTGCATCGGGGACATGGCTGCATCAGGGACATGGCTGCATCAGGGACATGGCTGCATCAGGGACATGGCTGCATCGGGGACATGGCTGCATCGGGGACATGGCTGAATTTAGGGACATGGCTGCATTAGGGACATGGCTGCATCTAGGGACATGGCTGCATCTAGGGACATGGCTGCATCTAAGGACATGGCTGAATTTAGGGACATGGCTGAATTTAGAGACATGGCTGAATTTAGAGACATGGCTGAATTTAGGGACATGGCTGAATTTAGGGACATGGCTGAATTTAGGGGCATGGCTGAATTTAGGGACATGGCTGAATTTAGGGACATGGCTGAATTTAGGGGCATGGCTGAATTTAGGGACATGGCTGAATTTAGGGACATGGCTGCATCTAGGGACATGGCTGCATCAGGGACATGGCTGAATTTAGGGACATGGCTGCATTAGAGACATGGCTGCATTAGAGAGATGGCTGAATTTAGGGACATGGCTGCATCTAGGGACATGGCTGCATCTAGGGACATGGCTGAATTTAGAAACATGGCTGCATTAGGGACATGGCTGAATCTAGAGACATGGATGCATCTAGAGACATGGCTGAATTTAGGGGCATGGCTGAATTTAGGGACATGGCTGAATTTAGGGACATGGCTGCATCTAGGGACATGGCTGCATCAGGGACATGGCTGAATTTAGGGACATGGCTGCATTAGAGACATGGCTGCATATAGGGACATGGCTGCATTAGGGACATGGCTGAATTTAGAGACATGGCTGCATCTAGGGACATGGCTGCATCTAGGGACATGGCTGAATTTAGAAACATGGCTGCATTAGGGACATGGCTGAATCTAGAGACATGGATGCATCTAGAGACATGGCTGAATTTAGGGGCATGGCTGAATTTAGGGACATGGCTGAATTTAGGGACATGGCTGCATCTAGGGACATGGCTGCATCTAGGGACATGGCTGCATCTAGGGACATGGCTGCATTAGAGACATGGCTGCATATAGGGACATGGCTGCATTAGGGACATGGCTGAATTTAGAGACATGGCTGCATTAGAGAGATGGCTGAATTTAGGGACATAGCTGCATCTAGGGACATGGCTGCATCTAGGGACATGGCTGAATTTAGAAACATGGCTGCATTAGGGACATGGCTGAATCTAGAGACATGGATGCATCTAGAGACATGGCTGAATTTAGGGACATGGCTGAATTTAGGGACATGGCTGAATTTAGGGACATGGCTGCATTAGGGACATGGCTGCATTAGGGACATGGCTGCATTAGGGACATGGCTGCATCAGGGACATGGCTGCATTAGGGAAATGGCTGCATTAGGGAAATGGCTGCATTTAGGGACATGGCTGCATATAGGGACATGGCTGCATATAGGGACATGGCTGCATCAGGGACATGGCTGCATTAGGGACATGGCTGCATTAGGGACATGGCTGCATTAGGGACATGGCTGAATTTAGGGACATGGCTGCATTAGAGACATGGCTGCATTAGAGACATGGCTGCATATAGGGACATGGCTGCATCAGGGACATGGCTGAATTTAAGGACATGGCTGCATATAGGGACATGGCTGCATATAGGGACATGGCTGCATCAGGGACATGGCTGCATTAGGGACATGGCTGAATTTAGGGACATGGCTGAATTTAAGGACATGGCTGCATTAGAGGCATGGCTGCATATAGGGACATGGCTGCATCAGGGACATGGCTGCATCAGGGACATGGCTGCATTAGGGAAATGGCTGAATTTAGGGACATGGCTGCATTAGAGACATGGCTGCATATAGGGACATGGCTGCATCAGGGACATGGCTGAATTTAGGGACATGGCTGCATTTGGGGACACAAGGCTGCATTTAAAAAAGTATCGGTAATCGGTATCGGCAAATACATGAAAAAAAGTATCGGTACTTGTACTCTGTCCTAAAAACGGGACAACCCTAATAATTACCATTACCAATGCAATTATGTAATAAGCATATTATTTTTATTAATCATTTTATTGTATTTTACTCCTTTGTTATTTGTCTTATGTTAATCACTTCTGGACCAGAAGATTTCGTTACTTAATGACAGGCCCTATTTTGCGATTCGGCACTGCGTTAATTTAATGGACAATTGCGCGGTCGTGCGACGCTGTACCCAAACGTAATTGACGTCCTTTTTTTTTCCACAAATAGAGCTTTCTATTGGTGGTATTTAATCACCTCTGCGTTTTTTTAATTTTTGTGCTATCAACAAAAATAGAGCGACAATTTTGAAAAAAAAAAAAAACAATATTTTTCACTTTCTGAAACAGATAATTTGTTTGTATCCATAATTAAATAGCCTATGTTTTACATGCATATGTATTTTTTATTGTATTGTGTTTCAGCATTATGGGTCCTAAAAAGTTGTCAGGTGCTCAGAATAGAAAACGGAGGGCCCTTATGAATTTGGAGGACCAGAAGAGTGCTGGAGCAATAAAAAAATATTTTGGAACACCAGCAGCTAGTGGTTTACAAACCACTGAAGAAAAAGGTGAAGAAAACTGCAGTGGCCTAAGTGATGACCATGTGCATGTTCAGCTCAGTGAGCCTTCACCATCAAAAACATCCTTGGAAGAAGGGGATGCTAATACATCTTCTAGCCCTGTGGTTTTTGATGAAATCACTGAAAAAAGAAAAGATCGGGAAAGCTGCAGTAGCCAAAGTGATGTACATCTTCAGCTCAGTGAGCCTTCAACATCAAGAACATATTTGGAAGAAGAGGGTGCTAATACACCTTCTGGCCAAGTGTGTTCTAATGAAACAATAAGAATATGTGAAAAATCAAGCTTCACAGATCCTGCTTTGTGGCCAAAATTGATTTCTAAGAACATTGATAGCATTTTAGAGGTTGGTCCTGTACAGGTGCAAGATGTTGATTTTAAAAAAGATGCCTATAATAGGCATTTTTCTTCAGCATTCTTCAAAAGGAAATTAGACAGTGGTGAAGAGCAAAAACGACGATGGTTGGTATACTCCTTATCTGCCAATAAAGTATTCTGTTTCTCGTGTAAATTATTCGATAAGAATCCTAAAACATTGCTTGCCCTTGGAGGATCAGATGACTGGACACATATGTCAAGTATGTTGAAATCGCATGAAACTTCCAGTGGTCATTTTACAGCCCAGCAGATGTGGCATGAAACACAACTGAGACTGAAATCAAAACAAGCGATCGATCAAAACTATAAAAATCTCATGAGCCGTGAAAGGCAACACTGGAGATCTGTGATGGAGAGGCTGTTAAGCGTTGTCCAGTTTTTAGCAGAGCGTAATTTGGCCTTCCGAGGATCTTCAGATCGACTTTTTACATCCAATAATGGAAATTTTTTAGGTCTCGTAGAACTATTAGGAAAATATGACAGTGTGATGGCAGAACACTTACACAGGGTGGTATAAAAAAAAACTGCAGACCACTACTGCGGAAAAAACATTCAAAATGAAATAATAAATCTTATGGCGAAACAGGTAATTGAGGACATTTTACAACGCTGCAGAAATGCAAAATTCTTCTCAATTATTCTTGACTGCACTCCAGATATTAGCCATAAGGAGCAAATGTCTTTTACTATTAGATTTTTGGAAGACGTTTCTGGAAATATTCAAGTAAAGGAACATTTCCTTGGTTTCAATAAAGTAGAGGATACAACTGGAAAAGGATTAAGTGATTTCCTCCTTGAATTTCTTTCAGGAAAAAAATTGGATATCGATAATTGTCGTGGACAGGGTTATGACAATGGAGCCAATATGGCAGGAAAAAACAACGGAGTTCAATCCAAAATTCTAAACTTAAACCCAAGAGCAGTATTTGTACCATGTGGCTGTCATTGTCTCAATCTTGTAATTGGAGATGCAGTACGCTCATGCAAGGAATCAATGCAACTATTTGGTATCATACAGCGCCTTTATGTTCTATTCTCAGGATCAGTAAAGAGATGGAAAATTTTGTCTGACCATGTTTCTGGCCTCACTTTAACCACTTCCATACTGGGCATGTAAACCCCCTTCCTGACCAGGTGAAATTTCAGCTTGCGGCACTGCGTCGCTTTAACTGACAATTGCGCGGTCGTGCGATATGGCTCCCAAACAAAATTGGCGTCCTTTTTTCCCCACAAGTAGAGCTTTCTTTTGGTGGTATTTGGTCACCTCTGCGATTTTTATTTTTTGCGCTATAAACAAAAAAGGACGACAATTTTGAAAAAAAATACAATATTTTTTACTTGTTGCTATAAAAAATAGCCCAATTTAAAAAAAAAATTCAGTTTAGGGCGATACGTATTCTTCTACATATTTTTGGTTAAAAAATAAAATAAAAAAAAATCGCAATAAGCGACTGGTTTGCGCAAAAGTTATAGCGCCTACAAAATAAGGGACAGAATTGTTATTTTTTATTATTTTTTTTTTTTTACTAGTAATTGCGGCGATCTGCGATTTTTATTGCGACTGCGACGTTATGGCGGACATATCGGACACTTTTGACACATTTTTGGCACCATTCACATTTATACTGCAATCAGTGCTATAAATATGCACTAATTACTGTATAAATGTGACTGGCAGGGAAGGGGTTAACACTAGGGGGTGAGGAAGGGGTTAATGTGTTTCCTGCATTGTGTTCTAACTGTAGGGGGAGGGGGGGGTGACCGATCTGTGTCCCTATGTACTAGGAACACAGATCGGTATGCTCTCTCTATGACAGGACGCTGTCATTGTGAGAGCAGGCAATGAGAGATGATCTCATATGTTTACATATGAGATCATCTCTCATTGGCCCATCAGATCGCACCGCAAACGGCCACTCTGATTGGCCGTTCGCGGTGATCTGTGATTGGCTGTGTCCGAGGGACACGGCCAGTACACTAGTTCCCCGCTGCGCGCTCTGGAGCGCGCGCTGGGAACGAGGAAAGGGGCTGCCGTGAAAACACGGCAGCCCGGAGATTTAGGGCCACCCTGCGGCCGTATATACTCGTACGGCCGCAGGGAAGTGGTTAAAACCTTTGTGCACCACACGGTGGGAATGCCGTATAAATTGTCTTAAACCACTAAGACATAATCTAGGCGAAATACAAGAAGCATTGATTGTTTTGTCTGAGGAAACCCACACTGAACCGAACATTTGTCATGAGGCTAACACACTAGCTCAGCAGATTGTGGAGTTCAAATTCATCATGTCATTGTATTTTTGGTATGAGATATTGTACCAAGTTAATATTGTGAGCAAAGCTATGCAGAATGAGGCTGCTGATATCATTTTAGTCTCAGACCTAATCCAGAAATGTCACAATTTTTTAATAAATTTCAGAGAGTCTGGATTTGAAAGGTCCTTTCAAATTGCAAAGGAACTAGCAGAAAAAGTGAATGTGGAGCCTGTTTTTGAAAAGCCTTCTCGTATTCGCAGAAAAAAAGCCTTGTTTGAATATGAAAGCCAAGATGAACCTTTAACAGATCCCACAGAGAAATTTAAGATTGATTTTTTTTATGTTTTGATTGATACTGCTACTAAATCTTTGGAGGAGCGTTTTACTCAGATGGAACGACACAACAAAGTATGGAGATTTCTATACAACATGAGACAACTTCCAGCAAGAGAAAACGTAAGGGACTGTTGCCTGCAGTTACAGAAGGCACTAGAGAAGAGCAGCCAATCAGACATTAATGGTCTAGATCTTTCAGAAGAGCTTTGGCATATTCAAAATCTACTACCTCAAGATGTCACATCACCCCGCCATACACTCAATTTCATAGTGAGAAATGGCCTGACCGACACATTTCCAAACATGTGGATAGCATTTCGGATTCTATTAACAATTCCAGTTTCTGTGGCATCAGGAGAACGCAGCTTTTCCAAGTTAAAACTCATTAAAACTTATCTGAGATCATCAATGACTGATGACAGACTAACCTCTTTATCAGTATTATCAATTGAAAGTGATGTATTGAAGACATTGGACATGAACAACGTGATTGATGAGTTTGCAAAGGCAAAAGCACGTAAAGTTGCATTTTGAACCCACATTTACCCCTTTACACTGGGGCGTTTTTCGCGCGCTATTGAGGCATTATTCGAGCGTTCTTGAGGCGTTATTCAAGCGTTCTTGAGGCGTTATTCAAGCGTTCTTGAGGCGTTATTCAAGCGTTCTTGAGGCCTTATTCGAACATTATTTAAACGTTATGCGAGCGTTATTCAAACTTTATTCGAGCGTTTATTTGAGCGTTATTCGAGCAAATCTTCACCTGCAATCCCAATGTGCTGGTAAAGCACCGCTAAAACCCTAACGTTTTAGGGCGTTTTAGCAGTGCCTCATTTCAATGGAGAGGGGCATTTTTGGAGCTTTTTTTTTTTTCAACACCCAAAACCTGCTCCAAAAGATGCTCAGTGTGAAATGGTCCATTGAGATGCATGGATTGCTTGCACATGCACTTAAATTGTCTGTTTGTTTATTAAAACAAATTATTTGTTACAAATGTTTTTGTCCTCTTTGTGTATGTATGTTTAGGTGACCAGGGGGCGAGATGAAGATGGGGGGGGGGGGGGGGGGGGGGCGCCACAGGATTAGCTCGCACAGGGCGCCTGAACACCTAAGGCCGGCCCTGTCCAGAGGTGCAGGGTGCTGTGTAATGTAAAGGGGTCCAGAGGTGCAGTTGTGGAGAGGGGGGTACACAGTAGTGACAAAGAGATATTGAAGGATGCAGGGGACTCAGTGCGGTGTTTTTAAATGTTACCTTGGGGGGGGGGGGGGTGCCAGACATAGGATCCGCCCCGGGTGCCAAATGATCTAGGTACGCCCCTGGCACACATACATATAATATCATATTATATCCAGGGTTTAGTACAATGTACAGATCATATGATAGATAGTAATAGTATATTAACAAATAATAACACCATAATAATAACCTACCACACGGTACTATAACCAGAATCATACAATCACAATATCCCAACCTGAGAACGACCTGGCACATTACAGGCAATGATCATGTTACATTGTATGTAATTATAATCCTCCAATGACAGACCTCTATGTACAGTGTGATCTCTATCTATGTATAGTGTGTAATGTGTGTTCTCTCTCTATCACTCACCTCCTCTCTGGGAGAAGTGTCCGCTCTGAGCTTTCCGCTCTTACTGCTGTGTGGGTTGCTGTTGACATCTTCAACTTGTATGGTTTATAGTTGATTGTGTATGTATGTAGGTCAGTGAGGTCAGGTCAGTGTATGTAGGACAGGTCAGTGTGTGTGTGTGCGCACACACACAACAGGGTATGTGTGTCAGGTAGGTCACCCCGCGCCACTCCACCGACCGCGCGCCCCGAACCCCCCCCCCCCCAGGAGCCGGCTTAGCTTCGGGCTGAAGCCCCTGGTCTTTTTGGCACCTAGCAACGCCCCTGAATGACCACCATTTTATTCCCTAGGGTGTCTGCTAAAAAAACATATATAATGTTTGGGGGTACTGTGTAATTTTCTAGCAAAAGAATGATGATTATTACATGTAGGAGAGAAGTGTCAGAATAGGCCCGGTATGGAGGTGGTATAAAAGCGCGATATTGAAGTGATTAAGTTCATTAATTAAGATATCCCATGCACCTGCATGACTCCAGGTGTTTCATATGTGTCTAGGAATTTGGACTGACGTATCCCTCATGTGGGTAAATTATCAGAATGATTTCCTGTTTGAGCGACCTTTTTCCCATCCCCATACAGTATCTTGCAAAAGTATTCACCCCCTTGGCATTTTTCATGTTTTTTTGCCTCACAACCTGGAATTAACATGGATTGTTTGAGGATTTGCATCATTTAATTTACAGAACATGCCCACAACTTTGAAGATATTTTTTATTGGAAAAGAGGGAGGGTTAGGGCAAGAAGGATAGTGGCTCAAGCTAACCTTGGAGTCATGCCTACCCAGAAAGGGGAGTGTGGACCTTTCTCCCCCATTGCCCTCTTCTCTCTCTCCCCCTCTCCCCCCCCCCCAACCGGAGTTTTTACCCATGGGCTCTAATCTATCTATCACGCTCCCTATACAGAGTATCACGCGCTATTCTCCCCCTTGTCCGCCGCAGGAGGAAATAGTGGGCGGCACACCTTCACATATGGGTTTACCCCCCCATTGGGTAAGCTACCACCAACTTTGTTTATTTAATTTTTAATCTGGATTGCTGAATTGTATATTACATGTTTTTTTTTATATTGTTATGTATTTTATAGATTGGCTCTCCTGAAGAAGCGGTACACCCGCGAAACTAGTAGAGACTCTGCCAAATGCTTTTTTTGTATGATTGTCCTGTATTAGTCATTTATGTAATAAATATTTTTTAACACAACTATTCCTAATTATTTTTATCTGTACCGATATAGTCCACACTCCCCTTTCTGGGTAGGCATGACTCCAAGGTTAGCTTCAGCCACTATCCTTCTTGCCCTAACCCTCCCTCTTTTTCAATGTAACCTGGATGATGGTACATTTTTATCCACATTTTTATTTTTATGTTACCTGAGGCTATACTCCCCCTTTTCGTCCATATTTTTTATTGGGAAGCAAACAACAAATAGGACAAGATAACAGAAAAAGTCAATGTGCATAACTATTCACCCCCCTAAAGTCAACACTTTGTAGAGCCACATTTTGCAGTTATTACGGCTCCAAGTCATTTTGGATAACTCTCTATGAGCTTGTCACATCTTACCACTGGGATTTTTGCCCATTCCTCCATGCAAAGTCTGACCACAGATTTTCTATTGGATTGAGGTCTGGTCTTTGACTAGGCCATCCAACACATTTACATGTTTCCCCTTAAACCACTCAAGTGTTGCTTTAGCAGTGTGTTTGGAGTCATTGTCCTGCTGGAAGGTGAACCTCCGTCCTAGCCTCAAATCACACGCAGAGTGCTACAGGTTTTACTTATGAATATCCCTGTATTTAGCACCATCCATCATTCCCTCAACTCTGACCAGTTTCCCAGTCCTGACTGCTAAGAAACAAGATGGTGATCTTTGAGTGATGTGATGTGTTGAGTTTGCACTAGACATAGCGTTTTTGTTGATAGCCAAAAAGTTTAATTTTAGTCTCATCAGACCAGAGCACCTTCCTTCCTACATTTTGGGAGTCTCCCACGTGCCTTTTCACAAACTCAAAATGTGCAATTTTGTTTTTTGATGAAAGTAATGTCTTTCTTCTGGCCACTCTGCCTTAAAGCCCAACTCTATGGAGCGTATGGCTTATTGTTGTCCTATGTACAGATACTCCAGTCTCTACTGTGGAACTCTGCAACTCCTCCAGGGTTAGCTTAGGTCTTCTGTGCTGCTTCTCTGATTAATGCCCTCCTTGCCCGGTCCGTGATTTTTGGTGGCTCTTGGCAGGTTTGCTGTTGTGCCATGTTCTTTCCATTTGGTTATGATAGATTTGATGGGGCTCCTACAAATCATCAAAGATTCGGATATTTTTTTTATACCCTGACTTGTACTTCTCAACAACATTGTCCCTTACTTGTTTGGAGAGTTCCTCGGTCTTCATGGAAGTGCGTATGTATTCACCCCCTTTGTTATGAAGCACATAAAAAGCTCTGGTGCCACCAAATACCTTCAGAAGTCACATAATTAGTGAAATGATGTCCACCTGTGTGCAATCACATGACCTGTCATTACATAGACACACCTTTTTGAAAGGCCTCAGAGGCTGCAACACCTAAGCTATAGGCACCACTAACCAAACACTGCCATGAAGACCAAGGATCTCTCCAAACAAGTAAGGGACAATGTTGTTGGTTATATGAAATATTCAAATCTTTGATGATCCCTAGGTGCGCCATCAAATCTATCATAACCAAATGGAAAGAACATGGCACAACAGCAAACCTGCCAAGAGACGACCGCACACCAAAACTCACAGACCGGGCAAGGAGGGCATTAATCACAGAGGCAGCACAGAGACCTAAGGTAACTCTGGAGGAGCTGCAGAGTTCCACAGCAGAGAAGCAGAGACTGGAGTATCATAGGATGACAATAAGCCGTACGCTCCATAGAGTTGGGCTTTCAGCAAAAAACAAAATGGAACTTTTTGAGTTTGCGAAAAAGAAAATGCTATGTCTGGCGCAAACACAACACATCATCCAAAGAACACCATCCCCATTGTGAAACATGGTGGTGGCAGCATCATGCTGTGGGTTTTTTTTTCAGCAGTCAGGACTGGGAAACTGGTCAGAGTGGAGGGAAAGGATGGATGGTGCTAAATACAGGGATATTCTTGAGCAAAACCTGTACCACTCTGTGTGTGATTTGAGCATGTCGGCAGAATGGCAGGTGGGGCGCGCGCTTGCGACCCGGTCCGAAAGCTCCGTGACCACGCCCGCGGGATCTGCGTACCCGATCGCCGCCGGTGTCCCACGATCGGGTCACAGGAGCTGAAGAACGGGGAGAGGTGAGTGTAAACACACCTTTCCCGTTCTTCTCTGTGGCAGTAACACTGATCGTCTGTTCCCTGTTATAGGGAACGATGATCAGTGATGTCACACCTACAGTCACGCCTCCCTACAGTAAGAATCACTCCCTTAGGGCACATTTAACCCATTAGCGCCCCCTAGTGGTTAACCCCTTCACTGCCATTGTCATTTTCACAGTAATCAGTGCATTTTTATAGCACTCTTCGCTATGAAAATGACAATGGTCTGAAAAATGTGTCAAAAGTGTCCGATATGTCCACCATAATGTCACAGTCATGAAAAAAAATCACTGATCGCCACCATTACTAGTAAAAAAAAATATTAATAAAAATGCCATAAAACTATCCCTTATTTTGTAGACGCTATAACTTTTGCGCAAACCAATTAATATACGCTAATTGCATTTTTTTTTATACCAATAATATGTAGAAGAATACGTATCGGCCTAAACTGAGGAAAAATAAATGTTGTTTTTTTATATATTTTTGGGGGATATTTATTATAGCAAAAAGTAAAGAATATTGCATTTTTTTCAAAATGTATATATTTTTGTTTATAGCGCAAAAAAATAAAAACCGCAGAGGTGATCAAATACCGCCAAAAGAAAGCTCTATTTGTGGGGGAAAAAAGGACGCCAATTTTGTTTGGGAGCCACGTCGCAGGACCGCGCAATTGTCAGTTAAAATGAAGCAGTGCCAAATTCGCAAAAAGGGGCAAGGTCCTTAACCTGCATAATGGTCTGGGTCTTAAGTGGTTAAAC
Organism: Rana kukunoris; assembly: GCA_029574335.1. Classification (NCBI taxonomy): domain Eukaryota; kingdom Metazoa; phylum Chordata; class Amphibia; order Anura; family Ranidae; genus Rana; species Rana kukunoris. Next base: position 24,596,941 of record CM056052.1, on the reverse strand, counting down.
TAGATCGACAGTCAACAATTTACCTTATTCTTTCTTTTCAATTATATGACATTTTTAACATTAGACTTTGACAGTCTATTTGATACTTATATAGTGTGATATTACATTAGATTTTTTTAATAATCTGTTCTAGGCATTCTCTTTCTGTGGCATGGCCCTATTCAGGAGAAGTAGAAGAATGTGTTTTGGGGTGTAATTCTAAGTATGCTGCATGTGGGAAAATACATTTTCATTTTCTTTCTACCTTTTCTGAAAACTCGTGGCAATAAAATGAAGAGACTCATCATGCCTCGAGGTGTTGGCTGTCCGAAATGTCTTCATGTTGTGGGCGTGTCTGGTGTCCTGGTGCTCCACGGCCTCCAAAATTGTGATAGGTAGTCAGGAATTTAGATCATTTATTTATAATTGACATTCCTTGAAATTTCAAAGGTGCTCTTTGGATTTTGGGCCCCTCTATGGACCAGATTCAGGTAGATGGGAGTATCTTTCCTCTGGAGTAACGTTTCTCATTTACGTTACTCTGCCGAAATTTTAGGAGCAAGTGCTGTTATTCACCAAGCACTTGCTCCTAAAGTTGCAGCAGCATATCGAAAATGAGCCGGCGGATTTCAAATTGGGCGGGTACGGGGCGTGTATTATTTAAACTAAGCGCGATCCCGCGGCGAACGTACTGCGCATGCGTCGAGTGTCAATGCATCCCAGTGCGCATGCTCCAAATTCTGTCAGTGAACGTCAATGACGTCACATCCCCATTCATGAATGTTTTACGCAAGCGCCGCGATTTATTTTTTTCCCGACGTGATGACGACGGCTATACTTAACATAGGATACTCCACTAGGGGGCTGCTTTATCTTTACGTCGTGTATCGCTTACGGAAACGTCAGAAAGTCACTGCGTCGCGCCCGAAAACGATCGTGAATTTCCGATTCCCGCTGATTAACATATTTTTTCAGCGTTAATCAGCGGGAACGCCCCCGGCGCCATTTTTAAGTTGAAGTAACAATGCGATGGCGAAATTCAATTACGCTGCTCGCATCGGAACTCCAAACCGGCGTTTCTTGTTTTCTGGTTACAGAAAACAAAAACGCCGGCTTAAAGCGACAGTTAGGCTGGAGTATCACTGATACTCCAGCCTAACTCTACCTGAATCTGGCCCTATGTATCTAGGCTGTGAAAAACATTTAATCAATAATTGGATCAATAAAATGGATACGCACAAGGTAACAATTAATAATGGGCATAAAAACACACCGGCAATGTGATTACGGTACAATTGTGTCCATTTTATTGATCCTATTATTGACTAAATGTTTTTTGTTAATGCACTAGGTGCGTTCTTCTTCCGTTTTCTTTTATCGGATTACCCCGTCTGAGGAAGGCAGCATCTGCTTAGTTCTTTGGCATTACTGCTGTCCTTGTTGTTTCCTATACCACAGAAGACCTCATAGCGCTTAAAGTGACTGCTTGTTTTTGTAGGCTGTGAAAAAGTCATAAGCATGTGGTATCCCCATATTAGGGAGGCATAGCAGAAAGTGTTTTGCTGTGCAAGTCTACTGTAGGTATGCATATAGTGTGTGCGAGAAATAACTTGTTACAATGGCAACTTTGTGAACAAATTTAAAAAACTCACCATGCCTCTTGCTAAATACCTTGGACTGTGTTCTTTGGTCATTTGGGGGGTATTTGTATGTCCTAGCATTTTAGGGCATTGATCTATTTTCAAATATATGCACCGCAATTTGTAGACTCATATATATATACATATATATATATATATATATATATATATATATATCTTTTTCCATACAAAAAAAATATACATTTCACAACTTACATTTATAAAATTCCACTGACATTCATTTCATTAACCCAAAAAACATTTTTACATAAATTTTTCCCCTTTTATTCCTACCCTCTCTATCCTGAAGTCGTCATGGGATTCTCTATCCAACTTGCCCATACTTTTATATTTCTCCCCCTGTCCTCTATTTCAATATGTCTCCCTATACCAGTGATGGTGAACCTTGGCACCCCAGATGTTTTGGAACTACATTTCCCATGATGCTCAACTACACTGCAGAGTGCATTAGCATCATAGGACATGTAGTTCCAAAACATCTGGGGTGCCAAGGTTCGCCATCACTGCCCTATGAAACAGCAGCAGGAGAGACAACATACAGGGACTTAGAAGACGACTTACCCGGCTGCCCAGTGGAAACCGTCCGACCAGCCGCCGCTCCGGATCCGTGCTGAAGCCCCGACGGGCCTGACGAAAGCTTCCCCTCTGACCGTTGATCCCCTTGCCCTGCAAGGGACGCTGGGCCCGCTAACAAGGCCAAAGACCCTCTGCCCAATGAGATGCCAGGAGCCCTGAGGTCAGGCCGCACCACATCCACTGATCTCCCCCGCGGAGTCCCCTGCGTGGCAGCAGGAGGCGCTCCCGAAACGCCGAACAGCCGTTGAACAGCCGCAGCTGCCCTGGCTGACAAGCTCCCAGCTGTGCCCACCGATATCCCCCGTCATGTAGTGCTGCGCGGAGCGGAAGGGTCTGCCCCCACCACCGCTCCCGCAGACTCCAGCGTGGGCCTGGTAGGCGACGGGTATGGCACCCGCTGACCCGCTCCTCTCTGAAGCTTGGCCTTTGCCTGGGTCGGTCAGCAACACCGCCAGCTGTTCCTCATATCACTGCGGTCTGTTGACTCTGGCTGCCGCTCGCAGCCGCTCAAGCATACCCTCCAAGTGATCCATGGTTAAGGTAACAGCACAGAAAAAACAGACTGTGTGTTACCTTGACCGTGGATGGCGCCAGAATGATTGGCCCTGCCCACCCCTTCTTTTAAGTGTCCATCCTCGTGCTACCTAGCCCTGCCCCCGGCCAGACTTCAAGCCTGCCCACTTCCCCTTCCTGTGTGTGCACCGCACAGTGTTCCCCCAGTCATGGGGCCCCTCTGCCTGGGTTCCCCCTACTACGGGGCTTTCTATACTATTAACAAAAAAACAAAGAAAAAAAATGGGCAGACTTGTTGGACGTACGAGACACCCTAATCAGGATAAACTTGTTGGACTACTTGGTCTATTTTCTGCCATCACTTTTCTATGTGTAGCGGGGTCAACCTGTCAGAGTCTAGTGACAGGTCCCCCTCTCGCTAGAACTTTACTTGTGATTGTAGATATGTTATTTTGCATTGCGGGACTACAAGTAGCAGGAGGTATGGACTCCATTGACTCATAGTAGAAACGGACTATGTTTCCCGCAATGCTTTGCTCTCCAGGAGGATGTGACGTTTCACTGAGACCAGTGGAGGAGGTTACTTAAGGAAAGGGAGTGGCGCCCTTTCGCTCTCTGGAGACCGACCTTCTCTCCTGTGCGGAGCTGTACACAGGGACAGGAGTGCTCCTAGGCCAGAAGCCTGGGCCTAGATTTGCTGAGAGACCAGCCATCCAGATGGAAGCAAGACTCCAACACCCAGCCAGTGTTCCCGGAGATTAAAGAGGCCGCCCAGCTGACAATTGTAGCAGTGGAACGTCCTAGTCCGGCATCCGGTGTGTTGCGGAGCGACATCTTTCCAGCGCGTTTTTTTTCCCTGAGAAGAAGTCAGGCGGTTGAGAGCACTTGCTCAGTTTCTAGCACCTTGGTCACCATAGACAACAAATCCCACTTCACCAGCCACGGGCATCTGTTTGGCCCATGGCCGAGACTTAGAGGCCTAGTTAGACCCACAGCCAAAACTTGGAGGCCCAGTTAAACTGTCTCAGAGTTTCATAGCAGTGATTGCCACTGACCAGCGATCAATCCCATCACACTCTACTGCCACTGACATAACCCTGTGTACCTCCCTCTTCTAACCATTACCCTTTGGATTACAATTTGATATGCACCGACCGGCCGCTACGTGAACCGTGACTGATTCGTAAGGTTGCCCGCTAGGGGTGCTCGCGAGCATAGACTGATCTTTTGAATTTAGGCGGGTGGTGCCACTCTTAGGTTTTAGAGTAGCTTATTGTTTTATAATAATCCTTGGTTCCTGCAAGGGCCCTTGCCAACCAACCGAATTGCTGTTGATTGATTGTGTTTCTGCATTTAAAAATCCTATGCTTGTTACCCCTGAGTTCCATGCAGTAAAACGTACCTGTTCTTTCATTCAATCATATTCATTGTGTGGAGTGTAATTTCTTGCCTGGAGGGACCGTACCATTGCAGCAGGTAATTTATTATATTGTCCTTACACATTGTGGGTCTGTTATGGTGACTCCGGGTCAACAGGGGTCACTATATCCCATTGTCAGGGTTCTGATGTGTCAAGGGCGGGTTCAAGCAAATTAAGTGGGGGAGAACTGAGTCAAAGAGAGTAGGTCCCAAAACTAACTGGCGACTCCTTCGAGGGTAGTGCTACATATGTTTCTACGATTATAAGTAAATGGGGGATCTCCTGATTTGAGTTTGATGTGCAGCCGAAAACACAAGGCCCCTCCCCATGAGCCCTCAAAGGGGTCAGCTTTCTGGAGAACCTCTATACCACAGCCAGGCAGAAACACCAAAGCAGAGAAGGACTGAAGATGGTCAGCGACCATTCTAAAGACCTCATTTTCATATTAACCACTTAAGACCCGGACCAATACGCTGGCAAATGACCCAAGGGGTTTTTGCGATTCGGCACTGCGTCGCTTTAACAGACAATTGCGCGGTCGTGCGACGTGGCTCCCAAACAAAATTCGCGTCCTTTTTTTCCCACAAATAGAGCTTTCTTTTGGTGGTATTTGATCGCCTCTGCGATTTTTATTTTTTGCGCTATATACAAAAATAGAGCGACATTTTTGAAAAAAAATCAATATTTTTTACTTTTTGTTATAATAAAAAACCAATAAACTAAATTTTAGTCAAACATTTAGGCCAAAATTTATTTAGCCACATGTCTTTAGTAAAAAAAAAATCGCATTAAAAAAAAAATAGCTACCTAGCGGGAACAGCGACACTAATACAGCGATCAGAAAAATTATCGCTTAGTGACGCTGGCAATAGGGAGTGAAAGGGTTAACTAGGGCAGTGATCAAGGGGTTAAAACTTTATTGGGGGGGGTGGGGGGGCTACCCTGACACTACTGACTGTCTGACTGTCACACTGTCTGTCACACTGACACTAAATACAGTAATCATACATGATTACTGCATTCAGTGACACTGTGACAGGGGGGAGGGGGGGGGGCGATCGCGGGGGTTAAATGTGTGTGTCAGTGTGCTGTTTGGTGCAGGACTTACTTGTTCTGTAGTGATCTCTCCTCAGCGGCGCTTGAAACAAACGCCGAGGGAGAGATCACGTCGCTTCCTCCTTCCTGTGTTTACACAGGAGGAGGAAGTGACAGGTCAGGCGGGCGCGCGCATTGGCTGGGAGCGATCCGGAGGGGGCGGATGAAAACGGATAGCCGCCCCCACTTGTCGGATCGCTCCTGCAGCCGCGCGGACCGCCGCATGTACGGGGGGGGGGTCCGATCGGACCCCCGATCCCCCCCAAGGCACCAACGTATATATACGTTGATGTGCCTGTCGGTGCCATTCTGCCGACGTAAATGTACATGCGGCGGTCCTTAAGTGGTTAAACTGAAAAAGGAGAAAACAACCTCCCAAACTGTTCAAAATTCTGGAGGTTGCTTTCTGCATCTGGAACAAATAATGACATTACATATACATGTGACACTTCAAATTATCTTTATTATTTAGCAGAGGGTGTATTGGTGACATGAAGGAAACTTCAGACATTTGCAGGGAAATCATTATGGGCATATAGGAAGTGTCTCTGATGAGAAGCATGATGGTCTCCGCCTGGATCTCTCCAATCTTCAGACTTCTGCTAGGATTTCATAATCCTTAAAAACATGTAAAAGTTATTGAAATGTGGTTAGTCAGTGCTTGGAAAGAAGGAAAAGAAAAAAGAAAATAAGACAAGGATAAGACTTTCAATTGGCTGGGCTGGATGATTCTGGCTGGAATTTCTTGTTGTAGATGGAGCCGTCCTTCTTGGATACTCCATATACTGTATACAGTGTAATAGAGGTTCCTTGTAGCTCTGATTTCTAATTCTGCGTGTTATGTGGATTGGAGGTTTAATTCACCTTTATTGAACTACTTTTTACTTTTATGATATTTTCATTTTTGGCTCCCCTGTACAAGTTTATAAAGCCAGTACAATAATTCTTACCAACAACTATCTTGCCGTATTATAAACCAGTGAGCAGATCAAGTGGAAGGTAGATGGACTTACATGAGCAGGGAATTTGCTATTGTAGTAATGTGGGGGGCCTAACATCAACAGCACGCTATTTTTTCAACAACTGCTTTAAAGGGGTTGTAAAGACAAAAATATTTTCCTCTTAAATTAACGTCTGACAGTAGCAGATAAAGTAAAAAGTAATGTTTTGCATTATAACTAGTTTGATAAATGTTGAAATTGAGCTGTTTTATTGACCTCCGTCACTCCTGAATCGTTATTCTCACTGACTTCCTGGTTTGCGGTGCGCATTCATTCTTGCTACATCACGGCCTAATGGCAACTACAGTTCCCATTAGGCTTAGCCTCCATACCTGTGAGGGATAAGAGAGCATCTTCACGCAGGGCTGTAGTGATAGGGAGGGGGTGACCACATTCTGCTTTCCACCATGCAAAATGGCTCAGGTGCTGGTGGAAAGCAAGAAGAGGAGAGACAGGAAATGGCATTTTCAAACCTGGATTACTGTATTTTGGAGGTCAAAAGGAAAAACGAGGTAAGTGATATTTAAATGCTGTAGCTTACAGCAATCAATTGAACTAATAAAAAACGAACCTTTAGTGTTCCTTTAATTCACCATAACCCACCAATGCCAGGATGGAATTATGATCAGTGAGCAATTCAGTAAAATGCTCTCTTCTAAGGAAGACAGATTTACACTTCCCAAAGCCTCATCAGGTCCAACATGTGTTCAGTCTACCCAGCTCTACATGTATATGTTGTCCAAGACTGTTGACCTTAACCACTTGCTTACTGGGCACATACACACCCCTCCTGCCCAGGTAAAATGTCAGCTTCCGGCACTGCGTCGCTTTAACTGACAATTGCGCAGTTGTGCGACATGGCTCCCAAACAAAATTGACGTCCATTTTCCCCCACTTTCTTTTGGTGGTATTTGATCGCCTGTGCGGTTTTTATTTTTTGCGCTATAAACAAAAAAGAGCGACAATTTTGAAGAAAAATACAATAATTTTTACTTGTTGCTATAATAAATATCCCAATTTAAATAAAAAAACACATTTTTTTTTCTTAGTTTAGGGCGAAACGTATTTTTCTACATATTTTTGGTAAAAAAAATAAAATAAAAAAACGCAATAAGCGACTGGTTTGCGCAAAAGTTATAGCGCTTACAAAATAGGGGACAGAATTATTATTTTTCATTATATTTTTTTTACTAGAAATGGCGACGATCTGCAATTGTTATTGGTACTGCAACGTTATGGCGGACACATCGGACACTTTTGACACATTTTTGGCGCCATTCACTTTTATACTGCGATCAGTGCTATAAATATGCACTAATTACTGTATAAATGTGACTGGCATTGAAGGGGTTAACACTAGGGGGTGCGGAAGGGGTTAAATGTGTATCCTAGGTGTGTTCTAACTGTGGGAGGAGGGGGGGTGACTGGGGGGGTGACTGATCTGTGTCTCTATGTACAAGGAACACAGATCGGTCTCCTCCTCTCCAGAGACAGGACGCTGTCTCTGTAAAACGGCAATGAGAGATGATCTATGTTCGTAACGAATGTATTTTCGTACAAATTTGTTCATTTTCGTACCCGCAGAATAATTTGTACACACGAAAAAATGAAAGCACCAAAATACGAAAACGACGGGGTTACGAATGAGCAGCATTACGAACAAGCGCAAATACGAACTAACGATACGTCAATCTTACGAAAATATGACAAAACGGAAACGGCAAAAGAACGAAAATGACATCTATAATGAATGATTTGCATTCTGTATTTTTAAATCCTTTTTCTGTTCGTATTTTCAGTCGTATGTTCATATTTTCATTTGTGTGTTTTGTAAATCCGTTTTTTTGGTCTGTTTGTAAATTTGTGTACTTGGTTTGTTTTTTTGAATCGCCAGTGAGTGAGTGTAGTTAGTGAATCAGCTTCTCTTTTGTGCAGACTGCCGAGTACAGCAAAGCCAAAAAAAAATTCCGTGGATTTTCGTCTGAAGGCAGATCAGTTGGCCAGACTTTTGAACCCAAAAATGGTTTTCTGATGGAGCTTACAAACGAACGGATTTTTTGAAAACGAATGGAAAACATTTGTTTTTATGTTTGTTGGCAAAAATGTCTGACCAAGTGTACGGGGCTTAACAATAGTATATACGGTTGAGCCGCGTGTTGAAAGTGCCGCGAATCCTCGCATATTTACGAAAGTACAAAATGATGAAAATTCACGAAAATTATTGTCTAACAAGAAATAAATTAAACAGAATAACAAATCATCCCGCATTTACGAAAATAAAACGGTAACCAAAATACGAAACGATCGGAATACGAAAAAATCGCGTCGTACGAAATACGAACGGGAACGAACAGGAAAACGGGGGTCTTACGAAATTTACGAATCGGAACGAACCTACGGAATGATACGAAACGAAAAAAAATAATACAAAATTTTTTGCTGTGCACATGTCTACTAATTATTTCTCTCCAGCAATGTCCACAAGTGTTTAAGGCGCATGGGACACTTCTTCGGATTAACTAAAAAACAGCAATGGCGCCACTGACTCCCCTTCGGTTGTCAATCAAAGTCAGTCAGCCAGCCAATCAGGGGAGAGAGGGGGCCGGGCTGGGTCGGGGGTCCGTGTCTGAATAAATACACTGAGCTCTGACTCATCTGGGGTGACCCCATAGATAGCTGCTGGCTGAGGGGGCACTCGATAGGAGGGAGGGGCCAGGAGCTGCAAAAAGGGACCTGAGAAGAGGAGGATCCAGGCTGCTCTGGGCAAAACCAAGTGCACAGAGCAGGAAAGTGTAACACTTTTTTATTTTTTTTAAATAACAAAGACTTTACAATCACTTTAATGATGTCTGCGGGTATGAATGTGTACATTCCTTGAAATAGGAATAAAAATGATAAAAAAAAAAAGTAAAAAAAGTGTAAAAATTAAGTAAAAAAATAATAATAATAAAAAGAAATTAAAACGCCCCTGTCCCCGGTAGCTCGCGCTCTGAAGCAAACACACACGTATGTCCTGTCCACATATGTAAACAATGTTCAAACCACATATGTGAGGTATCGCCGCGTGCGTTAGAGCGAGTGTAAGAATTCTAGCACTAGACCTCCTCTGTAACTCTAAACTGGTAACCTGTATAAAATTTCAAAGCGTCGCCTATGGAGATTTTTAAGTCCCGAAGTTTGGCGCCATTCCATGAGTGTGCGCAATTTTAAAGCGTGACATATTGGGTATCTATTTACTCGTAACATCATCTTTCATATTTTACAAAAAAATTGGGCTAACTTTACTGTTTTGTTATTTTTTCATTCGTGAAACCATTTTTTTATTTTTTTAAAAGGTGTTCGAAAAATTATTTGCGCAAATACCGTGCAAGATAAAAATAAAGTTGCAATGACCGTAATTTTATTCCCTAGGGCAGGGGTGTCAAACTCTATTTCATTTTGGGCCACATCAGCATTATAATTGCCCTCAAAAGGGCAGGGTTGTATCTGTGAGATTAGATGACCAGCACATCTCCTCCCCTTACATTAGATGTCAAGAGCCCCCCCACCATCAGAAGTTGAGTCCCCCACTCTCCCTTACATCACAGTGCACCCCCCTTTCCTTATGCTGCTGCTGGGAAGAAGCTGGATGCATTGCTTGAAAGCAGAAAGTAAGGGTCTAGAGTAGGACCAGAGGAGGGCTGGAGCTCTCCTGCAGCTGCAGGAGAGGTACAAGGGGCACATGAAATGGCCTGGAGGGCCGGATTTGGACCGCGGGCCTTGTGTTTGACACCTGTGCCCTAGGGTGTCTGCTAAAAAAAACATATATAACGTTTGGGGGTTCTGAGTAATTTTCTAGTAAAAGAATGATGATTTGTACATGTAGAAGAGAAGTGCCAGAATGGGCCCGGTATTGAGGTGGTATAAAAGCTTGGTATTGAAGTGGTTAAAGGGGATGTACACGTACGCCCATTTGCATAGATAGATAGATAGACCTATGGTGTTGATTGTAGATTGATTGGCAATTGTACCTTGCATGGCCAGGGATCGGTACACTCCAGACCACACCTCTTGGTGCAGCACTTCTGCCTTCCTTTACAGTCACTGTCACTTGTACACCTCGGTTTCGGTGGGGGATAAGGACATCTTCTATAAATAGGTGGGCACGATCCAGGTTTTACTGCAATACAAAACACAGCCAGATTAAATAATACCTTATCCAGATCTACAGGAAACTGCAAGCTTATGAAAGCTACCAAAGCTTACCGTGTTTCCCCGAAAATAAGCCTGGGTCTTTTATTAATTTTGGCAACCTAAAACACACTAGGGCTTATTTTCGGGGGTGTCTTATTTAACTACGGTATGTACAATGATCTTAAATTGGTTGTTACCCTAATAAAAAAAAAAAAGAAAAAATAATTTTCCTTTAAAGCATGATAGATCTCCTGTGTCCCCTGTCTTCTTCCCTCTCCCTCCCTGTCAGGTCAGGAGTCAGTATTTTCATGAAAAAAGCATCTTAAAATCAATTCTTATAGAATTATCCAATTCAATTTGTAGGAATAGGGTGCAGCATGTGATTGTGATTGTTTTGTGGGCTCGTGTCGGCCTGCTCCGTGCCTGCTCCGTGCACTGGGGAGGGGGCCGCGGGCATCGGGCGAAAGGAGAGCGGAGGAGGGGGAGCCAATGTCCCGCTGGCGTCTGCACGCTCCGTGAGCTGAGGAAGGGAGGGGCTTCGGGCATCGGTCGGGAAGAGAGCGGAGGAGGGGAGAGCCGGTGTCCCGCTGGCATCTGCCCGCTCCGTGCGCTTAGGAGTGAGGGGCTGCGGGCATCGGGCGGGAGGAGAGAGGAGAGGGGAGCTGCTGTCCTGCTGCCGTCAGCCCGCCCCTTGCGCTGGGGAGGGGGGCCACAGGCGTCAGCCAGGAGGAGAGGAGAAGACCTCCGGTGAGTCTGCAAATAGGGTGTAATCATTCTGCAAGGTGGATTCAAAAAATGTTAAACTAATTTTACTAGGGCTTATTTTCGTGGGTAGGGCTTATATTGCAGCCCTCCCAAGAATCATGCTAGGTCTTATTATCGGGGTAGGGCTTATATTCGGGGAAACACCGTATGTAAAAAAACAAACAAAAAAAAAACACTGCCTGTCTGCCTTCAGTCTGTACTAAAGGCTTCAATTCTTCCTAAGTCACTGCAGGCAGGCAGCTAGCATTTTCAGCAAGAGGTCCGCGGTGGCATGCTGTATTTTTCTCCCCACGGGATGGAAACAGTATACAGATCAGAGTCATAAGTAGAACCTTCAGGGCCCTTGTACAAGGAACCATAAAAGACCACCCCCCCCATTGGGGCCCTTCCCTCCCAGCCCCCCAGCCCTTCATAATACAGGGGTAGTGATCCCCATTAGATCACAGCCCTTTTTTTTATCAGTGCTCCCTTCCCCATTAGATTTGAGTTCCTTTATATCAGTGCCCCTCCTTAGAGACCCCCCCCATTAGATCACAGTGTTATTCAAACATATACACTGTACTATCTCGAAATACATAAAACTTTATGAATAGTGTAGGAAACTTCCAATTCATTCCAAAATGTGTTGTTCTAATATCCAACTTACAGTATAAAGTCCTTTTGAGTTGGATACGTTGGATATTAGCACAGCACATGTTTAATGGATTGGACCATTATTCATTATCCAGAAAGGTCTATGTGTACACTCGGGCGGTAAGAGATTCTCGCCAAAATATCTAGTCGGGAAAAACTATGTTTATTCCTGGCGAGATTCTTGCCCGTGTGTGTACGAGGCCGTACACACACTGGATTTACTCTGCAAGAAAGCTCTGCCAGCAGTTTTCTTGTTGGTTCTTGCCGAGAAAACCGAGCGTGTGTACGAGGCTTGAGACACGGAGCAGGTTAGAGCACTCAACGCCTGCTCCACTGGTTACAGAGGAGCCAAACAAAATTTGCCCAGCAACATTCACTAGCTAGGGAGGTGCTACAAAAATATGATTTTCTCTAATATTTTGGGGTTTATAATGGGAATAAAACCACATCAAATGCACATGGATATAATTACCGTGTTTCCCCGAAAATAAGATCGGGTCTTATATTAATTTTAGTCTCAAAAAACACACTAGGGCTTATTTTCAGGGTAGGGCTTATTTATTTACGGTATATAAAATGATGATCTAAAAGTGGTTGTAACCCTAAAAGAAAAATAAATAAATATCCTGTTCCTTTAAAGCACAGTGCTTGTGCTTGGTGCTGTGTCATTTACACCTAAATCAATAAAATATTCCTGTGTCCCCTGTCTTCTCTCTGTCTCCCCCAGTCAGGTCAGTATTTTGACATCATTAAAAAAAAAAAACATCTTGCTTAAAATTATGTAATCAGTTTTAATAAAAAGATTATACTGGTATAACTGTTTATGGTCGTGGCCCTCTGACCGAGAGTGATGTGGATCACATAAACACGCGACAAGACTTACAACATAAATAGACCTGAAGTGTGCCTTGGTGGTCTGGTCAGTATGCCAAGAAAAAGGGGGCATACCCAAAGTAAGTAATGGGTAGTTAATTGAAGAAGGATATGCTGAGAAGTGCCCTGAAAAAGGGGAGGGCGGGAGGGTGTCGAATGCGATTGAATGCGCAGACTCACGGACATGAGGTGAGCTGGGAAGAGTCGGCCCAGTGACGTGTAGTACTGCACACTGAACCGACAAAGAGCATGTGTGAGTGGGCTGCTTAAATACCCTCCGGGCTCCTCCCATAAACTCAGGCCACCATACTGGCCTTCTTATATATACTGGCAACAGTTGCAACAGTTTTATCGGAAATACGGTACGGTACCTTTCTAACAGATGCCCTGGGCCCACACATGATCTGCTCTTCTCCGCTCTGAGATCCCTGCTGATGGAGGAAAGAGTCAAGATCCCCGTCAGCCCGCTCTGAGCTCTGAAGAGGGAGGAGCTGCAGACGTCGCCGGGAGGAGGGAAGAGCCGAGATCCTGCTGACCTCAGCCCGCTCCGTATGGATTTATTAAATGCAGTTACAAACGGAGACGCACACTGCACCTTATACCAGTTTAACCGTTTTTTAATGAACGCTACTAGGGCTTATTTTCGGGGTAGGGCTTATACTGCAGCCCTCCCTGATAATCAGGCTAGGTCTTATTTTAGGGGGGAAGGCTTATTTTCGGGGAAACACATTAATAGACACTGGGATCTTTGTGAAAAAATGAAAAAGTTCACATACCAGAAAAAATATTATACTCTGGTGCTGAGAATTTTATTTTATGGTGTAGAAAATGGAATGTTATAATTTTAGAGGTTGAATTGTAAAGATGGAAGGGATTGGTTTCTCTACATGCTGCCCCCTCTTATCCACTTATAGCTGTGATCGGGCTCCCCCCCCCCACACACACCCTCCCCCTCAACTGTCGCAGCACTGTCCGGTTCCCCCTCCCCTGTCCTGCTGGCTGCTGCAGGGGATCTGTCAGGATGGAGAGCAGGGTAGATGCTGGTAAATGTGTCATTTACCGCACCCTTCATTGTCTTAATGAAAAGAGTCAGTGATCCGCTGTGTTTACTATGCTTCAGTTTGTAAATAAACGAGGAGCTCTGTACAGAGGAATTCCTGTGTATGCATTCTGTGCAGCTGAGGCTGCAAAGATGGAGATTGAGAGCAGTGACTGTTCTCTGTTTAGACCCCTGATATCCCACCTAATACTCCAAATGGGGCTCCTAAAAAAAATATAAAAAGTAATACAAAAATAAAATTGTAAATAAATAAAAGGAAATGGTAGAATAAATAAATACAATAACAAAAACAGAAAAAAACTATTGACACTAGTGGTGGAACTACCAGGGTCGCAGAGGTCGCACTTGGGACTGGGCCTTGGAGTTCCACCACTGTGGGGGGGCCCATATGGGGGGGAGGGTGGCCCTTTAAGGTTTTTTGGAGCAGGGCTCTGAAGGTTCTAGTTATGTTTCTGCTGCAATACCTTTATAAAGTTCAGTAATAATAGTTTTGGTTATACAGCAATTTCCAAATCACAAGGAGCATTCCATTACCTTTCACTGTTGGCATGCACTGGAGACTGCACTTGTAATAACAGCATCGCTCGGTGCCTTGGCATTGGTCATCCCTCTGGCACAAGGGTGCAAATTCCTGAATTGTACACACTGTGTCATCAGAGTATGGGCAGGCATTATTCTTGACTGCAGAGAGATAAAATAGCTGTTATGATGATGGAAGGAAGTAGAGACTGAGAAACTGAGACTGAACTAGAGACTGAGAGTAGAGGGTGATGAGTGCAGGCCGGGACTATGAAGAGTGATAAGTGCAGGGCGGGACTATAAAGATTGATGAGTGCAGGCCGGGACTATGAAGAGTGATGAGTGCAGGGCGGAACTATGAAGGGTGATGAGTACAGGGCGGGACTATGAAGGGTGATGAGTACAGGGCGGGACTATGAAGGGTGATGAGCGCAGGCTGGGACTATGAAGGGTGATGAGTGCAGGGCGGGACTATAAAGAGTGATGAGTGCAGGCTGGGACTATGAAGAGTGCAGGCCGGGACTATGAAGGGTGATGAGTACAGGCCGGGACTATGAAGGGTGATGAGTACAGGGCGGGACTATGAAGGGTGATGAGTACAGGGCGGGACTATGAAGGATGATGAGTGCAGGCTGGGACTATGAAGGGTGATGAGTGCAGGGCGGGACTATAAAGAGTGATGAGTGCAGGCTGGGACTATGAAGAGTGCAGGCCGGGACTATGAAGGGTGATGAGTACAGGCCGGGACTATGAAGGGTGATGAGTACAGGGCGGGACTATGAAGGGTGATGAGTACAGGGCGGGACTATGAAGGGTGATGAGTGCAGGGCTTGACTATGAAGAGTGATGAGTGCAGGCCGGAACTATGAAGTGTGATGAGTTCAGGTCGGGACTATGAAGGGTGATGAGTGCAGGCTGGGACTATGAAGGGTGATGAGTTCAGGCCGGGACTATGAAGGATAATGAGTTCAGGCCGGGACTATGAAGGGTGATGAGTGCAGGTCAGGATTATGAAGGGTGATGAGTGCAGGTCAGGACTATGAAGGGTGATGAGTGCAGGCCGGGACTATGGAGGGTGATTAGTGCAGGCCAGGCCTATGAAGGGTGATGAGTGCAGGCCGGGACTATGGAGGGTGATCAGTGCAGGCCAGGCCTATGAAGGGTGATGAGTGCAGGCTGGGACTATAAAAGGATGATGAGTTCAGGCCAGAACAATGAAAGGTAATGAATGCAAGCCAGGACTATGAAAGGGGATGAGTTCAGGTTGGGACTATGAGGGGTGATGAGCGCTGGCCAGGACAATAAAAAGGGGGATGAGTGCAGGCTGGGGCTATGAAGGGTAATGAGTGCAAGCCAGGACTATGAAGGGTGATGAGTGCAGGCCGGAACTATGAAGGATAATGAGTGCAGGCCGGGACTATGAAGGGTGATGAGTGCAGGCCGGGACTATGACGGGTGGTGAGTGCAGGTCAGGACTATGAAGGGTCATGAGTGCAGGCTGGGACTACGAAGGGTGATGAGTGCAGGTCAGGACTATGAAGGGTGATGAGTGCAGGCCGGGACTATGACGGGTGGTGAGTGCAGGTCAGGACTATGAAGGGTGATGAGTGCAGGCCGGGACTATGAAGGGTGATGAGTGCAGGCCGGGACTATGAAGGGTGATGAGTGCAGGCCGGGACTATGAAGGGTGATGAGTGCAGGCCGGGACTATGACGGGTGGTGAGTGCAGGTCAGGACTATGAAGGGTGATGAGTGCAGGCCGGGACTATGAAAGGTGATGAGTTCAGGTTGGGACTATTAAAGTTGATGAGCACTGGCCGGGGACCATAAAAGGTTGATGAGTGCAGGCCAGGTACAATATTTATGTTTATCTAAAGTTTATATATTTAAACTGATGTTCTATATCTGTGTGTACTACATTAAATTTAATACATTACAAAAGATTCCCAGAAAGAGTATTAGTTGCCTCTTTTTTGTTACTACCTTGGAGGAGGAGGAGTCTCTGCTCTGACTCACTTTTATGTGTAAATTTCAGCTTCAGCTACCTATCTCTGTAAACAGCATTTTTACAACGGGAAGCATTGAGAAAAGTGGAAATACATCTGAAGATTAGCCTAAATCTCTCTCTCTTTCTGTTTCTGTCTCGGATACAAAGCAGAACAGGTCACGTTTTTATGATCTCATCGAATTCTCAGACAGATTGTAAAAAATTTACCGTCCAATGGCAGCAGACATCGTCTTCTACCCCTTGAGAAGCAGCACTTCATCTTGCCTTCGCAGCTTCTATCTCCCCTACATCCCCTCTCCAACATGGAGTCCTCACTGAATTCCACATCTGCAGGACATCTACCAGGTTTCGTGTAAGGGTCCCACGGAGGCCGCGGCATACCTGAGAGGGTTATGAGGTGAACCACAAATGAACCACAGATATTTTCTTAGATATACATACACACATACAGTACTGTACATACACTATATTGTCCAAAGTATTGGGACGCCTGCCTTTACACGCACATGAACTTTAATGACATCCCACTCTTAGTCCGTAGGGTTCAATATTGAGTTGGCCCACCCTTTGCAGCAATAACAGCTTTAACAGGGAAGTCTGTCCACAAGGTTTAGGAGTGTGTCTATGGGAATGTTTGACGATTCTAATTTATCCCAAAATTGTTCTATTGGGTTGAGGTCAGGACTCTGTGCAGGCCAGTCAATTTCCTCCACCCAAAATGCACTCATCCATGTCTTTATGGACCTTGCTTTATGCACTGGTGCGCAGCCATGTTGGAACAGGAAGGGGCCGTCCCCAAACAGTTCCCACAAAGTTGGGAGCATAAAATTGTCCAAAATGTCTTGGTATTCTGATGCCTTAAGAGTGAAATAAGGGGCCAACCCAACCCCTGAAAAACAACCCCCACACCATAATCCCCCTCCACCAAATGATTTGGACCAGTCCAAGGTACTTAGTAAGAGGCATGGTGGGTTTTTTTAATTCATATTTTTTTTGCCACACTGTTATATGACAAGGCTGTACTGCACAGGAAGTGACAGTATGCAAAAATAAAACATTTTTTTTTTAATTATTTCTTTATTTTTCAAGAAATGATTTCTTGAAAAATAAAGAAATAGTTAAAAAAAAAAAACATTTTATTTTTGCATACTGTCACTTCTTGTGCAGTACAGCCTTGTCATATAACAGTGTGGCGGTGATCAGGGACACTGAATAGTGACAGTACGAAAAAATATATATATATATATTTAAAAAACATTTTAACATACTGACATTGTACTACTCTGGGGAAGTGATGATTTTTTTTTTTAACTGATTAACCACTTAAGACCCGGACCATTATGTAGGTTAAGGACCAGGCCCCTTTTTACGATTCGGCACTGCGTCGCTTTAAGGGACAATTGCGCGGTCATGCGATGTCGCTCCCAAACAAAATTGGTGTCCTTTTTTTACCACAAGTAGAGCTTTCTTTTGGTGGTATTTGATCACCTCTGCGGTTTTTATTTTTTGCGCTATGAACAAAAATAGAGCGACAATTTTGAAAAACATGCAATATTTTTGATTTTTGCTATAATAAATATCCCCCAAAAAAATATATATAAAAAACATTTCCTCAGTTTAGGCCGATACGTATTCTTCACTAAGCGTTTATCGATTGGTTTGCGCAAAATTCAAAGTGTTTATAAAATAGGGTATAGTTTTATTAAATCTTTATTAATATATTTTTTTTTACTACTAATGGCGGCGATCAGCGATTTTTTTTTTCATGACTGCAACATTATGGCGGACACATCGGACAATTTTGACACATTTTTTGGGACCATTGTAATTTTCACAGCAAAAAGTGCTATAAAAAATGCACTGTTTACTGTGAAAATGACAATTGCAGATTGGGAGTTAACCATAGGGGGCACTGAAGGGGTTAAGTGTGACCTCATATGTGTTTCTAACTGTAGGGGGGCGGGGCTGGACATGTGACATTGGTGAGCGTCATTCCCTATATCAGGGAACAGACGATCACTGACATTGCCACAGTGAAGAACGGGAAAGGTGTGTTTACACACACCTCTCCCCGTTCTTCAGCTCCGGTGACCGATCGCGGGACACCGGCGGCGATTGAGTTGGCGGCTCCCACGGGCGTGGTCATGGAGCTTCGGACCGGGTCACGTGCGTGCGCCGGCAGCACGTGCGCGACCCCACTGCTGGGCTTAAAGAGACACGTACAGGTACGTGATTGTGCCCAGCCGTGTCATTGTGCAGACGTATATCGGCGTGAATGCGTCCTTAAGCTGTTAAGGACCAGTGCACGACTATATATGTCGGCACAATGACACGGCTGGGCAGATGGAGATACCTGTACACCTGTACGTCCCCTTTAAGTTGCGGCATTGTGGGCGCATTTTACTGAATGAAACTGAATCATTCAGTTTGTTTTGTTGTGATGAGCTATGATTGGTTTAAAGCTAATCATATGGTGAAGATGAGCTGTGGTTGCCCCCTATCTGTACCATGTGATTAAATTGACCAATCACAGCTAATCATATGGTACAGATGAGCTGTGGTTGCCCCCTATCTGTACCATGTGATCAAATTGACCAATCACAGCTAATCATATGGTACAGATGAGCTGTGGTTGCCCCCTATCTGTACCATGTGATCAAATTGACCAATCACAGCTAATCATATAGTACAGATGAGCTGTGGTTGCCCCCTATCTGTACCATGTGATCATATTTACCAATCACAGCTAGCAACACAATTGTATACAATGGATGGCATGAAAGGAAGCCATCTATTGTGTACAACCGTCATGTTGACCTGCTGTGATTGGTCACTGCGGTCACATGGTACCAGCAGCAGGCCCGTACTCTGATCAATCATCGGCTGTGTCCCGGTGACAGACCATACCTATCCGCTGTTGCGCAACTGGTGCTTCCTAACAGGACAATATATGAGGTCCACTCAGGATAAGAAACCGTCTGGCGGTATTTACATTTTGTTTATATCTATGAAAAATGTTTTGCATTTCATTTCTATTTGAAACCAAATAGGTTGTTTTACAAGGTGAGGTTCTTTTACAATCACTTTAAAGCCCCTTTTATCAAGTAATTGGACCATCACTACTCTAATGCCCCGTACATGCGTGCAGGATTTCCGACGGGAAAAGTTCCCATCTAAATCCAAAGGGGTAAGCTGAGAACCTGCTCAGTCAGTCTTTCCCCTACACACGGACGGTTTTCCCAACAGGAAAACTGCAATGGAGCTTTGGTCGGGAATCCCAGCCGTATGTATGCTCAATCACAGTTTTTCCCATAGGAAAACTGCCAAAAACCGCCGGGCAAAAGTCTGCCGGTTTCCCGGTGGTAAAAAAAGAGAGCTGTTCTCTTTTTTGTCCGGCGGTTTTTGGGCAGTTTTCCTGTCAAAAAAATTGCGAGGAGCATACACACGGCTGAGATTCCCGGCCAAAGGGCTCTCCTTGCAGTTTTCCTGTCGGGAAAACCAGCCGTGTGTACGAGGCATTAACCTTCTCCATCCCAGAACAAAATAACAAGGCATTGGAAGAGGTTTTGCACCCATTCTCATTCATAAATGATGAATATACACATTGCACAACACTCTAAAAATATATTAGATTTGCCTGCATTTTATTTTCTATAGTAATATATATCCAAGACGTAGACATTTATAAATTGGTTGGATCCTTACCTGAATTTTACATAATTTTAAATTCTTACCTAATAATTCTTTATCCTCGGTGGGGTCTGCAGTGGTTAGATTGACAGCAGTGGCTCCTGCACAGAACAGGAGGAGTAGCAGGAGGGATCCGGTTTCTGGAGACATGTTCAGTTCCTAGAAATCTTTCTGATAAGTCCTTGAGATGAGGAGACTTTTATATAGACCATATGAGGAAGAAGGAAGGGAGGGAACAGGGTTGAACCAGCTACCACACAATGGATGATTGCAAAAGAAAAGGCTTCTTACGTACTTAGCCACTTACACAAATTCTGATTGCATAACCGGGTCCCTATAGGTGTCTTGGGCTCTTATAGGGAAGAAGGAAGGGAAGCACTGAGAACGGGCAGAACCTGCTCCCATGCAATATACGATTGCAAAAGAAGATACTTCTCATGTACGTTACTATGGTGGAATATACTCGACCTTTGGGCATTTATGATAGACCCTTCCCCACCCTTGTTCATCACTATGTAGCGCCCATGTACTTCCATGTGCTAGTGAAATTTAATGAGAATGATCAGAGTGTAAGTGACTCTGATCTCAATTCTGATTAAGGTAAGGCTCTCTGTTTTAGCTTGGCTGTGCTCTGGGCTCATTCTGTTGTGCCTGGGGTGTGGTTCCCCCCCGAGTCGGCAGGTGGCAGCAGTGGAAGCCGAGGTTCGGGTGCTCTTTCCAGCAGCCAATCAAGAGGCTTGGGCCTCGCTGGGCATGCTGGGAGAGGATACTTATGAGGCAGACGCCATCTTAGCGGGGTTCTTGGTTCCTGGAGTGTGGCACCCACCTTTGGGGTGACCACATCACCACGCCCGCGCGTTATGGCCTACCTGGCCGGGGCGTGGGTGCTACACGTTGTTCCTGGATCCTGGGCCATTCGGGCCTGGGGCACTCACACAGGACGGGGACTCAGTGATCAACTGAGTTCCCACTTTGAGGATCCCAGACAAGTTTAGCTGTTCAGTGGGGAGGTCCAGTTGAGGAGCGCCATTGAGAGGCTGGCGGTCCAACAGTATTGAGATGAACCATCGGGGATCGAGGTACTGGACACTGAGGGATTGACTCCTCTCTCAGTCGGTACCTGGGCAACGTTAACGGAAGGATTCAGGCCAAACTTTACCAAGGAGGGGCACCTCCGAAACCGCAATCACCCTGAAAGAGTCTGTGAGAGAGACCTCCTTTCAAGTTCCGAGTGATACTCTGGCTGCCAGGTCTGTGAGAGAGACCTGTCCAGGTATGCTATGCCCACTCAGTCTAGTGTGGTGAAAGAAGCTAATTGTTCACAGAGACAGGACTGTTTCCCTATCCAAGGCCTGAATCTGCTATTCTCCTTCCAACCTTTATCTATCCATTTCCAACACCTGTTAACTGTTTTTGCCCAGCTGGGTAATAAAGAGCACATATAAAGAGACTTCCTATTTGCGGACATTCCTTTACTGCTATTGCATTCATCGTTCACCCTAGACACTTTACCAGAGCCAGGAGATAACACGCCATCCCAGCAGCTCCTTCTGGGGTAATGCTACATGTGGGGGCTCGTCCGGGATAGGCTATTATTTCAATTTATCAAGATTCGGAAGTTTATTTCATCGTGAAAAAGGAATTGTCATGTGCTAAAATGTGCTTGGTGAGGAAGGAATTAACGTCGCCATTGAACTTGGGCGCATGTGCGGTGAAGACGCGTGCGCCTGCCACGTGCAAAGAAAAGTTTCCAAGTGGGAGGAGCCACCCACCCCTGCGTGTGATGCAGGGTGAGTTTGGTGCCAAATGACAGAGTGTTGAGTTCCCCAGGTAGGGCTTTTAGGCAGCGGGGTCAAAGAGTAGATTAGGTAGTTTCAGTAAAAAATAACATTTATTGCCGATGAAATCGGATATCACAGTAAATAAT
Source organism: Rana kukunoris (assembly GCA_029574335.1). Classification (NCBI taxonomy): domain Eukaryota; kingdom Metazoa; phylum Chordata; class Amphibia; order Anura; family Ranidae; genus Rana; species Rana kukunoris. The sequence continues at coordinate 24,575,048 of CM056052.1, read as the reverse complement.
GGTGGAAAATATACAAATATAGTACAAAAGTAAATATCACAATCCTGGTTGCAGTAGACATGAATGCGTATACATCTCAAAGTACTATGGGTTATTGTACAATGTAGATCCCCAATGTAGGTCCCCGACGACCGTTTCGACCGTTTGTCCGGTCTCTTCAGAGGGACAAGGGTTCTAAAACGTTAATTAGAAAATGTAAAATTAGAAAGAGAGAACATGTCAACATACATCACATTGAGTATACCATGGTGATATATTTACCGCTAAAACAAGGAATCCAGGATATTGGGAGTCGCTGGACTGTCCAGGAGGGGTTATGGCTGCCCCCCCAAAAACAAAAGGAGCAAAAGACCCATCCAGAAGGGCTTGCAAGGAGCCAAAGCATGGACGCCCTCTCTGCGGTGGAGGAGCAGGCATCTGCAAAGAACACCCACAATGTTGTAGTTGGTTGGGGAGAATTGAATAAAAAATTAAACGCAGAGTTGCCAAAATGACAGCCTGGTCCCTTCTCAGATTGGCAGGCAGAACCTCGGTCACCCCCCTGGTATTCTGGGTCGCCTTTCTGCCTTCAGATGAGGCTTGTGGCTGGGGAGAAGGGGAGCCCCTTGGGAGGGGAGCCCTGTTGGGGGAGGAGTGGGAGGGGCTACCCCTGATGGAGGCCTGGCTGCTGCCAGCCATAGGGGAAGACTCCTCCAAAAGTAACATGAAGTCATTCCCTGACATGACCTCCTCCTCCAACTCAAACTCCTCCTCCTCAACCTCCTCAGAGGACTCCGGCCTTGTCTGGGGGTCTTCCTCAGACTGTTGTCCCAGGGATGGTGCGGACAGGCCAGATGGCCCAGCACCCTCCTGCACATCTGTGGATGAAACAAAACATTTACAGGTTGGAGGATCCACACACTTGCCACATATTCCCTTCCCTGCCCCCCCCCCCCCCCACACATGCTACACACCAGATAGAAAAAAAAAAACGTACCTGTCCTCACGGCCTCCTCATTGGAGTCAAAGCCAGGCAGCCCCTCCACTTGCTGCCTGTTGAAGGTCTGGGCCACCGCACTCTCCTCCTCAGTCAGCCTAACAGGGCATGGTGGGCCCCCTCCAGTGCTCCTGGCATGTGCTGCAATCTTGCCCAGCTTCACATGGACCACACGCCGGAGATCATTGATCTTCTTTTGTCCGGGTCTCTCTCCCCCCCCCCCCAACGAATTTACCTCGTCGGCGATGTCCTGCAAAATCTGAGCCTTCCTGGCCGGGGGGGTGTTGGCACTCTCCGGGCCGTGCAGGAATCGCCCATATAGGGTAATGGCCCTGCCAATAATTTCCTTCTCCCGCAAGGAAAAATGTAACTTTCGCTTCCTCTCACTCATGTTCACACAAAAACTCTCTCCAAAACAATCACCCAAAATCGCTCAACAAAAATCACTCACCAAAACAGTCTCCAAAACAGTCACCAAAAATCACTCTCAAAAACACTATCCAAAACAGTCACTAAATATCTCAAAGACACGTCACAAACCAACAAACGCTAACAAACAGAACAAAAGCACCTTGCTGTATAGGAAGGGATACAAATGGATGTACTTTTGCAAAGGAAGGGCGTTTCTCTCGGTCTATTTAAGCACTGTGTATAGCTCACTATATTGACCGGGCCTAGTTCCAATCTCACTGATTGCGCCGTGCCGAGTTCTGAGCATGCGCAGAGAGGTGCTGACCACAGTCTGCTTCATGCGCGCATGCGCAATCCGGCCGGCCCTTCATTTCCATGGGCTCACAGCTCATTTGAATGGAACACGCCCACGTTCTTCCCAATTTGAATTACACCGCCTTACGCCTCGGAAATTACGTTACACCAGCGCAAATTTCTGCACAAATACTACGAGGATACGGTACTTGCGCCTCTACATTGCGCCGGTCTAACGTAAAGGAGGTGCGCTACTCCGGTCAATATATGCTCCACTGTACGTGAATCTGGCCCCTTGTCTTTAAATTAAGTTGGGCTCTCTCAATTTCCTTTTTCTTTTTTTTTTTTTTTTTTATAATTATCTTTTATTTATTTTTATAAACAAGAAAGCAACACGAAAAACACAAGAAAACGGGATATGCAGAATCAATTTCCTTTTTAAGTAGGTCATTTTGTTTAGTAAATACCTCCATTCCCTTCAAAGAGTCTAGACCTTGTGCATGCTCCTCTATTTGCTCTTTTAATTCGTCCATTTGGATTTTCTCCTCATCCACACAGAGGTGTATTTAGGTTTTGTGCTGCCCTAGGCCTGACTAAACTCGTGCACCCCCTAATTTAAATATGACCCACCCCTTCCTGTCACGACAACACCCTGTGTTGTTTAAGACCCGCCCCGGAAATTTTTGAGTGAGGACACTAGTTCTGAGGGCCTGGGGGGGGGGGGGCAATGGATTCCCTTAATTTACTTAGACTTCCTCTTACTTCCTGGTTGCCCATTGAGCAGGAAGTGAAGGGAAATCTTCGCAATGGGACAGGGATGGTAAAAGTGTTGCCTGTAGTTCTACTTTAAGTAGATGGTGCAGCAGAAACATATAGCACAGTGAGGAAGGTTTGTGGTCCAGGATGACAAATTGGAAGTGCCCCCCCACAGTTGCGGAATGCCGTCTGTCCGCATACTAGAAGCAGCGCAAACGCTTTATGGGGGAGCTAGACTAATTATCCTAACAGTGTAGCGCAAGCCGGCGGGGACTCTTTACGTGCTGCCCCCTTGCAAAGTGCTGCCCTAGGCCTGGGCCTTGTTGGCCTAGGCCAGGATACAGCTCTGCATCCACAATCAAACCCATGACAGCAATTCCATGGTTGACACAAAGCTCCTTCCATTTTTGAAAAATTTGGTGGTTTATATATGTTTCCAGAAAGGATACATCCCACTTTCTATTAAGATGTTTTATGAGCAATTTTTTATGCTCTTTAAATGTATTACTAATTTCCTCACCTTTGTTAATTAGTTGGGATGAATCCTTTTGGAAAGCAATTCTGATCTCCTGGTCAATCTCCTCTCCCAAAACAAACACCATAATGACTATTCCTGATACCTGACAAAGGCATAAAAAAATTAAGGGAAGACGGGTCCTATAAAATCAAATCCACAATGGGATTGATACCGCCATTATACCACTCACCAATTAGCTGTGTTGTTACCATAGCCAAAACAACATAAATCATGGCAGTCTCTCTGTGAATGCTTGCTGATGTCCGGACTTTGTTGTTTTTGATTTTGTGTCTGTATTGTGCTGTGTGTTTTTTTGTTTTTTGTCTGTTCTTATATCACCATCCTTTAGTGTTTTCTTAGGGAAACTCTGTAGTTTTGTGCATGAAGTTGTTTCTGTAACTAAAGTCACATCATGAAATATACATCTCGCGCCAATTGTGAATATCATAAAATGTTGTATATTTTATAGAATTAGCCTGATTAAGACCCTCTGTTGCCAAGGTAGCTGCTATTTGACCCCAGGAGCCTTACCTTGGTCTTACCATGTATGCCTTAGTTCCTCAGTCCTTCCGAGGGCTCTCACCTCTGCTGTATGTGCAGGCAGGATGGTTTCCCATCTGTTCCAATAGGTATACCTTCTGCTCTATAAACAAAAAAGTCAGTGCTACGACCCATACATCACATGGAAAGCAAAGCTCCCGATGCTTGATCCACAGTCGCTGGCTGAGTAGAGTAATGAGGAAAAGATGATCCGCACTCCGCTCTTAAAAATTTGTAGAAACTGGTAGTTACGACTCAGGCCTCGTACACACAACTTCGACCTCGTTTTCCTCGACAAAATGCATCAAGAAACTTGGTGGGAGGGGAGCTGTGGTGGCTCAACGTGATTGGCACTGCGCTGACAAGCCATTCACCTCTGCAGCCAAGGGTTCGGATCCCGGTCTCGGCTACATGTGAATTGAGTTTGGTGGTCTCAGCCCGGCTCCCGGTGGGTGTGCTATGCAAGGTACGCCTGTGCTTAGTACGCCCACCCCCCCCCCACAAAAAAAAAAAAAACACCACACTTGCACGCACACAAAATTGGTTTAAAACACATGCACTTTGGCCATGCGGTCTCTTAAAATAAAGAGAGGCGAAGGACCTACGGGGCTGGCTGGGTGGGCTAGGCCCCCTCACTCCCTCATAGGGGGAGTCCCTCTGCCCCATTGGGGGGCTGCTCCTCTTGGGAGCCCCAGTTGGGCTCCCAAGAGGAGCAGGTAGGGCGGGGTGAGTGGGAGGCCCCCCTTCACACCCGCCATTGCCACCAGGGGCATGGAGAAGGATGGCGATTGCCTCCGGGGGGAGGGTCTGCCTACTCCCAACTCCTGCAGTCCGGCTCCTCTCTCTCGAGTTCACGCACAAAAATACACTTTAAAAAAAATAATAAACTTGGTGGCAGAGCTTTTTTGCAGAGGAAAATGGTCATGTGTATGTTTTTCTTTGAGAAAACTGTTGTGGATCTCGAGGAGAAAAAAAGAGAACAAGTTCTCTTTTTTCTCGTTGGGAATCTCAATTTCCTTGTCATGTTTCTCGTCCGGCTGGTTTACAACGAGAAACACGTTGCTGTGTAATGCTTAGAAACCCGCGCATGCTCAGAATAAAGTATGAGACGGGAGCGCACCTTCGGTAAAAGTAGCGTTCGTAATGGAGATAGCACATTCGTCACTCTGTAACAGACTGAAAAGCGTGAATCGTCTCTTACCAAACTTTTACTTAACACGCAGTAACATGAGATTAGCAAAATCAGCCCCAAGGGTTGTGCCAGTAGAATCGAACTTCACCTTTATAGTGCCGTCGTACGTGTTGTACGTCACTGCGTTTGAGAGCGACGAGATTTTGTCTTGACAGTGTGTACGCAAAGAAAGCTTGACAAGATTCTCAACAAGCCTGACAAGAAACTCATCAGGGAAAACTATGTTTCTTTTACGACAAGATTCTCTGTCGTGTGTATGAGGCCTAAGGCCTTTTAGGCTGAAATATGTCAACCATTTCTTTTTGCGTTTGTCCACTGTGGCTTGGTAATAAATTCTAAAAGAAGTGCACATCATCTTTTCCCCATACTTTCCACTCAACACCCCCTGTGCACCCCACCTGTATCCTGTGTACCCAGGACCTGGACCCTGCCTTCCCTGTACTGCTGCTCTGTGCACCACCTTGTTCCTCATAAACATTGTTACCCCTGTGTACCTGTAAGCCCAGCATCCCAACTCTTTAAGACACCCCTGTACTCTTGTGTCCCAGGAAATCAATAACCCAGTGTTGTAAGTATATTTCACCTGTATTTCTGCCTGTCTGTAAGCCCAGTGCTTTACAAAACTCTTGCTATTCCTGTGAGTGTTGTATTCTGTGCTTTTCCAGATTTTGTCTCTATTCCTTCCTTGTACCAGGTCAGATGTGACCTGCACAGAGCACACTGTCCAGCATGCAGGCTGCATTGATGGTTTACCATTGCAGTAATTTGGAACAGCCCACTTCACGACAGACAGATCAGCAGGAAATCTGTAAATCTTTGGCAATAGCATCAGTAAAATCTCGGATGACGTGATCAGCAGATCTCTCCCCTCCCTCCTGTTCTGCACACAGAGACATCTCCTCCTCCGACCCCCTCCCTCTGACACACATCGATTTGGTTTTGTTTCTCTCTCCTGCAGTCAGTGATGGCGTTCTCTGATGCGAGGAAGGAGCTGGACTGTTCCATCTGTCTGAACATTGATACCAATCCTGTGACACTGAGATGTGGACACAACTTCTGCCAGGAATGTATAGAAGATGTTCTGGATACACAGGAGAGGTCTGGGGTTTATCGCTGTCCTGAATGCAGAGAAGAGTTCCAGGAACGGCCTGAACTCAGCAGGGACATAACACTGCGCAACATAATGGAGAGTTCCCAATCTACGGAGCCAGAGAAGGAGGAGAAGGAGAGCCAAATCCTCTGTACGTACTGTATTCACTCTCCTGTACCCGCTGTTAAATCTTGTCTAATGTGTGAAGCTTCTCTGTGTGATGACCATTTAAATGTCCACTGCAAGTCATCCCAACATGTCCTATCTGACCTCACCACTCCTCAGAAGAACAGGAAATGCTCCAACCATGAGGAGATCCTGGAGTATTACTGCACCGAGGACTCGGCCTGTCTCTGTGGGTCCTGCAGGCTGCATGGAGACCATCAGGGACACCAGGTGGAGGCACTGGAGGAGGCCTCTGAGAAGAGGAAGGAGAACCTGACCAATGCTTCGCAGAAGTTGGTGAAAAAGGGAGAAGAGATTGAGGAAAGCATCAAGAGTCTGCAGAAGTACAAGAGAAAAGTACAAGACGGTGCAGGTAGTGTAACCAAGAGAGTCACCACCATATTCAGAGACATCAGGAGACAACTGGACATCCTGGAGAGGAGAATTCTTAAAGAGATCACTATGAAGGCAGAGAGAGTCTCATTCCCAGCCTCCGAATTAATCCAGGATCTGGAAATAAAGAAGAACAATCTGTCCAGGAAGATTCGTCACATCGAGGAGATATGTAACATGACGGACCCACTAAGTGTCTTACAGGAATCAGACACAGGTGACTTGTGTGATACTGAGGATGGAGATCAGGAGGACAAAGACAGACATGATAAACTTCTTCATAGTGGGGAGGAACTGATTGCGAATGAGATCTTGCACCTACTACATACAGGATTATTTGATATTGTAACAGGGGTAAATAAAGGGATAAACATACCAGAACCTGAAGAAATAACACTGGATGAAGACACAGCTAATAATTATGTATATATTTCAAATGACAAGAAGACCGCACGCAAGGTAGCAGAAAGCCTAAATCGCCCTCAATCACCAGAGAGGCCCATGGGAATGATACCTCAGGTGATGAGCAGTCAGAGTTTCTCCTCAGGGAGACATTACTGGGATGTGGATGTTGGGGGATCATCACACTGGAAAGTTGGGATGTGTTACCCCAGTATACTAAAGATAGGAACCTATACAGAAATTGGACTTAATCTAATGTCCTGGTGTCTAGAGAGCAAGTCTAATCAGTTATCAGCAAAACATGACAAAAAATACATCACTTTACCTGATAATTTAATAACCAGAGTCAGAATAAATCTGGATTACGAGGCCGGGCAGATCTCTCTTTATGAGTTGGGTATCCCGATCCGACACCTCCACACCTTCACCGCCTTCTTCACCGAGCCCCTCCATGCCGTGTTTTATGTGAAGGAAGGTTGTATAAAGATATGTCGAGGGAAGCAGGAAGGGTGACAAATTGACCCCAAGACTGGTGACCTCACCGGTGTCCTGACTGGTTGACCTAAGGTCATACAGTATATAATATCTACTGGCGGATGATGTGGTCAATGACAAGTCAGATTTTGGACTACAGCTCCCAGCATGCCCCCTTACATGGCTGCACAAGTCTTACCAAGCAGTTGCAACATGGCTTGATTAAGAGAATATTACATTTTTAAGTAAACACGTAGATAAGGTAACTGATATATATCGTAATGCAATGTTATTAATCTTTGAGCTCAGAATGCTTCTACCTAAAATTCCCAAATCTCATACTATTTTGCTTGAACTTGCTCACTGCTTTTCCCATAAGCTTGCACAGAGCTGGAGGTTCAATGAAAGACTACCTTTGCAGTGCTTTACTAGTGCTCCCTCTCCGGTAGGATACCTAAAAATTAATCCTTTGCAATAAAAGAGGTCGAGTACAGTGGGGACAATTATAGGACAGAAACTTTTTATTTCTCAAGCTTGTTTCATATTCTAATGTTTGCTATTTATTCTAATGTACTGTATTTCATTATCAAAGTAAATCTGTTTTTGCCATTTAGGACAAAGTAACAGGTTATCTTACAAGGTTGTATATCCACTTAAGGCCTATTTTTGACATGTGTTGTTTACAAGTTAAAATAATTGTTTTTTGCTAGAAAATTACTTAGAATCCCCAAACGTTATATTTTTTTATTTTCAGACACCCCAGAGAATAAAATGGCGGTCGTTGCAATACTTTATGTCACAACGTATTTGCGCAGCGGTCTTACAAACACGATTTTTTGGGGAAAAAATACACTTTATTAAATTAAAATAATAACAAAATTGTAAAGTTAGCCCAATTGTTTTCTATATTGTAAAAAAAGATGATTCTACGCAGAGTAAAATGATACCCAAAATGTCATGCTTGAAAATTGCGCCCCCGCTCGCGGAATTGCGTCAAACTTAAAAAATCTCCATAGGCGATGTTTAAACATTTTTACAGGTTACCAGTTTTAAATTACAGAGGAGGTATAGTGCTAGAATTATTTCTCTTGCTCTAACGATCGTGACGATACCTCACATGTGTGGTTTGAACACAGTTTTTGTATGTAGGTGTGACTTACATATGCGTTCACTTCTGCACGTGAGCTCGGAGGGAGAGAGCACTTTAATTTTTTATCTTAATTATTTTACTTCTTATTTTTTATTTTTACACTGTCCTTTAAAAAAAAAAATAATAATAATTGGATCAATTTTATTCCTGTTACAAGGAATGTAAACATCTCTTGTAATATAAAAAAAAAAAGCACGACAGGACCTCTTTAATGTGAGCTCTGGGGTCAAAAAGTCCTCAGATCTAACATTTACACTTCAAAATAATAAAAAAAATCTTTAAAAAAAAAGTCCCGTTAAGGCCGTTGGGCGGAAGTGACGTTTGACGTGGCTGCCGTCAACCAATGGTATGGAGTCGAGTAGCGGCCATCATTCCCTCACTCGATTTCCTGCCTATCAGGGGAATGGATCGGATCGTCTCTGCCACAACCGACAGATCCGGTAAGTGGCAGAGATGACTGAGACACAGAGGGAGGGGTTGGGCACCTCTCACGCTGATAATAAAAGTGATCTTGCAGCGAATCCGGCACAGAGACCACTTTTATCATAAAGCGGTCTGCCTACCGTGGAAAAAAATACCGGGGTTATGGCAGCTACCTGCTGCAATTACAACGGTATTTAACGTCAAAGGACCGATGTATATCGATGACGGACGGGCGGCCGTAAGTGGATATCTCACCTTCTCTGCTACTAATATTTGCAATCCCCATATTACCCCGCTGCACTGTTTGGCTTGCATAACTATTGGAAAATGTGGTACTTTGGGGCAGTCATGTCAATCCACATGTGTATACTTGTAAACCTTTTGAAGGGCCCAAGCCAGAGTGATTTCTGTGGGAGGAGTTGGTGACCAGTGAAGGTGGGTGGATGTTGAAAGGAGGGGGGTATTCATGGTGGCCAATGCAGGTGAGTGAATGTTGAAGGTAGGGATCCCACCTTTTCTTAAAGCCAAACCCGAACACTTTAGTGGCGCAACAATTTTTTTTCTAGTATACAAAATAAATGAAAAACAAAATGTAGTACAAACAGAATGGTGCTGTACCAAATGCATACCTTCCAACCGTCCCGGATTCCGTGGGACAGTCCCGGCTGTCAAGTAAGTCCTAGGGCACAACGGATCTTAGTTGAAGTCCTCGAGGACACATGCCGGGGGTTTTCTATTCTCCCTATGCACTTCAACCTTTCTATGAGTCTCTGGTTGCTAGAACCGCTGCATCCTAGCAACCAATGACGTGCTTTGTAGCTGCCCACTCTGCCACCAGTCTCTGGCTCCTGCTTACTGCCTTCCAGCCTCTCCCGACTGTCTTCACACATAGATGACAGAGCGGGGTAAGTGTTCCTTTATGCACTGTCCCCTCTACTGGCTCTACCCCTCCTCTGCTCAGTGGGTGCTGACTCTTGCTGGCGACATGCTTCCCCCTCCCCTGACTCCTCTGCAGGGTGGCTACCAAGTGACTTTTCCCACCCGGTGAGTAGTGTGTCCTGCCGTGAACCTGGCCCCTCTCTCCCACCTCTGGTAACTTTTTTCAGCTGCTGCAGAGCTTTAAGGAAAGGGGAGGACGGGGCAGTTGAGTTTTGTGGTGCGGGGCAGTGACTGGCAGCTGTGGTGTTCCCAAATATCTCCCCCTCCCTTCCTGCATTTCCCTTTCCTGCCTCTCCACCCTAAATCAACCCCTCCTTCCTGCCACACCATCCTAAAATGACCCCACCCCCCTTTAAAATTACCCCTTCCCTGCCACTCCCCCTAAACATTAACGCCCCTCCCTGCCTCTCCATCCTAAATCAATCCCCTCTCCCTGCCACACCATCTTAAAATGACCCCCCCCCCCTTCAAGCCACTCCCCCCTAAAATTACCCCCCTTTCTGCCTCTCCTCCCTAAACAATAATCCCCCTCCCTGCCTCTCCACCCTTAACAATAACCCCCTCCCCACATCTCCACCCTAAACAATAATCCACCTCCCTGCCTCTCCACTCTAAACAACAACCCCCTCCACACATCTCCACCCTAAAAAATAACCCCCTTTCCTGCCTCTCCACCCAAAACAAATGACCCCCTCTCTGCCTCTCCACCCTAAATTCCCCTTCCTGCCACACCATCCTAAAATGACCCCCCTCCCTGCCACTCTCCCTAAAATACCCCCTCCCTGCCTCTCCACCCTAATCAATAACCCCCTCCCTGTTACATCAGGTATCCCATCCAAGTCTACCTTACATCAGGTTTCCCTATCAGAGTCCCCCTTAAATTAATTGCCCCCATCAGGATCCCCTTAAAGATTGTATGTTCACCACAGTCCCCCTTAAATTAGGTGTCCACAGGATTCCCTTTTACATCAGGTTTACCCATCAGAGTCCCCTAAAATTATGTGCCCCATCAAGGTCCCCCTTAAAGCTGGAATGTCCATCAGTGTCCCCCTTAAATTTGTTCCCCCCATCAGAGTCCCTCTTATAAGAGGTGCCCCATCAGAGTTTTTCTTACATCAGGTGTCCCCATCCGAGTCCCCCTTAAATTAGGTGCCCCGATTAAAGTCCCTCTTACATCAGGTGCACCCATCTAAGTCTCCCTTACATCAGCTTTGCCCATCAGAGTCCCCTCCTACATTAGGTACCCCATTACATCAGGTTTCCCCATCGGAGTCCCCCTTAAATTAGGTGCCCCCATCAGAGTCCCTTTTACATCAGGTGCACCCATCTGACTCTCTCTTACATCAGCTTTGCCCATCAGAGTTCCCTCTTACATTAGGTACCCCATTACATCAGGTTTCCCCATCGGAGTCCCCCTTAAATTAGGTGCCCCCATTAGAGTCCCCCTTAAATTAGGTTCCCCCATCATAGCCCCTCTTACATCAGGTGCACCCATCTGAGTCTCCCTTACATCAGCTTTGCCCATCAGAGTTCCTTCTTACATTAGGTACCCCATTACATCAGGTTTCCCCATTGGAGTCCCCCTTAAATTAGGTGCCCCCATCAGAGTCCCCCTTAAATTAGGTGCCCCCATCAGAGTCCCCCTTAAATTAGGTGCCCCCATCAGAGTCCCTCTTACATCAGGTGCACCCATCTGAGTCTCCCTTACATCAGCTTTGCCCATCAGAGTTCCCTCTTGCATTAGATACCCCATTACATCAGGTTTCCCCATCAGAGTGCCCCTTAAATTAGGTGCCCCCATCAGAGTCCCCCTTAAATTTGGTGCCCCCATCAGAGTCCCTCTTAAATTTGGTGCCCCCATCAGAGTCCCCCTTAAATTAGGTGCCCCATCAGAGTCCCCTTTAAATTAGGTGCCGTTAGAAACGTTAGTGATCTTTCAAAAAAATAAAGCATGGATGGAGGAGTTTATTTTGAATGTTAACCACTTCTGGCATTTTTCACCTACCTGTACACGTAAAAAAACATATTGGGCCACACTCACAAAGAGATACGACGGCGTATCACTAGATACGCCGTCGTAACTCTGAATCTATATTTAAGCGTATTCTTAAAGTGAGATACACTTAAATATTGTTAAGATACGACCGACGTAAGTCTCCTACGCTGTTGTATCTTAACTGCATTTTTACGCTGGCCGCTATGGGCGTTCCCGCTGATTTACGCCTAGAATATGTAAATCAGCGAGATACGCCTATTCACGAACGTACACCCGGCCGTGAAGTGAAGTTACGCCGTTTACGTAAGGCGTTTTTTCCGGCGTAAAGATAAACCACCAAAAAGATGGCGCAGCCAATGTTAAGTATGGACGTCGGGACAGCATCGAATTTTAAAAATGTTACGTTGCTTGCGTAACTCGTCAGTGAATGGGGCTGGACGTCAATTACGTTCACGTCAAAACCAATGCGTCTTAGCGTCGTAATTTGGAGCATGCGCACTGGGATACGTCCACGGACGGCGCATGAGCAGTTCGAAAAAAACGTCAATTACGTGGGGTCACACTTTATTTAAATAAAACACGCCCATATCAAACATATTTGAATTACGCGGGCTTACACCGGCCCATTTACGTTATGCCGCCATAAATTAGCTTTGAGAATACAGCACTGGCCTCTCTAATTTTCAGCGGCGTAGAGTATCATCGCTACGTTACGCCCGCTCTACGTGAATCTGGCCCATTTTTTTTTTGCTAGAAAAACACTTAAAAAACACAAATGTTATATATTTATATATATATATATATATATATATATATATATATACAGTATATGGGCCCAGATTCACGACGGACTTACGCCGACGTATCTAAAGATACGTCGTCGTAAGTACAAATGTGCGCCGTCGCATCTCTGCGCTGATTCTCAAAGCTAGATACGTCATAAAACAAGGCTTCAGCCGCCCGACGTAACTTGCCTATGCCAGCGTATCGTGGGCACATAGTTACGCTGGTCGCATTCGGGGTAGCCATGTTAAATATGAAAATAAGCAAGATACGCCGATTCATGAACGTACTTGTGCTCCGCGCATTAAAATACGCGGTTTACGTAAGTCGTACGTCCGGCGTAAACTTACCCCACATAAAGCAGTTGTAAGTCATGCAAAGGTATGGACAAGGGAACAGGTATGGTCCATACCTTTGCATGAGTTGCGCCTCATATATGGGGAATAACTTTACGCCGGACGTAAACCTTGCGCAAATCGTTTAAAACATGCGACGGGCGCAAGTACGTTCATGAATCGGCGTATCTCCTTTATTTGCACATTTGCATCGAAAATCATTGGGAGTGCCAAATGCATCTGGGTGTTTATATATATTTTTTTTTAAGGGGCCAGAGGTCACCAGAAGCCCGGATTGCAACCCCCCCTTTTTTTTTATTGTAAGAGGGCCCCAGGGCAACCCCGTCCACTCTCAATTCACGTCCCCTGATTCTCAATTTCCTCAATTAGCAGCGGCAGCCCCCCTGGTTCTCTGCTCCAGGGGGCCCATGCCTGAAGCTGTGTAAGGGGCCCCATAATTCCTGATGGCGGCCGTGAACACTGTAACAAACTTTTTATTACTTTTTCAAGGGATTATAATACTAGCATACTTTTTCCAGAGTCCCCTTATATCAGCGAACCCCCCTTAAAGAGATCTCTAAGGGGGGTTGGCTGATATAAGGAGGCTCTGATCTAAGAAGGAGGGTTTCCAATATAAAGAGACTCTAATGGGGGTCTATAAGGGTGGGCGGGGGTTGGGGGGCGGTTATATAAGGTAACTGATGAAATGGTGGTCTCTAATGGGGAGTGCTGACTGCTGATCCAATGGTTGATCAGCATTATATCAGCAGTCAGCATCCCCCATTTGAGACCACCATTATATCAGCACCCCCTTACAGACCTCCATTACATTAGAGTCTCTTTATCTTAGCACCTCACCCCCCCTTAGAGACCCCCCCCCCATCAGCTCAGAGTCCCCTTATATAAGTGCCCCTCTACCTTTGAGACCTCTATTAGAGAGGGACAGAGAGACCCCCTTATAGTGATGCATGCCTTCTATTGAGCAGTCTATATCTTACCAGCATGAAGGACTGTCACCACATCACTGGTTGCTAGGACACTGGAGGTCCTACATCCCTGTAATAAACTATTGCGCCCAGAGCAGCTGTCCCTCTTTCCCACTTATTTTCCCAGCCCTGGTTGCTGGTGGTTGAAGGTAGGCGGATGTTGAAGGGGGAGTTGGTGGTGGCCAGTGAAGGTGGGTGGACACTGGCGGCCCTAGCAATTAAAGAAATGATTTACATGCTGGCAGGGGGGCGGTGCAGAGGGGATGGTAGCTGAAAGGAATTATTACTGTATTCAAGGATACCCCCCACTAAGTTTCTGTACCGGCTCCAGTCCTGTCCATCCCCAGGAAAGATATCTGATGGGTCTGGAGGTATGCTGTGTCAGGGTTTCAGGAGGACATTAACTCAGGCACAAGTGTCAAAACCCAGACTGCCGGGGTCATTCCCGTATAGGTGGCAACCCTAGTTGGTGGTGGCTGATGAAGATGGATAGATTTTGAAGGGGGGGGGGGGGGTATTGGTGATCGGCAAAAGTGGGTGAAGTAGGGAGTTGAAGGTGGCTGATGGAGGTGTGTGGATGTTTAAAGGAAGGTTACTGGTGGTTGAATGAAGGTGTGCGGATGTTGAAGGGGGAGTTGGTGATAGCCAGTGAAGGTGGGTGGATGTTGAAGGAGGAATTGGTAGTGGTAATTAAGGTGAGTGGATGTTGGGCGAGGGGAAAGCTGGTTGAGGCAATGAAGTTGGGTGGATATTTGAAGGGGGAAGTTGGTGGTGGTGATGAAGATGGGTGGATGTTGATAGGGGAAGTTGATGTTGTTGATTAAGATGGCTGCATATTGAAGGGGAGAAGTTGATGGTGTTGATGAAGATGGCTGCATATTGAAGGGGGGAAGTTGGTGGTGATCATAAAGTTGAGTGGATGTTGAAGGGGGGAAGTTGGTGGTGATCATGATGTTGAGTGGATGTTGAAGGGGGGGGGGGGGGTTGGTGGTGGCCAATGAAGATAGGTGAATTTTTAAAGGGGGAAGCTGGTGGTAGCAATGAATATGCCACCCATCTTCATTGCTACCACCAGCTTCCCCCTTTAAACATTCACCTATCTTCATTGGCCACCACCAACCCCCCCCCCCCTTCAACATCCACTCAACATCATGATGTTGATGGGGGAAGTTGGTGGTGTTGATGAAGATGGATGCATATTGAAGGGAGGAAGTTGGTGGTTATCATGAAGTTGAGTGGATATTGAAGGGGGATTGGTGGTGGCCAATGAAGATGGGTGGATGTTGAAGGTGGGGAGTTGGTGGTGTTGATGAAGATAGCTGCATATTGAAGGGGGGAAGTTGGTGGTGATCATGAAGTTGAGTGGATGTTGACGGGGGATTGGTGGTGGCCAATGAAGATGGGAGGATGTTGAAGGGGGAAAGTTGGTGGTGTTGATGAAGATGGCTGCATATTGAAGGGGGGAAGTTGGTGGTGATCATAAAGTTGAGTGGATGTTGACGGGCGGTTGGTGGTGGCCAATGAAGATGGGAGGATGTTGAAGGGGGAAGTTGGTGGTGGCAATGAAGATGGGTGGATGTTGATTTGGGAAGTTGGTGGTGTTGATGAAGATGTGTGCATATTAAAGGGAGGAGGTTGGTGGTTATCATGAAGTTGAGTGGATGTTGAAGGGGGGTTGGTGGTGGCCAATGAAGATGGGACTCTGGGAGGATGTTAAAGGGGGGAGTTGGTGGTAGCGATGAAGATGGGTGGATGTTGATGGGGGAACTTGGCGGTGATCATGAAGTTGACCCTGTGTAACTCAGACATGGAGCAAGGGAATGTGTTGGAGTAGTGTGGGAAAGGTGAAGATGAGTAACAAAAGAGTTTGGACAAACAAGAGAACTACTTACCTTACTTTACCTTCATTGAATAACTTTAAAGTGGAGTTTCCATCCCAAATGTTTTCATTATTGTGCTCATTAGACCTAAAAAGGAAAAAAAAAAAATTTTTTTTTTTTACTCATCTGGAAATGCCTGTTGCTATGCGGTCCCACGAAATCTGCCCTTGGAATCACCTAGGATTCTGACATAATCTCCCTCTAATGCTCCTGGGAAATGTGTGTCATCACTTCCCTGGATGCAGTGCGCTACCCAATTATTACTCCCCATCCAAGACTTCCAGGAAGTAAGTTCTTGTAGGCTTCATAATGCCCACAAGCAAAATGACAACTGTGTGGACAAAATGACAACTTTTTTGAATAACTATGCGGAGCAGTGGCGGATTGTAAAATAGTAAGTGACCGGATTTAAATTATAAAAATGCAGGATGAAAGGACATACATTTAAAAAATGCTAACTGTGGTTAGAACCCCGCTTTAAGTATGACTATTCTAAAATATCACCTTTATAGACCATTTTGTTTTAGTGTATCATTATGAATAAAAATGAAAAAAAATTAATACTTCACTATATCACTATTCTAATGTATCATTGTTGTAAACTATTTTGTTACAATGTATCATTACAATGAATTTTCACCATTCCAATGTATCATTATTATGACCATTTACTGCTCTGCTGTATCACATTTATATTCTATCACTATTAATAAGAACACGTATTCCAAAGTATCACTATTATTATTACGAGTCTAATGTATCACTATTAATATTATCACTAATTTATTGTACCACTATTATTATTTTCACTAATGTATTGTATCACTATTATTATTATCTCTAATTTATTGTATCACTATTATTATTATCTCTAATTTAGTGTATCACTATTATTATTATTATTATTATTATTATAACTAATTTATTGTATTACTATTATTATTATCACTAATTTATTGTATCACTATTATTATAATCCCTAATTTATTGTATCACGGTTAATAAGAACAGGTGTGACAAGCAATGCATCATTGTTATTATCACTAACCTAATATATCTCTATTATTATCACTAACCTAATGTATCATTGTTATTGCCACTAATCTAATGTTTTAGGACACATGGAAAGATTTTGGTGAAGTTACTGATTTTGTGTTTGCTCAGTCTTCTGGTAAATTAGCCTGTTATTTCTTCATATTTTCTGCTAAGCAACATTTTATTTAGAATAAAATATATATGTTGTTATGCAAAGTGTTAGTTGTTGTGTTATTTATTATTAGACTTTTTTTTATAAAATAAACTAAAGATAATAAATGTGAAGGGACAGCAAATTACAGTACACTGCTATATCAGGCAGTGTAGGGTAAGGGGGAGTAGAATCAGTGTATGGTGAGGTTGTATATAGTATTGGATTGTAGTACAGTGCTATATCAGGCAGTGTAGGGTGGGGGGGGGGTGTAGTATTGGATTGTAGCACAATGCTGTACCAGGCAGTGTGGGGTGGGGGTGTGTAGTATGGGATTGCAGTACAGTGCTGTGTCAGGTAGTGTAGGTTGGGAGGTGTGTAGCATTTCATTGTAGTACAGTGCTGTACCAGGCAGTGTAGGGTGGGGTAATAGTACACAGCTTTAGGTCTAGGCCCCTGGATCTGACCCCCAACATTCCCCAGGGCCCGCCCACTGGCTGTCAGACTGAATCCGCAAACTGGCTATCCTACTGACTCCATTAGTGCACCCACTTGTATTTTATCACTCTTACAACTTAATATATCCACCATCCCATGTCCACCTCCTCTTATAGTTCCATCTCCTCCTCCTCCCCCAGTCCCATTTCCTCTTCCTCCAATCCCATCTCCTCCATCCCATGTCCTCCTTCTCCTCCAGTCCCATCTCTTTCTCATCCAGTCCCACCTCCTTCTCCTCCAGTCTCATCTCCTCCATCCCATGTCTTCCTCCTTCATTCCCATCTCCTCCATCCCAAATCCTCCTCCTCCAGTCTCATCTCTCCATCCCATGTCCTTCCCCAGTCTCATTTCCTCCATACCATGTCCTCTTCCTCTTCTGGTCCCATCTCCTCCATCCTATGTCCTCCTCCTCCAATCCCATTCCTCCATCCTATGTCCTCCTCCAATACCATTACCATGTCCTGCTCGTCCTGCAGTCCAATATCCTCCATACTGTGTCCTCCTCCAGTACCATCTCCTCCATACTATGTCCTCCTCCTTGGGTCCCATCTCCTCCATCCTATGTCTTTCTCCTCCAGTCCCTTCTCCCCCATCCTATGTCCTACTTCTTCAGTCCCATCTCCTTCTTTACCTCCAGTGCCATCTCCTAACACCTATATCCTCCTCCTCCTCCAGTCCCACCTCCTTCATCCTATGTCCTTCTCTTCCTCCAGTCTTATCTTCTCCATCCCAAGTCCTCCTCCTCCTTTAGTCTCATCTCCTCCATCCCATTTCCTCCTCCTCCTCCAGTCTCATCTCCTCCATCCCATGTCCTCTTCCAGCCACAACATCTCTATTCCATGTCCTCCTCCTCTTCCATCCCATGTCCTCCTCTTCCAGTTTCATTTCCCCTATCCCATTTCCTCCTCCTCCCCATATATACTGATCATATACGATATACTGCCCATATATACCGATCATATTTAAGATACTAATCTGTATAGCGGGAGGAGACCCTCCCCAGAGATGGAATTAGAATGCCACAATCACAGAGGATTGCACGGCTGGCATTGAATTTCTAAGCCGTCTATCCTTTTCTATTACTCTGTGCGGGTCGCATAGGAAGCACCTGATTCATCCTCCTTCCTCCGGCTGTCAGTGTCTTGTGTAGACATGGGGGAACTTCCAACCCTGGTCGCAGTCTCCCTTAAGGTCCATATATCTGTGGAAAAAATTACTGCGCAGGTCTTTTAAATAAAATAAAAATAGTGACAAAATAAATTGTGTTGTGCTGCTGCTGCTGCATAAAAAATGTGCGATACACATAAAATACTAGAATTCTAAAGGTATGCTGCGCTGCAAAAAAAAATGTAAATAAGTGAATCTATATACATATATGAACAACAAGTTCCTTGATTAGTGATAAAAACTTATAATGAACCACTGGTGAGGTGAAACAAAAAGTCCAAACAAAATCACAATCAAATCTGTGAAGCAAGAGTCCATCTGGGTCCTATAAACACCCGAAAAGTGTTAGAAGAAGAATCTTCAAGTAAAGTCACTCAAAGGCACCTCCACCTCTATTTAAAATGCCTGCTTACCAGCTCCAACTTAAAAACTGCATTTGTTTCTATACTGTGCTGCTCCTAATAGTCCTCAGCCGTCCACATCCTCATACAGATGATCCAGAATCGATCAATGCCACATCCGAGGGTATGGAGAGAAGGAAACTCATAGAGTAGTATTGTAAGCAATCGCATTTATTAAAGTAAAAATATCACTCACATGATTCATGTAAAATCAGCGTGTTTGGTAAAAGCCGGCCGGCTCAATACTTTCGCTCGTCCTTCCGGATTGTCGGTAAGCGGTGACGTCAGCACGCCGCTCTTCCCTACGTCGTTTCGTCACAGATGACGTCTTCCAGGGGTACGAGCGGCGCGCTGATCCACCGCTAATTATACATTCTACGTGTCTCTCGGACCGCCCAGTTCTGACATCCGGGAGTCCCTGGCACTGATCCTCCATCTTGAAAATGGGATCCTTGCCCCTACTATTCGTGGACTACGGCTACACTAGCATTAGATGTAAGCAAGTCAAAAGCACCAGGCTTTAAGATAGCAGGGACTTTATAATAAGTTAAGTATGAACGATAAAGATTAAAATCTAAAATTAAAATTAAAATAAGAGCGACATGATTCAATCACTGTCGGTGCTCAGTAACATAGCGTATCAACTAGGTGAATATTAAAAAAGGACATACTTATTGATGAGAAGCCATTTAGTTGATAACTACAAATACCTCTTTCTTATAAGTACAGCTTCCAATATCAATATGATATGGGACTATACATATGCTTCCGCAACTAAATAAAAAATATATGTAAAAATAATCTTAAAAATTATTTACCAGTAAGCTGATTTATTCTGAATAAAAATAAAATAAAAAACTTACATGGAAGCTTGTGGCAGCAAGCAGGGAAAAGGAACAGAATATTTCTAGAATGGGTATGTTAGAAAAAATATGTTAATGGGACCAATGTGTAACAGTCCCTATATATCCCTTCGGTTTTCGAGAAAAGAAGCCAATTTTATTGGTAGTAGTGCTATTGAAGTTTAGCTACCAAATTTTAATGTTTAGAACATCATAAAAGTTATCTGTGTGCAGTAGGAGTCCCGGATCTCAGAACTGATTCACACTAATATTAACAGCCTTATAACAATATATAATTGTGGTCTAATTCAAACATAATGTGAGATAGATGTCCTAACTGTTATCTATGAACGCATTTACGTCCACATCAACATTCATTCCATACGGGGTATAAGTTCGTACTTTGTGAATCCAGGCCATTTCTAGCCTGGACAGTTCCCTTACAAGTGATCCTCCTCTCCAATGGGCATCGAATTTATCAATGCCAAAGAAGAGGGTCCCCTCTGGGTTGCGGTTATGATGTAAATCATAATGAAGTGACACAGAATGCTGAGAGAAACCTGACCTGATATTTGTCAGGTGTTCTCCCAGTCTTACTTGCATCTGCCTCCAAGTAAGACTGGGAGAACACCTGACAAATATCAGGTCAGGTTTCTCTCAGCATTCTGTGTCACTTCATTATGATTTACATCATAACCGCAACCCAGAGGGGACCCTCTTCTTTGGCATTGATAAATTTGATGCCCATTGGAGAGGAGGATCACTTGTAAGGGAACTGTCCAGGCTAGAAATGGCCTGGATTCACAAAGTACGAACTTATACCCCGTATGGAATGAATGTTGATGTGGACGTAAATGCGTTCATAGATAACAGTTAGGACATCTATCTCACATTATGTTTGAATTAGACCACAATTATATATTGTTATAAGGCTGTTAATATTAGTGTGAATCAGTTCTGAGATCCGGGACTCCTACTGCACACAGATAACTTTTATGATGTTCTAAACATCCAAATTTGGTAGGTAAACTTCAATAGCACTACTACCAATAAAATTGGCTTCTTTTCTCGAAAACCGAAGGGATATATAGGGACTGTTACACATTGGTCCCATTAACATATTTTTTCTAACATACCCATTCTAGAAATATTCTGTTCCTTTTCCCTGCTTGCTGCCACAAGCTTCCATGTAAGTTTTTTATTTTATTTTTATTCAGAATAAATCAGCTTACTGGTAAATAATTTTTAAGATTATTTTTACATATATTTTTTATTTAGTTGCGGAAGCATATGTATAGTCCCATATCATATTGATATTGGAAGCTGTACTTATAAGAAAGAGGTATTTGTAGTTATCAACTAAATGGCTTCTCATCAATAAGTATGTCCTTTTTTAATATTCACCTAGTTGATACGCTATGTTACTGAGCACCGACAGTGATTGAATCATGTCGCTCTTATTTTAATTTTAATTTTAGATTTTAATCTTTATCGTTCATACTTAACTTATTATAAAGTCCCTGCTATCTTAAAGCCTGGTGCTTTTGACTTGCTTACATCTAATGCTAGTGTAGCCGTAGTCCACGAATAGTAGGGGCAAGGATCCCATTTTCAAGATGGAGGATCAGTGCCAGGGACTCCCGGATGTCAGAACTGGGCGGTCCGAGAGACACGTAGAATGTATAATTAGCGGTGGATCAGCGCGCCGCTCGTACCCCTGGAATACGTCATCTGTGACGAAACGACGTAGGGAAGAGCGGCGTGCTGACGTCACCGCTTACCGACAATCCGGAAGGACGAGCGAAAGTATTGAGCCGGCCGGCTTTTACCAAACACGCTGATTTTACATGAATCATGTGAGTGATATTTTTACTTTAATAAATGCGATTGCTTACAATACTACTCTATGAGTTTCCTTCTCTCCATACCCTCGGATGTGGCATTGATCGATTCTGGATCATCTGTATGAGGAGGTGGACGGCTGAGGACTATTAGGAGCAGCACAGTATAGAAACAAATGCAGTTTTTAAGTTGGAGCTGGTAAGCAGGCATTTTAAATAGAGGTGGAGGTGCCTTTGAGTGACTTTACTTGAAGATTCTTCTTCTAACACTTTTCGGGTGTTTATAGGACCCAGATGGACTCTTGCTTCACAGATTTGATTGTGATTTTGTTTGGACTTTTTGTTTCACCTCACCAGTGGTTCATTATAAGTTTTTATCACTAATCAAGGAACTTGTTGTTCATATATGTATATAGATTCACTTATTTACATTTTTTTTGCAGCGCAGCATACCTTTAGAATTCCCTTAAGGTCCAGCCTAGTGATGGGCCAGTTTATTTTAAGGTGGACGGGCAGAGGTTCATCCAGAACTGGGCAATTTAAATACTGACCGGGGGCCAAACCCAAGATTGAGGTCATATAGAGGCCCTCCCCTGGCACCGATTGATTCCGACAGGGGTGCAAGGGGGTCAGAGGAGACCCAGTCTCTCAGGCGGCCGGTCCGGGGGTAATGCTTTGGGACGGCCCAGCTTGAAAGCGCTAAAGAGTAATACAAGCCATAGATCCTGTAGGTTTGTGGAAATCTACATATGGGAAGGAAGGGAAGGATTGTTCCTTTCCAAATGTTGCTTTATGCATTTACATGCCTCTTTAGACCCAGTCTGTACGGTGGCATGGTCACCTTCTGACTTGGCACCATCCACAGGTAAATTAACTCTTCAATAGTGTTAATGAATCCAATGCATTTTTTGTAAAGGTTTTTGCAGCACAACGGCTGAATTTTCAGTCTTTTGGAGTCAAACACTTTCCTGAAGCTTGTCTCTGACTCTAACACCGAATGAGAGAAAATGGAAGAAACAGTAAGGGTCTGTCTAGGACTGAACAGACTACTATACAGGAGGGTAGGAACAGAGGGAGAAACAAAATCACATAGTACACAAATTTACGAGGGTCCAAAACCACCACTAGATGTCAGCATACTGCAAAACAATAAAATACTGCCGAGATATAAGGACATGCATCTACCACCGGATATAAGGACGTACACCTACCACCGGATATAAGGACATACACCTACCACCGAATATAAGGACGTACACATACCACCAGATATAAGGACGTACACATACAGCCTAGATATAAGGATGTACACCTACCACCGGATATAAGGACGTACACCTACCACCGGATATAAGGACGTACACCTACCACCGGATATAAGGAAGTACACCTACCACCGGATATAAGGACGTACACCTACCACCGGATATAAGGATGTACACATACCACCGAATATAAGGACGTACACATACCACCAGATATAAGGATGTACACATACAGCCTAGATATAAGGACGTACACATACAGCCTAGATATAAGGACGTACACCTACCACCGGATATACGGATGTACACCTACCACCGGATATAAGGATGTACACATACCACCTGGATATAAGGATTATACATTCCACCGGATATAAGGATGTACACATACCACCTGGATATAAGGATTATACATTCCACCGGATATAAGGATGTACACATATCACCAGGAAATAAGGAGGTACACATACCCCGGGATATAAAGACACACACATACCGCCAGAATAAAAGGACGTACACATACACATATCGTGGGATATAAGGACATACACCATCTGGATATAAAGCAGTAAACATACCGCCGAGATATAAGGATGTACACATACTGCCAGGATTTAAGGCTGTACAAATACCACCAGGATATAAGGACGTACACATAACACCATGATATAAGGATGTACACATAACACCTTGATATAAGGATGTACGCATACCACCGAGATATAAGGATTTACACATATCGCGGACATGTATGTACAAATACCGCCAGCATATAAGGATGTACAAATACCGCGGGGGTATAAGGACATATATATACCACCGGTATATAAGGAACGTACATGTACAGCCGGGATATAAGGACGTACATATACCACCAGGATTTAAGGACGTACATGTACAGCAGAGATATAAGGACGTACATATACCACCAGGATATAAGGAACGTACATGTACAGCCGGGATATAAGGACATACATATACCACCAGGATTTAAGGACGTACATGTACAGCAGGGATATAAGGATGTACATATACCACCGGTATATAAGGACGTACATGTACAGCCGGGATATAAGGACGTACGTATACCACCAGGATATAAGGACGTACGTATACCACCAGGATATAAGGACGTACATATACCACCAGGATATAAGGACGTACGTATATCACCAGCATATAAGGAAATACATATACCACCAGAATATAAGGACGTACATATACCACCAGCATATAAGGAAATACATATACCACCAGAATATAAGGATGTACATATACCACCGGGATATAAAGACGTACATATACCACCGGGATATAAGAACGTACATATACCACCGGGATATAAGAACGTACATGTACAGTTGGGTGTAACGGTCACCACTGTTTACAACCTTCCATCCAACCACGACAAGCTTATCCGACACTCCACAATCCTGCATACACGATCCATATCATTCCCCAGACTGACTGCTCTGTCTTCTGGTTTCCAAAGATATGAACACTTTAATGGTATTTTCTCAGCTTCTTATACAGTTTACAAGTATGTGACAGTAATCACAGAACAATAGAATCTCCACCCCCCTTCACACCATGGGGGGCTTCAATCACATTCTAAAAGGCATTCAGGTAAGCTAATTATGTAGACATGTCGGCACCGCATCATCAATAGACTTAACTCAGAGAGAATGACATTCCTGTAGATAATGACATCAAAACAAACGACTATCACACCTGAGCATTAATACATTCCTGTATCAATAGAATTCAATTACCTTTAGAATAACACAATGAAAAGAGTCCTCCAGGAGTGGGTGAAATTAACACCTTTTCAACAGAATGTGTCTTTCACAGTGAATAGCCAATACCTCAAGACATGTCTCAAGACATTTCAATAGCCTTTATACAATGTCTTTCACAAGCCGGGTCACTTAGCATTTAAACGCCTATTATACAGAGGGATGAGTCACTTGTCTTGTAGACCTGGTCTCAAGTCAAAATGAACTCCAGTCCTGTAATATGAATTATTATTAATGTCCCATCTCATGTAATATATGAATTATGATTTCTCTGTCACCCTATGGCCCTAGTGGACATAAGGTGACCCTAGACATAGGAGAATCTCAGTCTGTCACGAGTCATTTCGTTACATTGGGATATAAGGATGTACACATACCATCGGGATATAAGGACGTACAAATACCGTTGTAATATAGGGAAGTACACATACCACCAGATATAAGGTGCTGGAACCAGGAATGATTTCATGAAATACACAATTAAAATTAATTACTGTAATAAATATAACAAATATAAAGATAGAAATGTAAAAAAAAAAATATAGAGCCCATTAAAATTTTATTTCATGTAGTAATACATTTGACTATTATAAGCTGCTAAACAAGACTTGGTGGTAATCCCCTGTACAACAACAGCACAAGGAGTCAATCAGGTAAGCGGAATGCACATGTGCTGATAGAAGACATACGAGAAAAGACACGGACAAGAGGAAAAAACAGAATTAATTGTTAAACGCTTTTTTCAGTCTGCTGCTCCTCCATCAACAGTGTCCAGGGGGAGAGGGTGACCAGGCTATAATGCTTTACTGCAGTAAAATAAATGTAGGTCATCCACTGGCCTGAGCTATTAAAACTCCAAAGACTCAGTGCCTGGACAGAAATGCTAATTTTTGGATTACTAAGAGTAAAGAATCTTCTTTTGAAATTATCCATTGTATAGGAGCAGATTCCGCCCTGTTCCCAGTGCCTCCCTTCCTCCTACCATATAAAAGCCCAAGGTCTAATAATATTGTCCAATGCCATTATAGGGACCCAATTAATGCAATCAGAAGTGGCCAAGTACATAAGAAGCTTTTTCTTTTGCAATCATATATACAGTGGCTTGCAAAAGTATTTACCCCCTTTGGCTTTTTACCTATTTTGTTACATTACAGCCTTTAGTTCAATGTTGTTGTTTTTTTTTTTTTTATGATATGATATGTGATGGATCAAAACACAATAGTCTAAGTTGGTGAAGTAAAATTAGAAAAATATATACATAAAGATATTTTTCAGAAATAAAAAACTGATAATTGGCATGTGCGTATGTATTCACCCCCTTTGTTATGAAGCCCATAAAAATCTCTGGTGCCACCAATTACCTTCAGAAGTCACATAATTAGTGAAATGATGTCCACCTGTGTGCAATCTAAGTGTCACATATCTGTCATTACATAGACACACCTTTCTGAAAGAGAACAAACAAAACAAAATAAAATTGTGCTGCTAAAAATATGAAGTAAAGCTGCCAGCACTAACAGTGAAACAACCTGTGAGTAAACAATAAAGAAAAAATAAGTGCAGCGCTTGTAAACGTGAATTTGCGTGAAGCAATTTACACAAATCCCATCCAAGTGAAGTGTAAAATATAAAAT
This sequence comes from Rana kukunoris, assembly GCA_029574335.1. Taxonomy (NCBI): domain Eukaryota; kingdom Metazoa; phylum Chordata; class Amphibia; order Anura; family Ranidae; genus Rana; species Rana kukunoris. Next base: position 24,548,716 of record CM056052.1, on the reverse strand, counting down.
GTGGAGAAAGTCCTTCAAAGAACAAAAACAGGCTTCATATGAAACACTCCTATGGACCACTCCTGTGTTACTGGAGATTCAGATGGTATGCGTGATCCACTTTGGTGGGCATGCAGGATAGCCAAACTGATAAATATAAGAGAATGGGTACTCTTACCGCATGAGGTGGACACATATGCCAGGAGCACTGTGTCAGATGCGCTTGTGAGAGCTCGTCGGATGGACGGCTCTATGGAGGGTGATGGTTGGAGGAATTGTAGACCCTTCCCAGGGATCCCAGGGTCCAAGATAGAGGGTGGTTCCAGGCTTTCAGATGGAACAACACTGGGGGATGAGCCTGACGAGCAGAGGGAGACCTCTCGTACCACCCTGGTTCCAGGATTCTTGGGGTTGAGACAGTGACCGTAGGAGCACAGTGGGGTATGAGTGCCTGCAGAGTCTGAGATTGGAGATGAAGGCGAATGAGAAAGGCTGGAGCGCTGTAGGTGCGGGTCAGCTGGATGCAGGTCAGCGGATGCCAATTAACTGGTTAGCAGGATGCTGGTCAGCAGGATGCAGGTGAGCGGATGCAGGTAAGCGGATGCAGGTAAGCGGACGCAGGTGTGCCTGAGAGCAATGTGCGCATGCAAATACAGGCGACAGCAGGAGAGTCAGACAGGCCAGGTCATACACAGAGGATCAGTACAGTCAAAAAGCAGCAGGCAAGGAATGGTCAGATTTCAGGCTGGATTCGGCCACAGAGGATCAGGCAGACAGGTAAACAGAGCAGGTCAGGACTGGAGATGGCAGCAGAGTCAGAAAGCCAGGTCAGAATGGTGCAGGTTCAGGATCAGTTAATTGGCATCCGCTGACCTGCATCCAGCTGACCTGCATCCAGCTGACCCGCACCTACAGCACTCCAGCCTTTCTCATTCGCCTTCATCTCCAATCTCAGACTCTGCAGGCACTCATACCCCACTGTGCTCCTACGGTCACTGTCTCAACCCCAAGAATCCTGGAACCAGGGTGGTACGAGAGGTCTCCCTCTGCTCGTCAGGCTCATCCCCCAGTGTTGTTCCATCTGAAAGCCTGGAACCACCCTCTATCTTGGACCCTGGGATCCCTGGAAAGGGTCTACAATTCTTCCAACCATCACCCTCCATAGAGCCGTCCATCCGAGGAGCTCTCACAAGCGCATCTGACACAGTGCTCCTGGCATATGTGTCCACCTCATGCGGTAAGAGTACCCATTCTCTTATATTTATCAGTTTGGCTATCCTGCATGCCCACCAAAGTGGATCACGCATACCATCTGAATCTCCAGTAACACAGGAGTGGTCCATAGGAGTGTTTCATATGAAGACTTGCCTGTTTTTATACTTTGTTCTTTGAAGGACTTTCTCCACATTTTATATTTTACACTTCACTGATTGCATTTTAAAGGGTCTCACCATCCTTTCTGTACATTTTTGTATTGTGTTTTTGGATCACCCATTATAATCTCATCCATTTGGATGGGATTTGTGTAAATTGTTTCACGCAAATTCACGTTTACAAGCGCTGCACTTATTTTTTCTTTATTGTTTACACCTTTCTGAAAGGCCCCAGAGGCTCTAACACCTAAGCAAGAGGCACCACTAACCAAACACGGCCATGAAGGCCAAGGAACTCTCCAAACTAGTAAGGGACATGTTGTTGAGAAGTACAAGTCTTGTGTTAATTTAATAAAAAAAATCTCCAAATCTTTGATGATCCCTAAGAGCCCCATCAAATCTATCATAACCAAATGGAAAGAACATGACACAGCAGCAAACCTGCCAAGAGATGTCCCCACACCAAAACTCACGGACCGGGCAAGGAGGGCATTAATCAGAGAGGTAGCACAGAGACCTAAGGGGACCCTGGAGGAGCTGCGGAGTTCCAAAGCAGAGACTGGAGTATCTGTACATAGGAGGACAATAAGCCAAACGCTCCATAGAGTGGCCATAAGAAAGACATTACTTTCACCAAAAAACAAAATGGCACGTTTTTTGTGTGCGAAAAGGCACGTGGGAGACTCCCAAAATGAATGGAGGAAGGTGCTCTGGTCTGATGAGACTAAAATTTCACTTTTTGGCCACCCAAGAAATCGCTATGAGCCTGATTCAGGTAGAGTTGCGCTGGAGTATTTCGATATGTGCCGTGTAACTGTGAATATGCGCCGTCGTTTCTATGTGGCCGTACCCACCAAACTAGATGCGACAGAAAACGGGCCATTTCCGATTGGCTTAACTTTCCGACGCCAGAGTCTCGTCAGCGCATAATTTCGCTTGGCGCATCAGTCGCGCCTATTGATTTCCCCTGCAAATATGCAAATGAGGGAGATTTCCCAATTCTCGAACGGATTAGCACCATACGCTGGCTACATGCGCCGCGCATATGTCGTCCGTCCGTCGCAAAGTTATTTCTACAAATAGCTGCTTTATCTTTACTCCAGACGGCCACAGGTCAGCAGGAGAGCAGCTACAGCAGCGTTACCGACGATAAGAGCTAGCTGAGCACCCCCACTTGCAGGACAACACCTCTGTCCCTGCTTGTCTGTCAACTTTTACAGCCATGGAGGAAGACATCATAGGTCTCCATAGCCGAGATGACGGCTGACAGCTCCTGGCCTTTAGAGTTCAGCTTTCTCCTGTGTGTTTGCGGGGAACGGGAGCAGCCATCTCAGAACAAAAGTAACTTCACTGCGGGGAGGGGGAACAGGATATACTTTAGTGCCGGAATGGCGCATCTACGGGCGCATTTAAACACCCAACGGAACGCATTGCGCTGTCGTTTCCAAGGAAGTGGTGCCGACGGAAGTTGTGAGCATGCGCTCTGGGATGCATTGACAGTCGACACATGCGCAGTACGTTCGCCGCGGGATCGCGCCTAGTTTAAATAATACACGCCCCGTACCCACCCAATTTGAATAACGCCGGCTCATTTTCGATACGCTGCCGCAACTTTAGGACCAAGTGCTTCATGAATAACAGCACTTGCTCCAAAAGTGTCGGCGGAGTAACGTAAATGAGAAACGTTACTCCAAAGTAAAGAAGCACCCATCTACCTGAATCTGGCCCTATGTCTGGTGCAAACCCAACACATAACACAAAGAACACCATCCCCACTGTGAAACATGGTGGTGGCAGCATCATGCTGTGGGGATGTTTTTCAGCAGTCAGGACTGGGAAACTGGTCAGAGTTGAGGGAAAGATGGATGGTGCTCAATACAGGGATATTCTTGAGCAAAACCTGTTGTCAGGGAAGACAGGCTTTCCATGCAAGCACCTGGCATGCACGCATGCGTACTAGCACTTTAAGACACACACCTGTCACTAATAATGGAGTCAGGCAGGCTATTTAAGCAAGGCTCCTACAGAGGTTACATGCTGTTTGGTCTGCAGCTTCTGTGTCATTTCCTGTTTCCTGTGTGACCTCTGACTCTGATCCAGCTTGTTGTCACCTGTGACTACCTGCTGCCTGTTGTGATCCTGGCTTCCCTTAGACTCTGATCCTGCCTGCTGATTCTGTCTGATGATCTTCCAGTACTACTTGGTTTGTGACCTGACCTTTCTTCTGGCTAACGTCTATGCCTGATCTGCCTGATTATTACCGACCTGGCCTGTCTGACCCTGCATCTCGCTCATCCAGCCTGCTACAGCTCCCAGCCCTGCAAGCCTGCATCTGGTACTGCTCCGTGGTTCATCCCAGCCTGCCACCAGTCAAGCATTGTGTCAGCTCATCTACCTGCTGACCTCTGCTACTACAGGGACTATTGAACTGTTTACAGGCACTCATACCCCACTGTGATCCTGTGGCTGCTGTATCACTGCCAGTAGTCCACGAGACGGAGTTGTACGAGTGGCCTTCCTCTGCACATCAGGCTCACATCCCAGGTACGTAACACCTGTACCACTCAGTGTGAGATTTGAGGCTAGGACGGAGGTTCACCTTCCAGCAGGACAATGACCTCAAACACACCGCTAAAGCAACACTTGAGTGGTTTAAGGGGAAACATGTAAATGTGTTGGAATGGCCTAGTCAAAGCCCAGACCTCAATCCAATAGAAAATCTGTGGTCAGACTTAAAGATTGCTGCTCACAAGCGCAAACCATCCAACTTGAAGGAGCTGGAGCAGTTTTGCAAGGAGGAATGGGCAAAAATCCCCACTGGTAAGATGTGGCAAACTCATAGAGACTTTTCCAAAGCGACTTAGAGCTGTGATAGCCACAAAAGGTGGCACTATAAAGTATTGCCTTTAGGGGGTGAATAGTTATGTGCATTGACTTTTTCTGTTATTTTGTCCTATTTGTTGTTTGCTTCACAATAAAAAAATAAAATAAAAACAAATTCAAAGTTGTGGGCATGTTCTGTAAATTAAATGATGCAAATCCTCAAACAATCCATGTTAATTCCAGGCAGCAAAACATGACACATGCTAAAAGGGGTGAATACTTTTGCAAGGCACTGTAGAGTGGTGGCAAGTTCTACCCTGTTCCTGGTGCCTCCCTTCCTTCTTAGTCATTCAGTCTATATAAAAGCCCATGGTCAAGTACTGTATGTTCCACCATAGAGTCTTCTTTTGCACTAATCCATTGTATAAGAGCAGGTTCTGCCTGTTCTCAGTGCCTCCCTCCCTTCCATATAAGAACCCAAGACCAATTAAAGTCATTATAAGAACCCAGTTAGGCAGTCAGAATTTGTCTAAGTGGCAAAGTACGTACGAAGATTTTTCTTTTGCAATCATCATTATGTGAGGTTCAACCCTGTTCCTGGTGCCTCCCTTCCTTCTCCCTCATATGGTCTATATAAAAGCCTCCTCATCTCACAGACTTCTCAGAGAGATTTATAGGAACTGAACATGACCCCAGAGACTGGATCCCTCCTGATACTCCTCCTGTTCTGTGCGGGAGCCACTGCTGTCAATCTAACCACTGCACACCCCACCGTGGATAAAGACGCTTCGGGTTAGTATTCAAAAAATGTAAAATACAGGTGATGTTTATGTCTTGGATATATTGACCTCTTTCCGACCCCCTTTCCAGTAGATGTACTGTGAGTGGGTGACGCCGCGGTATAATTCTTGGTTTTCGCTGCTGACCCGTGCTGTGATTGGACACAGCATGAGTTTTGCATCAGGTTTCATCCAGTCATTTTGGCTGAAACCTGCTGATAAGCTGTGTCCAATCACAGCCAGAATTCTGGGTTTACAAACACACACAACTCTGTGTACACTGAACAGGGATCTCGCTGTTTCTTCTCCCTGGAAAGCAGGGAGAAAAATCAGCCAGATCTGTTAGTAAAAGCAGCACACGTTACACACATTACACTTATTAGGCACACAGTTAACCACGTAATTGCCCCTTGAACCCCGTTTCAACCACTGTCATTAGTACAGTGTTGGTGTACAGCAGGAGTGCCCAACCTTTTGGTGCACGAGGGCCACTTAAGCGATTTGGTAACTGGTCGTGGGCCACAATCAGCGGAGCGGGTGGATGGCAGGTCTGTGTCCGACAGCCTGATCAGATTGGAGGTAGGAGACAAGTCGGTTTACATCTGCCACTCCTTAGAAGTGAATGGAGGGTCCAATTGGCACAGACAGACCGTGTAAAAGGGGCCCATGGCTGCTTTCACACTGATGCTCTGCGGTTTATCCACACACCGCTAGTGCAACGCAGTGTACCTTCGGCTTTTCTGCACGTCAGCCCTGTAACCACTGCAGAACAGATATGCCCATATATACACTGTGTATTTTAGTAATAAACTGACCTTTAATACCAGTATTCTATTCCATCCCAGAGCAGGAGGTCACGGGCCACATCAGAGGGCTCCGTGGGCCACATGTGGCCCCCGGGCCACTGGTTGGGCACCCCTGATGTACAGTATTGTCACTGAACAATGTATTAGGCCCCTTTTACACTGGGGTGGGAGGTGCATTGGTGGGAAATTATCGCCAGTTTCGCTGCGCTATTCGGTTGCTAGCAGCAAGCTTTTACCCTCTCAGCCAGCCTCAGTGAGCACCAGATTGTCCTCCACATTATCACAGTCCCACTATAAGTCGCTGATCACCGCCATTACTAGTATAATGTCTATAGCTGCATAAATTCCAGGATACATACAACACGGTTCGTAGACACTATAACTTTCATACAAACCAATTAATATACACTTATTGGGATTTTTTTTTTCTTTTTTCTTTTTTTTACCAAAGTAATGTAGCAGAATACATTTTAGCCTAAATGCATGACGATTTTTATATATATATATATATATATATATATATATATATATATATATATATATATATATATATATATATATATATATATATATATATGTTTTATACCAGAAAGTAGAAAATATAATTTTTAAAACTTTAGGTCTTTTTTTTTGTTTATATAATATTTTTTTAAATTTTCAATGCAGTGGTGTTAAAATACCACCAAAATAAAGCTCTATTGGTGTTGAAAAAATATAAATTTTATTTGTGTACAGTGTTGCATGACCGAGCAATTGCCAGTTAAAATAGATTAGTGCTAAATAGCAAAAAATGCAGAGGTCATGAAGAAGGTAATACCTCCCGGAGGGCCGGAGGTCAAGTGGTTAGCAATTAAAATGTAAACAAACTTATTATATTTCTAAAGAGTTGTGCAATGAGAACGGGTGAAAAACTTCTTCCAATACTTTTTTAATTTTGTGCTGGGTAGAAATGGTAAAGGTTTAAAGTAGTGGTGGTCAACTTACCGTACTTGATATAAGATGCCTTAATTACCCATAGTGAAGAAATGCCATCTCCACACCAAGGATTTCTCAAAAGGGTCCAAAGCTTTATTCCATGGTCACATGATAAATATACAGCAACGTTTCGGAGCCATGCAGGGCCCCTTCGTCGGGTAAGTGACCATGCACGACGAAGGGGCCCTACGTTCATCCGAAAAGTTGCTCTATATTTATCATGTGATCACGGAATAAAGCTTTGGACCCTTTTGAGAAGTCCTTGGTGTTCTGATGACATTTCTTTACTTTAATTATCCACGATTTCCAGCCTATGGTCAATACAGCACCCAACATCACTGAACAGCCGTTGTTCTTGAATATGTGTGAACACCCCCCGGTTCGGTTCGCACCAGAACTTGCGGACAGGTAAAAAATGTGACAAAAGCACATATAAAAACAATATGAAGCAGCGCTCCTCAATAGGAATAAAACATGCTATGATATGAAAGTCCAGAATTCATATAAAAAGAAAATGGTCAAAAAGGTAATCCCAAAGTAATCCTTGAAGAGAGAAGAGAAGAAATGTCTCCTAAGGATCAGCACTAATGAATTCCTTTTAGCCAACACCCCCACTCGTGCAATAGTCAGGTGAAACTCTTAGCAAACAGCGCTGGATATTAAGCGTTGTATTGTAAAACAGATCACAGCCTGAGATAATCCCAATCCACTCCTCTTTTTAGATTTCAACTCTGTGGAAACACTTCCTCAAACAGTTACAGAATCTTGCTTGCTAGTGACAGGACAGCTGAGGAGTAACATTTTATGATTCACAGGTAAAAAATGTGTTCGAAGACCATAAAAGTCTATTGGACATTAGTGTTGAGCGGAATACGCCATATTCGATTTCGCGATATTGCGCGAATATATAGAAGAATATTCGCGAATATTCGCTAATATCGAATATTCGTGATATTTTATCCAAAAAAAATTTGCGAAATTTCGCTAATGCAAAAATGATTGCGAAATTCTCATAAACGGAGATCATTTCCTGTATTACTAAACTAATATGCACTAAACACTAACTCTACACTAACTCTACTTAAAAGAAAGGAGAATAAGGGGGCACAAGAAGGGCGGAGAAGATAATTGCGCAAAATTCCTATTGCGTGATTATCTTCTCCGCCCTTCTTTTGCATCAGAGCCAATCAGAATAACTTGAATATTCGGCAAAAGGAATATCGCGCAATATATCTTTTGCCGAATATTCGAGTTATTCTGATTGGCTCCGATGCAAAAGAAGGGCGCATCAGAGCCAATCAGAATAACTCGAATATTCGGCAAAAGGAATATCGCGCAATATTCCTTTTGCCGAATATTCGAGTTATTCTGATTGGCTCTGATGCAAAAGAAGGGCGGAGAAGATAATCGCGCAATAGGAATATTGCGCAATTATCTTCTCCGCCCTTTTTTTGCCCCCTTATTCTCCTTTCTTTTAAGTAGAGTTAGTGTAGAGTTAGTGTTTAGTGCATATTAGTTTAGTAATACAGGAAATGATCTCCGTTTATGAGAATTTCGCAATAATTTTCGCATTTTTTTTTTGGATAAAATATCACGAATATTCGATATTAGCGAATATTCGCGAATATTCTTCTATATATTCGCGCAATATCGCGAAATCGAATATGGCGTATTCCGCTCAACACTAATGTCCAATAGACTTTTATGGTCTTCGAACACATTTTTTACCTGTGAATCATAAAATGTTATTCCTCAGCTGTCCTATTCGAGTTATTCTGATTGGCTCTGATGCAAAAGAAGGGCCGAGTAGCTGATGCGATTCTTTTATGTTGCTGAAAATTCGCAATGCGAATTTTCGGCAACATAAAAGAATCGCATCAGCTACTCGGCCCAGGGTCTCTCTCTAATCATACCAGCAATGCTTTTAGACGTCGATGGAGATCACTAGGATGTGATCTGTTTTAAAAATAAATTTGAAAAAATACGAATATTCGCCATAGCGAATATTCGCCACAATATTTGAGTTATTCGCGAATACTCGAATATGCAATATTCGTAGCGAATATTCGCAATGCGAATATTCGTGAGCAACACTATTAAACATGAACATGAAAAATAAAAAGTGCTAATTTTAAAGGCTTATATGCAAGTTATTGTAATAAAAAGTGTTTGGGGACCCGGGTCCTGCCCCAGGGGACATGTATCAATGCAAAAAAACGTTTTAAAAACTTAATTTTTTTCAGTAGCAGCGATTTTATTAATGCTTAAAGTGAAATATTCAATACTTCAATTTCGTGCATGGGGGGTGTCTATAGTATGCCGGTAAAGTGGTGCATTTTTCCTGTGTTTAGAACAGTCCCTGCAGCAAAACTACATTTCTAAAATTGCAGCTAACTGTCGGGTCTCGGGAATAAAGATAAAAGTCATTGAAAAAAATGCCATAGGTTCCCCCCAGTCCATTACCAGGCCCTTTGGGTCTGGTATGTATATTAAGGGGAACCCCAAACCAAAATAAAAAAATAAAAGCGTGGGGGTCCCCCCAAATTTCATACCAGACCTAAAGGGTCTGGTATGGATATTAAGGGGAACCCTGCGCCATTTAAAAAAAAAAGAATAGCGTAAGGGTTCAACTCAAAATATATACCAGACCCTTCAGACAAGGTCATCCGGTTAGGACACTGGGTGGCCACGCCCTCAGCTATACAACAGCTGTCACATTGGGAGACGCATCAGTGGGGGGAGCCGTCCATGGAGGCAGAGCTGTTGCTTATTTTCTTTTTTTCGGGTGGTGCGAGTTGAATGGGCATCGCTGGACTTTTTAATTTTGTTTTTAGTTTTTAATAAGGGACTTGTCCCGAAGTGTCTCCTGCCCTTTTTTTACAATTTTTGACACTTTTTTGGGTGAAATGGTAGGGTTACAATGTACCATTACCAATTCACATAGGGGGAGGCCAGTATCTGGGGTTCCCCTTGTTAAAGCCCCCCGTCGGCAGACCCCCACAACCATGGGCAAGGGTTGTGGAGATGAGGCCCTTGTCCCCCCCTGCCCCAAAGCACCCATCCCCCCATCTTGAGTGCATGTGGCCTGGTACAGTTCAGGATGGGGGCACTCTCTCATCCCCCCCTCTTTTCCTGAGGCCTGCAAGGTTGCGTCCTCGGACATGGGTCTGGTATGGATTTTTGGGGGACCTCTACACCTTTTTTTTATTTTGGCACACCGTTCCACTCAAAATCTATACCAGACCTGAAGGGTCTGGTTTGGATTTTGAGGGAAACCCCTACGCCATTTTTTAAAATGGCGCAGGGTTCCTCTTAATAGCCATACCAGACTTGAAGGGCCTGGTATGGAATTTAGGGGGACCCCATGCAATGTTTTTTTTAATTTTGGTTCGGGGTTCCCCTTAACATTTCATACCAGACCCGAAGGGCCTGGTAATGGACTGGGGGGGGGGGGAGCATGTCGTTTTTTTCAATTACTTTTATCTGTATTGTGGAGACCTGACAATTCATTACAACCACGATCAGTTTTTTTCCTTTAGAAATGTAATTTTGTGCAGGGACAATTCTAAACATGGGAAACATGCGCCACTTTACAGCCATACTATAGACACCCCCCAGGTACAAAATTTAAAGGAATATTTTGCTTTTATTGTTTCACTTTAAGCATTATTAAAATTACTGTTACTTATCCTGAAAATGGAGCTTTTAAAACTTTTTTTTGCATTGATACATGTCCCCTGGGGCAGGACCCAGGTCCCCAAACACTTTTAATGACAATTCCATGCATATAAGCCTTTAGAATTAGCACTTTTCCACCGCTTTTGAACTTGCAGCAAATACAGCAAATTGTTCGCTATTCAGCGAACAAACACCTGATGGTCGAGTCGAACTTATGTTTGACTCGAACATCGGGCTCATCCCTAGTGGAGAACATTGCATTTTGTTTTTTAATTACCCATAAACACCATCAAGGGCCACACTTAACCACTTCAATACATACATAAATAACTAGGGTTGTCCCGATACCGATACCAGTATCAGTATTGGGACCGATACTGAGTATTTGCGGGAGTACTTGTACTCCCGCAAATACCCCCGATACCAAAATAGAATACTTGCCCCCCGCCGTCGCTGCCGTACCCGCCGTCGCTGCTGCCGCCGCTGCTACAACGAAAGCCGCCGCCGCATGTTTAAAGCGCGCGGGAACATCACAGCTTTCAATTGAATAGCTGTAGTGTTCCCGCCACGTATAGACAGACACTCCCCCTTGCTCAGGATTGGATGGGTGATGGTAATCTGTCCAATTACGAGCAAGGGGGAGTGTCTATATGCGCCCGGGAAAACAGCTATTCAAATGAAAGCTGTGATGTTCCCCGGGCTGCTGCGACGGTGGCTGCTGCCAGGTATGGGGGAAATGGCTGCGGGGACATGGATGGATGGATGAATGGAGGGACATGGATTGTGGGGACATGGATTGAGGGGACATGGATTGAGGGGACATGGATTGTGGGGACATGGATTGTGGGGACATGGCTGGAGGGACATGGCTGGGGGGACATGGCTGCAATATGTGGGGGACATGGCTGCAATATGTGGGGGACATGGCTGCAATATGTGGGGAACATGGCTGAATATGTGGGGGACATGGCTGCAATATGTGGGGGACATGGCTGCATCTGGGGACACATTTAAAAAAAAAAATATCGGTATTCGATATCGGCGACTACTTGAAAAAAAGTATCGGTACTTGTACTCAGTCCTAAAAAAGTGGTATCGGGACAACCCTAAAAATAACCCAAATTAGTGTATATTATTTTGTTTGTGTGAGTCCATAAACTGGCAGACTATCTCATTTCTTAAAGACCCTAAAATGCTAGCACAGTACATATACCCCCAAAATGACCCCTTTCCGGAAAGTAGACAGTCCAAGGTAATTAGTAAGAGGCTTTGTTAGTTTTTTGAAGTTGTATTTTTTTGTAAATATCCTACATACTGCCACCAGTACTGTACAGAATCATGAAATAACTGGTGTGGCAGTGATCAGGGGCACTGACCGTTGACAGTACCAAAAAAAAAGTTATATATTTTTTTTACATTTCTTTTTCTTTTTTTAACACACTGTGACCAGAACAATAGAATGTTACCATAGTAACATTGTACTACTCTGGGGAAGTAAAAAAGAAAAATACTCTCTTGTTTCTTCTTCCTGTCACCTTGGAAATAACATCGGTGCCTTGTGCTAATCAATGCCACTATTGTGCTCACAGAACTCTCACCTTCAATGTACTTGTATCTCAGCATATACAGTGCCTTGAAAAAGTATTCATACCTCTAGAAATTCTCCAGTTTGCCATGTTACAACCAAAAACCTAAATGTTTTTTATTGGAATATTATGTGATCGACCAACACAAAGTGGCACATAATTGTGAAGTGGAAGGAAAATTATAAATGGGTTTTCTACACTTTTTACAAATAAATATGTGAAAAGTGTGGTGTACATTTGTCATGATTTTGGACAGGTTTATGGGATTTCGTGCCCATTTGTAAGGTCAGGAACTGATGTTTAATCGCTTAAGACCCAGACCATAATGCAGGTAAAGGACCTGGCCCCTTTTTGCGATCCGGCACTGCGTCGCTTTAACTGACAATTGCGCGGTCGTGCGTCGTGGTTCCTAAACAAAATTTACGTCTTTTTTTTCCCCACAAATAGAGCTTTCTTTTGGTGGTATTTGATCACCTCTGCGGTTTTTATTTTTTGGGCTATAAACAAGCTATAGACAATTTTAAAAGATAAAGGGAAAACCGCCGCTCCAGACGACACTCTTCAGTGGTGAGAAAAGTTCAAAAACCCAAATGGGTGCAGGCAATGCGTGGTACAATATAAAGAAAGAAAAATAAAAGCTAAGCTATGACTAAGCATCGGTTGTCGATGTGAAACGCGTCAGCTTTTGTTACCCCACTGTTTGCTGTTTTTGCTGTTTTAGTTTTTTGACTGGAATAAACAGGCACTATTTTTAAGTCTTTTCATCCATTGGAGTGCGGCTGTCCATTTTTCTTTCTTTACAATTTTAAAAGAAATGCAATATGTTTTACTTTTTGCTATAATAAATATCCCCCAAAAATATATAAAAAACATGTTTTTCCTCAGTTTAGGCCGGTACGTATTTTTCTACATATTTTTCGTAAAAAAAAAATCGCAATAAGCATTTACTGATTGGTTTGCGCAAAAGTTATAGGGGATAGTTTTATGCCATTGTTGTACTAGTAATGTGACTGCGACATTATGGTGGACACATCGGAAACTTTTGACACATTTTTGAGACCATTGTAATTTTTACAGCGAAAAGTGCTATAAAAATGCACTGATTACTGTGAAAATAACAATGGCAGTGAAGGGGTTAACCACTAGGGGGCACTAAAGGGGTTAAGTGTGTCCTATTGTGTGTTTCTTACTGTAGGGGGGCGTGGCTGGATGTGTAATGTCACTGATCGTCGTTCCCTATGACAGGGAACAGACGATCAGTGACAAGCCACAGAGAAGAACGGGGAAAGGTTTGTTTACACTCACCTCTCCCCGTTCTTCAGCTCCTGTGATGCGATCGGGTCCCGTGGGCGCGGCCACGTAACTTCGGACCGGGTTGCGAGTGGGCCACCGGCAGCGCGCTCGTCACCCACGGCTGGGTTCTTAAAGGGGACGTACATGGGGACGTACATGCCATTCTGTCGATGTATATTGTTGTGCGGCGGTCCTTAAGTGGTTAATGAGAAGACTTGGCTCACAATCAGCATTTCAATTTATGCCAAATGTGTTCAGTAGGGTTGAGGTCCAAAGGTGTTTAGAAGGGTTTGAATTCCAATGGTGTTCAGTATGATTGAGGTCCAAAGCTGTTCAGTAGGGTTGAGGTCCAAAGGTGTTCAGAAGGGTTTGAATTCCAATGGTGTTCAGTAGGATTGAAGTCCAAAGGTGTTCAGAAGGGTTGAATTCCAATGGTGTTCACTATGATTGAGGTCCAAAGGTGTTCAGTAGGGTTGAGGTCCAAAGGTGTTCAGAAGGGTTTGAATTCCAATGGTATTCAGTAGGATTGAGGTCCAAAGGGGTTCAGTAGAATTGAGGTCCAAAGGTGTTCAGAAGGGTGGAAGTCCAAAGGTGTTCAGTAGGGTTGAGGTCCAAAGGTGTTCAGAAGGGTTGAATTTCAATGGTGTTCATTAAGATTGAAGTCCAAAGGTGTTCAGTAGGGTTGAGGTCTAAAGGTGTTCAGAAGGGTTGAATCCCAATGGTGTTCAGTAGGATTGAGGTCCAAAGGTGTTCAGTAGTGTTGAGGTCCAAAGGTGTTCAGAAGGGTTGAATACCAATGGTGTTCAGTAGGATTGAGGTCCAAAGGTGTTCAGTAGGATTGAGGTCCAAAGGTGTTCAGAAGGGTTGAATTCCAAAGGTGTTCAGAAGGGTTGAAGTCCAAAGGTGTTCAGTAGGGTTGAGATCCAAAGGTGTTCAGAAGGGTTAAAGTCCAAAGGTGTTCAGTAGGGTTGAGATCCAAAGGTGTTCAGAAGGGTTAAATACCAATGGTGTTCAGTAGGATTGAGGTCCAAAGGTGTTCAATAGGGTTGAGGTCCAAAGGTGTTCAGAAGAGTTGAATTCCAATGGTGTTCAGTAGGATTGAGGTCCAAAGGTTTTCAGTAGGGTTGAGGTCCAAAGGTGTTCAGAAGGGTTGAATTCCAATGGTTTTCAGTAGGATTGAGGTCCAAAGGTGTTCAGAAGGGTTGGATTCCAATTGTGTTCATTAAGATTGAAGTCCAAAGGTGTTTAGTAGGGTTGAGGTCCAAAGGTGTTTAGAAGGGTTGAATACCAATGGTGTTCAGTAGGATTGAGGTCCAATGGTGTTCAGAAGGGTTGAATTCCAATGGCGTTCAGTAAGGTTGAAGTCCAAAGGTGTTCAGAAGGGTTGAATCCCAATGGTGTTCAGTAGGATTGAGGTCCAAAGGTGTTCAGTAGGGTTGAGGTCCAAAGGTGTTCAGAAGGGTTGAACTCCAATGGTGTTCAGTAGGATTGAAGTCCAAAGGTGTTCAGTAGGGTTGAAATCCAAAGGTGTTCAGAAGGGTTGAATTCCAATGGTGTTCATTAACCTCCCTGGCGGTCTTCCCGTGTGTGGCACGGGGTGAGATTTTTAAGCTAAGATCGGTAACCCCGTGCCACACACGGACTTGCCTCGCTGGATGCAGAAAAAAAGTTTACTTACCTTTTCTCTGCGATCCAGCGATGAATCTCCGCTGTACGCGGCGGCCGGATGTCCGCCTGATGCTGTGTGTACCGCCGATTCCCTTCCCTGCGAGCGTCGCGACGTAGGGGGGGGAACGGCGCCAAATTCAAAAATGTAAACAAACACTATACATACAGTACACTGTAATCTTATAGATTACAGTACTGTATGTAAAAAATACACACCCCCCATGTCCCTAGTGGTCTGTCCAGTGCCCTGCACGTACTTTTATATAATAAAAACTGTTCTTTCTCCCTGCAAACTGTAGATTGCCCATAGCAACCAAAAGTGTCCCTTTATGGCAAAAATTGTTTTAGAGCAGCTAAAAAACAGCGATAATAAATCAGAATCACTTGCAGAATTTAGCGATAGCGATTTATGGGGAAATTCGTCATTAAAAAAAAAAAATAATGACAGCAAAAATTCTGCAACTGAGCAAATTTCAGTGATTTTGATTTGATTACATTATTGAATAATTTTTACTATAATTATATTATTATTTGTTATAATTTTTTATAATTATTTATTATATTATAATTTTTAATAAAAAAAAAAAAAAAAATCATACCCGGGATGCCTATTAGACTCTTGTTTGGATAGATTTCAGTGAGTTATTCCTAAGAATTACAAGCCTACAGTATAAAATGCCAAATTCCCTTGCAAATAATGGTACCGCTTTCAGCACCTAAAATCTGAAAGAATCATACCGCCAGGGAGGTTAAAGATTGAAGTCCAAAGGTGTTCAGTAGGGTTGAATTCCAATGGTGTTCATTAAAGATTGAAGTCCAAAGGTGTTCAGAAGGGTTGAATCCCAATGGTGTTCAGTAGGATTGAGGTCCAATGGTGTTCAGTAGGGTTGAGGTCCAAAGGTGTTCAGTAGGGTTGAGGTCAGTTCTCTGTACAGGCCATTCCAGTTCCTCCACACCAAACTGGTCAAACCATGTATTTATGAAACTGTCTTTGTGCACAGCCATGCTGGAACAGAGAAGAGTCTTCCCCCAAACCGTTACCACAAAGTTGGAAGCACAATTGTCTGTGTACGGCAATGTCCGTCAAAGGACATTTCACGCACATGTGCTTGATTTTATGCACCTGGTTTTGGATGTACAACAAACTTATACAGCAATGTGATGGTCGGGTGTTTACAAACTTATGGCCATGTATTGATCTGCTAAAAATTGAGTTCTAAGCAAATATCTATTGTCCATCTCATAACCCCCTCAGGTATCCTCATCCTTCTGGAGAAACCCGGAAAGTGTCCTGCAAATGTGGACTACCCGGCTGATGATTCCACGTTGAAGGAATGTAAGAGAGACAAAGACTGCGAAATGAAATTGAAGTGCTGCTTCTCAGGGGGTAGACAACGATGTCTGCTGCCATTAGACGGTAAATTTTTACAATCTCTCTGGGAATACAATGAGATCATAAAAACATGACCTGCTCTGCTGTGTGTCAGAGAGAGACAGAGGTGTGGCCTACTCTCCACTTTCCCCAGTAGCCCAAGCTAAAATGTACCAATGTTCTTTCAAGGTAGTAATCCGGCCCCTCCCCCATCCCAAAGGAAGGAAAATAATACTCTGTTGTCTCTGGAAATCCTTTGTAATTGATTAAATTAAATGTAGTACATACAGATATAGAATATCAGTTTAAATATATAAACTTTGGATACACATAAATATTGTCTCCAGCCTGCACTTGTCATCTTTCATAGTCCCGGGCCTGCACTTGTCATCTTTCATAGTCCCGGGCCTGCACTTATCACCCTTCATAGTCCAGGCCTGCACTCATCACCCTTCATAGTCCCAGCCTACACTCATCACCCTTCATAGTCCCAGCCTGCACTCATCACCCTTCATAGTCCCAGCCTGCACTCATCACCATTCATAGTCCCAGCCTTCACTCATCACCCTCCATAGTCCCGTCCTGCACTCATCACCCTCCATAGTCCCGTCCTGCACTCATCACCCTTCATAGTCCCGGCCTGCACTCATCATCCTTCATAGTCCTGGCCTGCACTCATCATCCTTCATAGTCCCGGCCTGCACTCATCACCATTCATAGTTCATGCCTGCACTCATCACCCTTCATAGTCCCGGCCTTCACTCATCACCATTCATAGTCCCGTCCTGCACTCATTACCCTTCATAGTCCCAACCTGCACTCATCACCATTCATAGTCCCGGCCTTCACTCATCACCCTCCATAGTCCCGGCATGCACTCACCACCCTTCATAGTCCAGGCCTGCACTCATCACCCTTCATAGTCCCGGCCTACACTCATCACCCTTTATAGTCCCCGCCTGCACTCATCACCCTCCATAGTCCCGTCCTGCACTCATCATCCTTCATAGTCCCAGCCTGCACTCATCACCATTCATAGTCCCAGCCTTCACTCATCACCCTCCATAGTCCCGTCCTGCACTCATCACCATTCATAGTCCCAGCCTGCACTCATCACCCTTCATAGTCCCGTCCTGCACTCATCATCATTCATAGTCCCAGCCTGCACTCATCACCATTCATAGTCCCAGCCTGCACTCATCACCCTTCATAGTCCCGTCCTGCACTCATCATCCTTCATAGTCCCAGCCTTCACTCATCACCCTCCATAGTCCAGTCCTGCACTCATCATCATTCATAGTCCCAGCCTGCACTCATCACCCTTCATAGTTCCTGCCTGCACTCACTCATCATCCTTTATAGTCTGATCTGTACATATCACTCATCATAGAACCTTTTCTCAGTCTGTACTTCCTTCCACCCTTATCACAACAAGTTTCTCTCTCTGCAGTCAAGGAAAATGCCTGCCCATACTTCAATGTCTCACAGTGTGTTCGTGTCAAACCCCTACCCAACGAGTGCCACCTTGATGACCAGTGCCAAGGCACCGACCGCTGCTGTTTTTACGGGTGCAGGCTCCAGTGCGTGCCAACAGTGAAAGGTAATGGAATGTCTCTTGTAATTTGGAAATTGTTTTATACCCAAAAATATTATTACTGAAATGTATTAAGGCATTGCAGTATAATCCAGTATTTTATAGTGCTTAGATATATAAACCTTATTAACATTTTAGCTTGTAATTATATATGCACATGGGCAGCTGTAATTCCTCACACATATACATGCTGTACTCCCAGCCGTTATGTTCAGAGAAGGTGCTTTACTGCCTAATGCAAGTCTATAGTGAGGGATTTTTGCCTATTCCTCCTTGCAAAACTGCTCCAGCTCCTTTAACCACTTGCTTACTGGGTACATACACCCCCCTCCTGCCCAGGTAACATTTAAGCTTCCGGCACTGCGTCGCTTTAACTGACAATTGCGCGGTCGTGCGACGTGGCTCCCAAACAAAATTTACGTCCTTTTTTCCCCACAAGTAGAGCTTTCTTTTGGTGGTATTTGATCGCCTGTGCGTTTTTTATTTTTTGCGCTATAAACAAAAAAGAGCGACAATTTTGAAGAAAAATACAATATTTTTTACTTGTTCCTATAATAAATATCCCAATTTAAAAAAAAAAAAACACTTTTTTTTTCTCAGTTTAGGGCAATACGTATTCTTCTACATATTTTTGGTAAAAAAAAACAAAAAACGCAATAAGCGACTGGTTTGCGCAAAAGTTATAGCGCTTACAAAATAGGGGAGAGAATTATTATTTCTTATTATTTTTTTTTTACTAGAAATGGCGGCGATCTGCGATTTTTATTCGTACTGCGACGTTATGGCGGACACATCGGACACTTTTGACACATTTTTGGCGCCATTCACATTTATACTGCGATCAGTGCTATAAATATGCACTAATTACAGTATAAATGTGACTGGCATTGAAGGGGTTAACACTAGGGGGTGAGGAAGGGGTTAAATGTGTATCCTAGGTGTGTTGTAACTGTGGGGGGAGGGGGGGTGACTGGGGAGGTGACCGATCTGTGTCCCTATGTAGGAAGGAACACAGATCGGGCTCCTCCTCTCCAGAGACAGGACGTTGTCTCTGTGTAAAACGGCAATGAGAGATGATCTATGAGAGATCATCTCTCATTCGCCCACAGATCGCATCGCAAACGGCCACTCTGATTGGCCATTCGCCGCGATCTGTGATTGGCCGTGTCCAAGGGACACGGACAACACAGGGCTTCCCCGCAGCGCGCTCTACAGCGCGCGCTGGGAACGCCTGAAGGACATGCCGTCAAATGACGGCATGTTGGATATTCAGGCCCGCGCTGTTGCCGTCATCCGACGGTAGCGCGGGCCTGAAGTGGTTAAGTTGTATGGTTTGTGCTTGTGAACAGCAATCTTTAAGTCTGACCTTCTATTGGATTGAGGTCTGGGCTTTGACTAGGCCATTCCAACACATTGACAAGTTTCCACTTAAATCACTGAAGTGTTGCATTGGCAGTATGTTTGGGGTCATTGACCTGCTGGAAGGTGAACCTCCATCCTCGCCTCAAATCTCACACAGAGCGGTACAGGTTTTGCTCAAGAATATCCCTGTATTTAGCACCATCCATCTTTCCCTCAACTCTGACCAGTTTCCCAGTCATGACTGCTGAATGGGATGGAGTTCTTTGGGTAATGTGATGTGTTGGGCTTGCGCCAGACATAGCGTTTTCTTTGATGGCCAAAAAGTTTAATTTTAGTCAGACCAGAGCACTTTTCTACATACATTTTGGGAGTCTCCCACATGCCTTTTTGTAAACTCAAAACGTGCTATTTTGTTTTTCTTCTGGCCAATCTGCTATAAAGCCCAACTCTATGAAGCGTACGGCTTATTGTCATCCTATGTACAGATACTCCAGTCTCTGCTGTGGAACTCTGCAGCTCCTCCAGCGTTACCTTAGGTCTCTGTGCTGCCTCTCTGATTAATGCCCTTCTTGCCCAGTCCATGATTTTTTGTGTGCGGCCATCTCTTGGCAGGTTTGCTGTTGTGCCATGTTCTTTCCATTTGGTTATGATAGATTTGATGGGGCTCCTAGGGATCATCAAAGATTTCGAGATTTTTTTATAACTTATAACTCTCCCGACACTCCTCTGCTACTATTGGATCAGATTGCAGATCACAACGTCTGATGGTTCGGCCATCCGATGCTCCAGGATTTGAACTACAGCTATGTGCCATTCAAGTCCATTTGTGCTAGCTCAGAACAAACACCGGGCAGGCTGTATGTAAGTTCAAACAGGGCTTTTTTTATTGGATGCACACACACATACAGCAGTTTGAACACACTGCCCCCAACAACCACTTTCCTATTGGTCAATTGTAAAGTAAATTGTAGTTCTCAATTAGGTCCTCTTGGCCATGCAAATGAGGACTTGAAACAGGGTCAGCAGGGATTGGTGCGATAGCTTGAATAGGAGGACTGATATGTGTAATGAGACAGAAGCCCCAGGGGGCAATCAAAGTACAAAAACAGCCAATCACAGAACAATTATTTTCCTCCAGACCATGGAGCCATCTGGAGGGGGGGGGGGGGTTAGCCTTAAGATAAGGCAGAAGACCCCCCACTGTGTAACAGATTTCAAGGAGAAACACTTCAGCATTCCAAGGTCCCTGACACTAACCCTGACTTGTACTTCTCAACAACATTGTCACTTATATGTTTGGAGAGTCTCTTGGTCTTCATGGCAGTGTTTGGTTAGCAGTGCCTCTTGCTTAGGTGTTGCAACTTCTGGGGTTTTTCAAAAAGCTGTGTATATGTAATGACTAGGGATGAGCTTCGCGTTCGATGCGAACACATGTTTGCATCGAACATCGGCTGTTCCATCGTTCGTCAAAAACGAACAAATCGGGTCGTTCGCGCCAAATTCGAATGCAGGGTCATGGTGCATGCTTGCTTGGCCAATCATCAGCGCGCAACGCCACAGTGAATTATGGGCCGTTGCGCGCTGATGATTGGCTAAGCATGCACCATGACCCTGCATGCTTGGCCAATCACAGCGCCCAAAAAACTAAGAGACCTAATTGGCCAAAGCCTGGGTGCTTTGGCCAATTAGGGCTCAGGGCTTTAGCACACGCCCCACGCTTTCAGAGAGAGAAGTGAGAGAGAGAGAGAGAGAGAGAGAGACAGAGAGAGAGAGAGAGAGAGAGAGACTAGAGCAGGGAGGCTAGTCAGTATAGTTAAATGTACAGTTTGTAGAGAATATATTCACATCCCTAGGAGTTGTCAATATATTTATAAACTGTATAGCTTAGCTAGTTCTGCTATTAGTATCTGTCAGGCAGGAGAGTGTGCTTGATGCTCTAACGTGTTAGTGTACACGTGTTAGTTAATTGCACATAGACGCATTAACTGTTACTGCACGTGTGCTATTTATTTGCACAGAAGGGCAGTTGCTGTTAATGCAAGTGGGCTATTGAATTGCACAGAAACGCAGTCGCTCTGACTGTGCGTGTGCTGTTTAATACCACCTTAGCGCATTTGGGGTCACCGCACGTGTGCTGTTACATACCACCTTAGCGCATTTGGGGTCACCGCACGTATGCTGTTACATACCACCTGAGCGCAGTAGGGGGCACCGCACGTGTGCAGTTACATACCACCTGAGCGCATTTGGGGTCACCGCACGTGTGCTGTTACATACCACCTGAGCGCAGTTAGTGTCACTGTACTGTGCTGTTATATACCACCTGAGCGCAGTTAGTGTCACTGTACGTGTGCTGTTACATACCACCTGAGCGCATTTGGGGTCACCGCACGTGTGCTGTTACATACCACCTGAGCGCATTTGGGGTCACCGCACGTGTGCTGTTACATACCACCTGAGCGCAGTTAGTGTCACTGTACTGTGCTGTTATATACCACCTGAGCGCAGTTAGTGTCACTGTACGCGTGCTGTTACATACCACCTGAGCGCAGTTAGTGTCACTGTACGCGTGCTGTTACATACCACCTGAGCGCAGTTAGTGTCACTGTACTGTGCTGTTATATACCACCTGAGCGCAGTTAGTGTCACTGTACGTGTGCTGTTACATACCACCTGAGCGCATTTGGGGTCACCGCACGTGTGCTGTTACATACCACCTGAGCGCATTTGGGGTCACCGCACGTGTGCTGTTACATACCACCTGAGCGCAGTTAGTGTCACTGTACTGTGCTGTTATATACCACCTGAGCGCAGTTAGTGTCACTGTACGCGCGCTGTTACATACCACCTGAGCGCAGTTAGTGTCACTGTACGTGTGCTATTACATACAACCTTAGCGCAGTTAGTGTCACCGCACGTGTGCTGTTACATACCACCTGAACGCAGTTGGTGTCACTGCGCTTGTGCTGTTACATACCACCTGAACGCATAAATATGTCTGGAAGGACAACAAAGAGAAGCAGAGAGTCACGAGGGCAAGCAGGCTCTGCATGTAGAGGTAACGCTGGTAGTGGATGTGGTGCATCCTCTTCAGCATGTGGCCCGTGGCCATGGCCGCTCGTCCTTTTCGGGAGCTGGCCGTGTTGAGCCTTAACATGCAGAGAAATTAGTAGAGTGGATGACCAAGCCGTCCTCATCCTCCTCATCCTCTCTCACACGGACTGATCAAAGTTTATCTGGCAAAGCAGCTGCCAAGGCGTCCTCTTCCCTCTGCACACTGGCTTCACACAATACTTCCCTAGTACTACCATGTCCTCCTGAGGAGTCCCCCGAACTGTTTCAACACAGTGTTGGGTACATGCTGCAGGAAGATGCGCAGCGTTTTGAAGACTCCGATGACTGAACACTGATAGAGGAAGGCATTGATGTGAGACCAGGGAGAGCGGGTGGCCGAGAGGGACAGCAATTTGTCAGTGATGATGTTCCCCCAGCTGGAGCATACTGCCAGGTTGTTGACAGTGATGAGGAGGGAGGGGATGATGAGTTCACTGACTCTACCTGGGTGCCTGATAGGAGAGAGGAGGAAGAGGAGGAGGAGGAGGAGGACGAGGCACAGGCACATCTCCAAAGAGGCAGGATCCCCTCCAGGGGTCAGCTTAAGGTCACACCCACTGCATTACAGCGCACATCTACGGCGCTTGTGCATGGCGCTGCTGTGTCTGACCGGTACAGCAAAAGTTCTTTGGTGTGGGCCTTTTTTGAAACATGTCCACAAGATCGTACCATTGCTATTATGTTGCAAGCGTATCTCGCGTGGCCAAAACATCAACCGCCTGGGTACCACATGCTTGTCCAGACATATGTCGACCTGCCATGCAGCTCGTTGGCAAGCACACCAGAAAGACCCACACCAAAGACAAAAGCGTACCCCCCCTTGCCCTTCTGGGACCTCCAACCCCAGTAGACCCCCAGTCCTCTCTAAAGCCTGCAGTGAAGGTGTAGAAATAAGTGTGTCACAAGCTAGTAGTAGTGGTCAATCTACTGATAGTACCAGGCAAATTTCCCTGCCCCAGCTGCTGCAGCGCCGAAAGAAGTACAATCCCAGCCATCCACATGCCCAGCAGTTGAATGCTAGCTTAGCGAAATTGCTAGCACTTCAACTGCTACCTTTTCAGTTGGTAGATTCTGCCCCCTTCCGTGAGTTTGTGCAATGTGCAGTACTTCAGTGGCAAGTACCGAAACGCCACTTTTTCTCACTGAAGGCTATTCCGGCTCTCTACCGGCATGTGGAAGGCAAAGTCATGTTTCTTGTATCGCTATATCATCCAGATATACGGCTACATAATTCTGGTGAGGTATTAGGGTATTGCCCAGGAATAATTCCTTGGCAATGTTCTTGGCAGACTTATTGTGCAGAGGAATTGCCTCAGTATTACCTAACTCATAATAACTAGAATATGCTGATGGCCCTGGGATGACTTAAGCCTCATACACACGGTCTGACTGTTGGACGACCGAGCTTCTGATTTTTGTCAAAAGGACGTGTGCCAGGATCTTGCCTTGCATACTAGCGGTACGGAAATTGTTGTTTGACAAACACGAACATAGTGACTTACTACGAAAGTATAAAGAGGAAGTTAATTTCTTATGGGTCACCCTTTGATCCCCCTCTGCTAATTTTGTGTTAGTAGAAATTTGGTGAGTGTTGATTCGTGATTTTCAGACCGTACAAAACAAATACCCTTTGGCATAACTACATCAGTATCACCAGCAAAGCAGCTTCATTATTATCCCATTAAAGAAGATGAGACATTTCAACATTTCATAATTTACCACGCCATTAGTTGTTTGAAAATTGGAAAACAATTGTCGAAAGGAGCGTACTAATGGTAAGGCTGTCAAACAAAAAATCCCTTCTGATTTTCGTACCATGTGTACAAGGCTTTAGGCAGTGGAACCTACAAGGTCCATGGCAATTCTCTCAAATGCAACTACAATAATTGGTAAAATCACCGAGAAGACTTATGGTTAGGGCAGTGGTTCTCAACCTGTGGGTCGAAAGACGATTTTGCAGGGGTCACCGAATCCTTAGCTGTTCCTAAAGCCCACACCGACCGGTACATCCTAAAATGTACCATAAGGGGTTTTAATACCATGCAAGTGGAAGGGACTCAGGGAGCGCTAAATGTCCGTCGGTTAGTGGTGCAAATTACTTGTTATGTCTTGGGTGCTGGCAACCCACGCTACAAAAATTTTACTGTTGGGGTCCCCACAACTTAGGAAATTTCATCAAGGGGTCACGGCACTAGAAAGGTTGAGAACCACTGGGTTAGGGTTAATGGGACAGGGGTACAGACATTTGAATTAGCGCACAGGATTTACAATAATTCTCAATTTGGTTTTGTGCCCCAGGCCTATAAAAACTGTATTACACTATTTCAGTGCTTTTTTTCAACACCCAAATGACCTCCCAGCAAGAAGTGTCCATGGGCGAGTTCCAGTACCACCCTTTTGTATGGCTTATGGACCACAATCATGTCACCCTTTTTATACAATTAATGCAACAAATCCTTACTGCTCCTGAAATAAGTAAAACCCAGCCTGTCCCCTGGTTCAACAGGTACATCATTGACCATCACAGCATTTTCCCTGGTAAGGGTAGGGTCACATGGCACACTTTACCATTACTGGCACAGCAGTACTTGAAACAGTGGCAAGCAAAGACTGCCGTCTGTCCCTGAAAGAGAAGTCACATTGCATAGGCTCATCAAGTCTATGAACAATTTGCTGCCACATGTCCAAGTTTCTGGCAACAGAAATGCTTATTCTTACCCCAGTCAGGTCTGATGACAGGCAATGACTTCCCTGGTTTGGGACACCAATCTCCAGACCTGACTTCAACAGTTTCCCCCCTGCCTCTATACCCTGATTACCGCCCACGTCCCCTGGCACAGTCATACCAGTTGTGGGGGGAAGACCATGGCTTTGGGTGGAAAGTCCTTGGGGCTGTAGCAGAGATGACCCAGTTCTCAACTGCATTGAACTTTTCAACAAGCTCCACAAGATTATCAGCCGGCTTGAACTAGTATATGATGGGTCCTGGGTGCCCCCTGGAGCCGGATAACCTCACCGGCCAGCTTGGGTTAGTCTACCATTCGCCCTGGATGCCGCCTGGAGCCGAATTACCGCCAAAGACCTTGCAGTACAGGGGGTACATTATCCGCCGGGGGACTTTTTCGGCAGGATCCTGAGATGCATTGAGAAGCGGAGGGGGGGGGGACTGGGATTGGTACTGACGAAAATGACACTGAGAACCTGGGGGGTGTTGCTGCCAAAAATGACATTGAGCATTGGGGGGTGCTGCTGCCAAAAATGACAAAATTACATTGAGAACCGGGAGGGGGGTTGCTGCTGCCGAGAACCATCTCACCTCCTCATCTTGGGAACTCCAGAAATTAAAGTGAAAGTGTCCTCTCCTCTCAGCCACAGTGCCGCCCCTGCACCCACTGCCGCCCTGAGGCCTGGCCTTGTTGGCCTTGTCTGGAATCCGGCCCTGCCGGTCAGCTTGGGCTAGTCTATGATGTGTCCTGGGTGCCGCCTGGAGCAGGATATCCGCCAAAGACCTTGCCGGTCAGCTTGGGTTAGTCTACCATCATCAACTTCATGGACAATATGTTCACTTGCTGCCTAATATATCCCACCCACTTCAGGTACCATTGTAACCAGATAATCAATGATATTCACTTTACCTGTCAGTGGTCATAACAATATGGCTGATTGATGTAAATATAAGATGTAGCCTACATGTGTGCATCAACATAGTAGAATCCGCAAGGATATGATTTGCTTATCTGAATGCAATAGACATACTGGTGTTTGGGCATGTATGGAAAAGCAGCAAGCCACACATCGCCATGCTAGTGGAGCTTGACCAACTTTATTAATCTAGCAGTGGTCAAAACTTGGTGCCAGACCATTCAATTTTTTTTGGCCTCCGTGCGCAAAGTGGTGTGCAGCACACATGTTTCGTACGTGGCCTTTGAAGGGAAAGGGATGAGCCCGGAGGTGAGAGAAGCCCAGGATCCATGGGCGGTATGGAGGACCAACCTACGAGCATGTGATTTAACAAATCAGGTCCAATATTTGTCCATATAAAGAGCTTTATTTTCTGCATCTGTATCCTGTTTCCATCTTTCTCGCAGTTTCCTGTAGATCTGGAAATCCCGGGGTAAGGTATTACTTAATCTGGCTGTGTTTTGTATTGCAGTAAAATCTGGAACATGCCCAATTCCTGTTACAAGATGTGCTTCTCCCCCACCGAAACCGAAGTGTAAGAATGACAGTGACTGTAAAGGAAAGCAGAAGTGCTGCACCCCAGTGTGTGGTCTGGAGTGTACCAACCCTGTGCCAGGTAAGTTACACCTGCCAGTCAGTTTCAAAATAACACCACAGGCTTGGGAGGTCTATTTATCTATCTATTATATTTTAAAGCAGGGGTGTCCTTATTGTGTTGAGCATCAAGGTGACATTACAGTTGTTATGCAGTTTTTTACAGAGTTCTCTAGGAGGCCAAATGACATAAGCCTTTACTTAACTGTCACAAATTCTCACCGCCAGCTCCATCTAGAGACCATAATGCTGAATTTTCCTGACATGCCTCAATTAGAAAAAGCTGAATAAGCTGAGAATTCATGACAGCTGGGAGAACGCTCGTGAGTTTCACTCCAGCATAGTTTTTTGAATAAACCCAAAAGAGTCATATGGTATACAGCTTAAAGTGGAGTTCCACCCAACAGTGAAACTTCCACTTTAAGTACTCCTTGCCCCCTTACATGCCACATTTGGCATGTCCTTTTTGGGGGGGGGGGTGTACCCTCTTTTTAGTGGGACTTATGTCCCACTTCCTCCTTACTTTTTTCGGCGGCCTAGGCAACTCCTCCTCTCGCCCTAGGCGGCCCCTCCCTGCCAGTGATCACCTGGGACACAACACAGGTCCTAGAAGATTGGCTGACCAATAGGAGAGCGAAGCGCGACTCGTGCATGCTCAGTGCGCACCTGACCGTGAAGCCATAAGCGGCTGCATCGCTGGACCGTGGGGCAGGTAAGTGTCGGTTTATTACAAGTCATCTATGCTTTTTGTAGCTTCTGACTTTTAATAAACGAAAATACAAGTGAAACTCTGCTTTAACCCCTTCCTTACCGGCCCATAGGGGAATCACGTTATGGTGATCCCCTCGCCGATGAGACTGGACGTTGCACAACGTCCTGTCTTCACGGCGTTCTAGGGCGCGCACGCACGCGCCCGCGGCACCACTCGCGATCCCGTGCGCGCGCCCGACGGCCGTGATTGCCTCCGGGCACCCACGATTTCCGGCAATCACGGCAGGAGTGTGGATCTGTGTGTGTAAACACACAGATCCACCTCCTGTCAGCGGTGAGGAGACTGATGTGTGTTCCCAGTACAGAGGAACACACATCGATCTCCTCCCCCTGTGAGTCCCCCTCCCCCTACAGTTAGAACATACTTTAGGACACATTTTAACCCCTTCAGCGGCCCCTAGTGTTAACCCCTTCCCTGCCAGTCACATTTACACAGTAATTAGTGCAGTTTTATAGCACTAATCGCTGTGTAAATCTGAACGGTCCCAAAAACGTGTCAAAAGTGTCCGATATGTCCGCCGCAACGTCACGGTCACAAAAAGAATAAAACGCAGATCCCCGCCATTACTAGTAAAAAAAATAAAATAAAAATGCCATAAATCTATCACCTATTTTGTAGACGCTATAACTTTTGCGCGAACCAATCAATATACGATTATTGCGGGGTTTTTTTTACCAAAAATACGTAGAATACGCATCGGTCTAAACTGAGGGGAAAAAAAGTTTTTTTTTAAAAAAATATTGTGAGATGTATTAAATAAAAAGGAAAAAATATTGTGTTTTTTTTTTAAATTGTCGCTCTTCTTTTGTTTATAGCGCAAAAAATAAAAACCGCAGAGATGATCGAATACCACCAAACGAAAGCTCTATTTGTGTGGGGGAAAAAACATAGTGATTTAATTTGGGTACAGTGTTGCCTGACCGCGCAATTGTCATTCAAAGTGCAACAGCACTGAAAACTAAAAATTGGTCTGGGCAGGAAGGGGGTGAAAATGCCCTGTATGGAAAGGGGTTAAAAGAACAGGTTGATGTTTTATATTTTTCATCTTTTCATCATGATAATAGGCTAGGCATGGTGAGCTAGGGCCACTATATCCACCCACAATGTACTGCGGACAAACGGCAGCTGTAGGCAAAGTGACGTACCCGCATGTCGCTGCCTACTTCGGGGTTTAGGGTGGTAAACGACACAGAGCTCTGTAGTCTCTGGCTGAGACTGTCATTCACTACCACACACAGTAGGCTTTGACTTGATATGCAGCTCCTGTGACATCTATCACTCTCTACACATAGTTAGAGACATATTAAACCCCTTAATTGCCCTAGATTTTAATTTTAATTAAGTGACTATGTATAACATTATCGCTAATCAATGCTTTGTGCTGGGACCAATCCTGTTTAATTTGTTCATAAACGATCTGGAGGATGGGGGTAAACAGTTCAATCCCTGTATTTGCGGACGATACTAAGCTTAGCAGGGCAATAACTTCTCCCCAGGATTTGGAAACCTTGCAAAAAGATCTGAACAAATGAATGGGGTGGGCAACTACATGGCAAATGTAGAAAAATTTAAAATAATATATTTGGGTGGCAAAAATACAAATGCAATCTATACACTGGGGGAGAACGTCTGGGGGGAATCTGGTTGGATCGATGAGGTTAGCCTGGTTTTCTCCATCCCCAATAAACCAATGATCTTCTATCTAGACAGGTTTCTACACGCTCCAGAATGTGATGCAGCAGACAAATAGATGGACATAGCGTCCTTGGGAACCCAGTTCATCTGATCGTGTAGGAAATAGTGTCCGGCCAATAAGCGTCTATAATTGGGCATTGCCATCACAGGTTTAAGGTTAGGACGTTCTATGACATTTAGGACAAGAGGATAACCTTGTGGGTGAAGAAATTTTGGGAGGACATTAAAAGTCTGGCGGGCTTGATATATAACTTTAAAGTGTCTCTCCCTCCAAGCTTCCCTTACACATGGGCGTTTTTCGGGTTCTAAAAAATTACGTTTTTTAAATGTCATTAATAACGATCGTGTGTGGGCTCCAGTGCATTTTTCGGGTTCTAAAAAATGGCCAATTTTTTTCGAACATGCTCTAACTTTTCACAACGTTTTTAACGTTGTTGTTTTCAAGGTTGTAAAAAATAGTCGTGTGCGGGCTTTAACGACGTGAAAAATCTACGCATGCTCAGAAGCAAGTTATGAGGCGGGAGCGCTCGTTCTGGTAAAACTACAGTTCGTAATGTAGTAAGCACATTCATCACGCTGTAACAGACAGAAAAGCGTGAATCCTTTTTTACTAACACAAAATCAGCTAAAGCAGCCCAAAGGGTGGCGTCATCCGAATGAAACTTCCCCTTTATAGTGCCGTTGTACGTGTTGTACGTCACCGCGCTTTGTTAGAGCATAACGTAATTTTTTAGAACCCAAAAAATGGTCGTGTGTAGGCGGCATTAGTTGCTGTATTGGTGCTCATCCAACCTTTTAGAATGCGGCATGTGCCGATTGCAACTGTAAAAGGTTTTTGCCAATACAATTGCCCGATAACAGCGGGTCTGTGTGCAACCACACATTTTTCATATGTGGAATTAGGAGGCAAAGTGATGAGTCCGGAGGTGAGAGTAAGAGAAACACAGGATCCATGGGCGGTATGGAGGACCAACCTACGAGCATGTGATTTACCAAATCAGGCATGGGCGTCCACTGATTTTTTTTAGGAGGGGGCGCTCCAGCAGCAGAGATACACAGTCACATTTAACCCTTTCTCTGACCGCTAGCGGGGGTTAAAAGCGCCCCCCCCCATGTTAAAATGTAAAAACACCCCACTGTGCCCCCTGCATCTTTCAATATCTCTTTGTCACTACTGTATACGCCCTCTCCACAACTGCACCTCTGGACCCCTTTACATTACACAGCACCCCACAGCTCTGGACCCCTTAACATTACACAGCACCCCACAGCTCTGGACCCCTTAACATTACACAGCACCCCACAGCTCTGGACCCATTTACATTACACAGCACCCCAGAGCTCTGGACCCCTTTACATTTCACAGCATCCTGCATCACTGGACCCCTTTACAGGACACAGCACCCTGTATCTCTGGACCCCTTTACATTACACAGCACCCTGCACCATTGGACCCCTTTACATTAGACAGCACCCTGCATCACTAGAACCCTTTACATTACACAGCACCCCTTTACATTACACAGCAACCTAAACCACTAACTAATTTAGTTATTTTAGTGCAATAGATAGTGTACACTACTGACTGTGATGCTGCTGTGTTGTGCTGTCTGAAGTTGCAATGAAAATCAAGTTGTTCCTCCTCAGCGTCGCTGGTGCCTCTTGGTGCAGCAGGGCAGCTCTCTACGCTCCTCCCATCAGTCCCATGATAATCCCCTCCCGGCGTGAATGACGTCACGCCGCTAGGATGGGGCTGTAAACTTAGGGGGAGCGAGCAGCGCAATGATCATCTATTGGCTGGTGGCAAATAGGGGTGGGAGCAGAGGTGGAGCATGATAGTAAATGCAAATGCAACACATGACACTGACAGACATGACAGTGACAATCGGCGGCCCTGGCCCGCGGCTGAATGTGGTGTATTACTCTTGATTTCAGGGGGGGGGGGCAAACGCCCTCCCTTGCCCTATGGAGCGGATGCCCATGAAATCAGGTCCAATATTTGTCTACTAAAAGAGCTTTATTTTCTGTATCTGTATCCTGTTTCCATCCTTCTTGCAGTTTCCTGTAGACCTGTAATTCCAGGCATAAGGTATAAATTAATCTGTATGTGTTTTGTATTGCAGTAGTAAAATCTGGAACATGCCCAGCACCTGTTACATCATGTGGCATTTCCCCAAATTCACCACTACTAAAACCTCTGTGTACGAGTGACGATGACTGTCCTGGAGAGAAGAAGTGCTGCACACCAAAGTGTCGTCAGGAGTGTACCGATCCCATGAAATGTAAGTAGAATTTTCCAAACAATCGCCAATCAATCTCCATCATAGGCTTGTGAGGTCTATCTATCTAATCTATCTATCTATCTGTATCTATCTATCTATCTATCTATCTGTATCTATCTATCTATCTATCTATCTCATATCTATCTATCTATCTCATATCTATCTATCTATCTCATATCTATCTATCTATCTATCTATCTATCTATCTATCTATCTATCTATCTTATATCTATCTCATATCTATCTATCTATCTAGCTAGTCTACTTAGATGTGTCCATATTGTGTTGAGCATCAAGATGACATTACAGCTGTTATGTATGTTTTTACAGAGAGATCTCTGAGAGGCCAATAAGGGTCTATATAGAGAAGAAATTTCTGGCCAAACACGCTCTCCTGAAATATAAGGAAAATGAAGCTGTTACCCTCTACAAAATAAGTGCTGTGCAATATTATTCCCAGAAATCCCACAAGGAGTCAATATACCATTTGAATTGCAAACCAGTGGCGGTGCGTCCTTAAGGGCGCAGGAGCGCCGCCCCTCCCTCCTGTCACTCTCTAATTACCATAGATAGATTCATGCACTGCATGAATCTATCTATAGTCGCTGCTGACACCCCCTATTCAGGTGTTCGGCCCCTTTTCGGTCACCGGGCACCTGACCCGCTGGAAAAGTCTTGGGAGTGGAAAATAGCTCTTTATTAGTATGCCCAAATCACAAATGAGTAACAGGAGAGCTGCCGTTGTAGTCCAATCAGTGCTGGGGATAGGTGTTCTCAGGGAAGAGCAACAGTGCAGGAAATAACTTTAACCTCCCTGGCGTTATGATTCTGTCTGGAATTTTGTACCAAAAGCGTTGCAATTGTTTTGCAAGGAAATGTGGTGTTATGTATTATAGGCCTGCAATTCTTAGTAAGTACTTACTTAAATCTATCTAAACAAGAGTCTAATAGGCATCCCGGGTATGATTTTTTTTTTTTTTTTTTATTAAAAATTATAATATAATAAATAATTATAAAAAATTATAACAAATAATAATATAATTATAGTAAAAATTATTCAATAATGTAATCAAATCAAAATCACTGAAATTTGCTCAGTTGCAGAATTTTTGCTGTCATAATTTTTTTTTTTTATGACGAATTTCCCCACAGATCGCTATCGCTAAATTCTGCAAGTGATTATAATTTATTATCGCTGTTTTTTAGCTGCTCTAAAACAATTTTTGCCATAAAGGGACACTTTTGGTTGCTATGGGCAATCTACAGTTTGCAGGGAGAAAGAAAAGTTTTTATTATATAAAATGACATGCAGGGCACTGGGCAGACCACTAGGGACATGGGGGGTGTGTATTTTTTACATACAGTACTGTAATCTATAAGATTACATTGTACTGTATGTAAAGTGTTTGTTTACATTTTTGAATTTGGCGCCGTTCTCCGTCCCCGTGCGACGTAACGTCGCAGGGAACGGAGCTCGGCGGCACACGGGGACGCTGTGTGAATCGAGCGAGCACCCGCTCGCTCACACAGCGTGGATGCATCGCTGGATCCAGGGAGAAGGTAAGTAAACAGTCTCTGGATTCAGCGAGGCGAGCCCGTGTCTGACACGGGATCAACAATAGTAGCAGCAAATTTTTACCCCGTGTCAGACACGGGAAAAACGCCAAGGAGGTTAAATTTACTCAGTAGCTCACCAACATTTTTCCAAATTACCGTATTTATTGGGGTATAGCGCGCTCCCGCGTATAGCGCGCACCCCTAAAGTGGCCCCCATTCCTGTGTAAAAAAATTTTTTTATACTTACAGTTTTGGTGTCTTGCGCGGCGTTCATCGGCGGCTTCATGTGTCCTCTTCGTCGGGTCTGGCGTCCTTCTGCGGCGTCCTCCCCGCTCGATCCTCGCTTTCCCGCGCAGATTTCGAATACTGCGCCGGCATATACCGAGCGCAGTACACTCGGGTATAGTCGGGCAGACTCGGCTCCTCTCGCGCTGACGTCCTGGACGTACAGAACATCACCGCGAGAGGAGCCGAGTCTGCCCGACTATTCACGAGTGTACTGCGCCTGCATATACCGAGCACAGTACACTCGCGTATAGTCGGGCAGGCTCGTGTCCTTTCGCGCTCACATCCGTACAGGACGCCAGCGTGAGAGGATCCGAGTCTGCCCGACTATACCCGAGTGTACTGCGCTCGGTAAATCGGAGCGAGAAAGCAAGTATCGGTGTATACCGCGCACCCACGATTTTGCATTTTCAGGGCAAAAAAGTGCGCGGTATACGCCGATAAATACGGTAACTAACCTTTTTTTGTGAGAAATCTGAAGGCTTTAGTGTAAATTCTAAGCTGCCACACCTCCCTATTCAACAAGGGGCGTCTGCATTTGTTCTGCGTGAATGCTGGCGATTAGATATGTGCGTTCCCGCTCGTAACAAATGTATTTCCGTACGAATTTGTTCATTTTCATACCCGTGGAATAATGTGTACATACGAAAAATTGAAAGCACCAAAATACCAAAACGACGGGATTACAAATGAGCCGCATAACGAACAAGCGCAAATACGAACGAACGATTCAACAATCTTACGAAAATACGACAAAACGGAAAAAGAACGAACATGACATCTATAACGAATGATTTGCATTCTGTATTTTAAATCCTTTGTCTGTTCGTATTTTCAGTCGTATGTTCATATTTTCATTTTTGTGTGTTTTGTAAATCCGTTTGTCTGTTTGTAAATTTGTGTACTTGATTCGTTTTTTTGAATGGGCAGTGAGTGTAGTTAGTGAATCAGCTTCTCTTTTGTGCTGACTGCCGAGTACAGTAAAGCCAAATAAACTTTTCTGTGGATTTTCGTCTGAAGGGAGATCAGTTGGCCAGACTTTTGAACCCAAAAATTGTTTTCTGATGGAGCTTACAAACTAACGGATTTTTTTGAAAACAAACGCCAAATGTGACCTGACCAAGTGTACGGGGCTTAACAATAGTTAATATGGATGAGCAGCGTGTTAAAGTGCCGCAAATCCTGCGATATATTTACAAAAGTACAAAATGACGAAAATTCACAAAAATTATTGTCTAACAAAAAAACAAAATAAATTAAACAGAATAATGTATCTTCCCGCATGTACGAAAATTAAACGGTAACCAAAATACGAAACGACCGGAATACGAAAAAATTGCGTCGTACGAAATACGAACGGGAACAAACAGGAAAACGTGCGTCTTACGAAATTACGATTCGGTACGAAACGGAACAAAAGAATACGAATATTTTTGCTGTGCACATGTCTACTGGCGATATCCAATGTCACTAGGATATTTTCTCTTCAGGTCAGATATTCTTTAGTCATCATGAAATTGTGTAAATCAGGAAAATATTTCTCTCCTATGACCATTAGCTACATCTAGTGGTCAAAAGTGGTCATAATGTTGC
Organism: Rana kukunoris; assembly: GCA_029574335.1. NCBI lineage: Eukaryota > Metazoa > Chordata > Amphibia > Anura > Ranidae > Rana > Rana kukunoris. The sequence continues at coordinate 24,513,855 of CM056052.1, read as the reverse complement.
ATTTTTTTAAGATTTTTCTTAAAACTCTCATCAGGGTAGTTCAGCGTCACCATAGTGGGAGGTGATCTGGGATTCTATTTTTTTTTACACTATGATTGCTTATAACAGTGATGATCACGGTTATAAGCAATAGTTTTAGCTGTCATGAATGGCTTTCATTCATGATATCTTGCTTACTTTTGTAATGTGTGATTTGGCTACAGCTAATCACATGGTACAGGGTTCTGTGGTTGCCCCAGGTACCATGTGATAGCTGTGGGCCACTCACATAATCAAAATAGTATGCATGGAAGGCATTCAGGACTATTTTGTTTACATAGTAATCATGAGACCACTATGACCAATAATAGTGATCACATGATACCTCAGCCTTTCACAACGGCTGGGTACCCAGCGGAGTAATCTACTGTGGGTGCCTGCAGCTGCTGCCCGCTAGCAGTAAATCTATGATTAGTGGGCAGCAAATGGTTAAAGTTTATTGTGTGGCTATAAAAACTGGTGTGTGTTCCTGACACTTTAGAGCTAAAGAAGAAATAAAACATCATCAAAATTATAGAAAAGGTCTAAACGTGACCTATACCATGTCCTGGATACATGAGAACCTCCACAGACAGGTCTATATGCCATCACTGCTATGATGTAATCAAAGGTAGGAGGAGTCATATGACCTCTTTACATGAACGTCCTCTGACCTGACCATATACTGTGGAGTATGATGATTATAACCTATTTTATATTCTGCCTCTATGCAGTTGTTAAGCCTGGAAAATGCCCACCCATGATTGGACTTTGCATACACCTTCCCGACAACCCAAATGAATGTACAAAGGATGCTGACTGTGGTCGAATGAAGAAGTGCTGCAATTTATGTGGAATGCATTGCCTAGACCCTCTGTAAGTTATCACTGGTATGATTTAACTTCTAAAAAACAAAGTATGAAATGCTACACAAAAATCATCATTCCTACCAGGAGGGGGAAGGATGAGGTTCTTGGCCAAATTATCATCCTGAAACTGCTTATTTTGGAAAGAGCAGGTCGACAGCTTTACTGAGTAAGCAAAACAGCCAGCAAACCAACCATTAACAACCAATTATCCATTACCCATTGTGCCAGTGGTGGCCTCTCATGCAGGTTTCCCCTCAGGATTTCAAAAGGGAACTTTTCCCGTCGGAAATTCTGCACATGTTTATGGGGCATTAGGCTCTAATTGGCTTTAAAAAAGGGTGGGCTCAGGGCCCAAAGCACTGTGCCCTGAACCCACCCAATTGTGTGGCATTAGCCGGATTCCAGGACTCCTGAATGGCTGGGAGGAGATCGCCTGGACTTGGGGAGAGATACGCAAGGATAAAAGGTACATGTGGGGCTGGAGAGCGATGGGCGAGCAAGCAAAGAGGCGCGCAACGGGGTGGGAAGCAGCGATCGATCATGCAATTGGGGGTGGGAGGAGGGTTTGGTCTTGGTCGGATGGATGGATGGCTGGCTGCCCCCCCCCCCCCAGGAAATTTGAGCACCAGCCACCACTTCTTTATGCCAGTCATAGTTTGATTGATTGTGAAGACCTAACCACATACCAAAGTTCAACAACCCTTCCTCACCAACAGTTCTAGACACTACCAACTAACTACACAAAGTCCACATCAGGAACAGATAAGAAACAAATTAACTACTGGTAGGGGAAAAAACACAAAGTTGTAACAATAACCTGTGAAAGAATGGGAAGGGAGGAGGCTGGGAACTTATCCAGGGGAACCATTCTAAAGGCAGAGTGACAAACCTTTGTAGCTCCTTAACCACATCGGGCCCAGAGGGTTTACTCCCTTTCATGACCAGGCCATTGTAACAGGAGTCACTTTTGGGCACAGATTGAGCCAGGAAATAATGGCCATATCTTGAATTACATGAGATGGGACAGTAATGATAATTCACAATGTATTGCAGGGTATCTTGAAATATTACAGGTGGTTAATTCTGAACACAACTGGTCAATAGAGTGAGTCATTCAATGTAAGGACACACACTGTTAAGGTGTTAATTAAGTCTGGCTCCTAGGATATTTTATTGTGTGATGCTAATTAACACTGTATTGTGTGAAAGTTCTATTAATGATAATATGTGTTGTGAGTTAGCACACTCTAAATGTCAGACGTCTGACTTATGTTTACTAAAGGAAGCAGGTGAGAATAGCTTATCGCAGAGTCAGAATGTCTGTCTAAGATGTGGATTGAGGGGGACTCGTTAGTACCCATTGTATGATGTTGTGGGTGGAGTGTGTCATTGTCCCTTTGACTACTGCAGCATGCTTTTTGGTTGCTAACTGTATAAAAAGCCTGAGTTTTACCAATATTCAGAGACAGAGCTGTGTGTGTCTTGTTTTTCTGGGGAAATCCCAATGGGTCCTGTCTGTTGGATTGTGGAGTGTCGAGAAGCTGTCATGGGTTGGTGAAATGGAATATCGTAAACGGCGTTAATCCTTGACCGTTACAGCCATTTTTTGCAATACGGCACTGCGCTACTTTAACTGACATTTGTGACTCTGTACCCAAATAACATTGATGTCCTTTTTTTTTCAAGCAAATAGAGCTTTATTTTACTGGTATTTGATCACCTGAGATTTTTAGTTTTTTTTGCGCTAAAAACCATGACTGGTGTACTACTAGTGTTTGCTTATTTGCTAAATAACCAACCACCCACCTCTTAACCACCTACATTAAACACTCGACACCTTCTGGATTAAATGGCCAACAAAGGCCCCTTTATTAAATCCAAAAGGTAAATATAAAATTAACTTCTAAACAACCATTTTAAAATATATATAACCGTATAAACTTTTTAACATTTACCAACATTCTTTTTGAATAAATTAACCCAAACAACAACCACTGTAGACACAACACTGTAGACACAAAAACTGTAGACACAAAGGTTCCTGAGAGAAAGGGAAATAAAAAGTGCAAGGCAATGGGCTGTCCTCCAACAGAAAGTGTCCGGGCCTCTAGCCGTACGTCATAAGCTCAAGAGACCATAGCTTCCTCCTTCATTTACTCTTCAGCCCGATTGCCAGTAGCCCCCACCTAACCGGATAGGGAAGGTGCCCATCCCATGACAGGCCCCAACTCCTACCAACCATCTCAGGTATATCGATCTTATATCTCTATACCACCCCCACCCAATTCTCAGGAGCCCCAAAACCAATGCCAAGACCACCTGAAAAACAAAAAGATGATGAAAAACACACACCCATACCAGACACTTCCCCAGGGAGGGAGGGAGGGAAAAACAGCCTGTTTGTTACCACAACTGCAGATGACTCCCGAATGACTGGCCCCGCCCCCTCCTCCTTTTATATGACCCTCCTCATGTGCCTAAGCCCCGCCCCCCGGCCGGACTTTTTACCAGCCATTTCCTCTTCCTGTGTGCGCTCCACACAGTGTTCCCCCAGTCATGTGGCCCCTGCGCCTGGGTTCCCCTTACTTCGGGGCTGTCTTGACTGGTGTACTACTAGTGTTTGCTAAATAACCAACCACCCACCTCTTAACCACCTACATTAAACACTCGACACCTTCTGGATTAAATGGCCAACAAAGGCCCCTTTATTAAATCCAAAAGGTAAATATAAAATTAACTTCTAAACAACCATTTTAAAATATATATAACCGTATAAACTTTTTAACATTTACCAACATTCTTTTTGAATAAATTAACCCAAACAACAACCACTGTAGACACAACACTGTAGACACAAAAACTGTAGACACAAAGGTTCCTGAGAGAAAGGGAAATAAAAAGTGCAAGGCAATGGGCTGTCCTCCAACAGAAAGTGTCCGGGCCTCTAGCCGTACGTCATAAGCTCAAGAGACCATAGCTTCCTCCTTCATTTACTCTTCAGCCCGATTGCCAGTAGCCCCCACCTAACCGGATAGGGAAGGTGCCCATCCCATGACAGGCCCCAACTCCTACCAACCATCTCAGGTATATCGATCTTATATCTCTATACCACCCCCACCCAATTCTCAGGAGCCCCAAAACCAATGCCACAGACGCATACGGTGACACCTCACACGTGTGCGGCCCGCCACAGCCCTAAGGCCCGTTGCAACCCGTCCTGGAGCCCCAGGACCCACAAGTCAATGCCCACAGGGGTCAAGTGCACCCCGTCACCCCTGAGGAAAAAGGGGGAACTCCCTTTTTTGGCTCGCAATGGCGAACCACCAACCCCCCGTGATGGGCGACAAACTTAGAGACGGCCTTATTGGCCTTAATCCTGGCCCAATTAACCCTGTCTACAGGCCGAGCGCCTCTCCAGGCCAACCTCCCCACCATTTCGGACCAAACCACCAACGTGTCGAGGAATGCGCTCCTGAGGTGCATAAAGTCCCACTTGATGTCCCGAATCAGATCTCGGGAAGCTCTAACGCACAGGTCATTGCCCCCGAAATGCAGCAATAGCACTTCCGGGGCCCTGTCCAGCCTAGCATAATGCTGAACTTCCGGCACCACCCTGGACCAAAGCATACCAGGGATGCCGATCCAACGGACAGTAGCCTACTCCCGCGAAAAACCCAACTGCCTGCCCTCACTCCTGACCAATGAACATAGGAGTGATCCAAGATCCAGACCAAGCACACCGAGCATGAAAAGAACAGGGAACACCAGAACAGAGAATCAACACTGAACAGACAAACCACCACCCAGCACACCACACCCCGACAAATAATTGACCAACAAAATCACGAACACTGACGAACAGGAAAAGAAAGTAACGTTGACCTCCCACCCCCTCACAAAAGCTGCGGACGCACATACAACCTGAACCGGCGGGGCTCCCAGCGACCGATCCGCTGCAGGACCTCATCTCACAAGCCCCACCGCGGGCCTTCTGTCGCTGCCCCGATCCGAAAAGAATGAGAGGAATACTCCGCTGAACAGAAACCACCTGCCACCAAACTACGTTTGAAAAACTGCCCCAAATTGGTACCTGGTCAACGGAAGCCCATCCGCATGAACCAGGAACGGGCCCACCCCTGGTGGGCGCAAACCCAACCATTCGCAAACAACTTCCACCGGACAAACCCCCTGGATCACCTTGGTGCCCTTGCCCACTTGATCGTTTTGTGACCTGCGAATAAGCAACGTAACCGAGTCAGCGAGGACACGCACATCGGACACATGCAATCCACCCGGTACCTTTTTAGAAGAGCTAACCAGTTGACCAACCCTCAAAGCCCCGAAAAAAGCCAACACAAACGCCGCCCGAAACAAACGAGCCTCAAAAGGTGAAGAACACACCACCTGCAAAACACCAACAAACGACTCCAACATGTGAAGAGAAACCGGCCTCCTAGAATGCGGACGCATGCGACCTTTCCGGTAACCCCGCAAAGCCTTGCAGACCACAAACGACTTGGTCACATCCTCAACACCATTCAACTGAAACAGGAATGCCAAGCCCGACATCTTTGTGTTCAAGGAGAAAACTGACACCCCCTCCTCACAACACTTACCCAAAAAATACAACAGTACATGTAACCGGTCCTCAGCCGAGAACCCCACCCCAAGCTCACTCACCAAACTATGCCATTCCTGCCACACCCGTTCATATGATCTCCAGGTGGAGTCAGCTGGGGCACGGAACCCCCACCCGATCCGCCTCCGGAGCCAGCTGCCAGAACCTGTCCCACCGCAAACGAGAGAGTGCATCAGAGAGTGCATCAGCCACCTCATTGTTGACCCCGGGGACATGCACAGCACAAATAACGATATTCAAAGCCAAGCATTTTAAAACCAAAGCCCGTAGCAAACGAACCACTGGCATCGACGAAGCCGAAAATGAAGAAATAGCCTGAACCACACCCAAATTGTCGCAGTGAAAATGCATCAAATCATCTAGTGCAACACTAAGGCCAAACCCGACAGGTCCCGAACCACCCATTCCCAAAAAAGAACTGAACATCTCAACATATGGGCACGAGATGGCGCAGCCCATGGGCAAAACACAGGTCCACAACAACAACCGCACACTGTCTGGATGCACCGGCAAGAGCCGAAAGGCCGACTCAATGGCGGTCTTTGCCAACCAGGCCCCCTGCCCAAACGTTGAACCCACCGCACCGCCTCAATAAAAGATGCATAGCACACTGTACACAATGCCGGATCAATGGCCTCGTTCACCAAGCCCCCTTTCGGGTACTATAGGTGGTGGATGAATCAAAACTGATTCGGCTCCCGTTTAGGAACCACCCCAGCTGTGACACCATCAAGTCTCCCGTGGGCGGGGCCTCAAATGGCCCCGCCATCATGCCCAAACCCACCTCCTTCTGGAGCCTAACAGTCACCACCTCCGGGCGAGTCAACGCAGACTTAAGGTTAGCCGCCATGGAAGGTATAACACCCAAATGCTCGGAACAGGGAAACCATCCTTAAAGCCCAACGACAACGCCGGCACAGCTACCCTATTCGGGTATCTACTTAGGCACGGCACCATTTTGTCCACCCTCACCGACGTCCTCCCTTTTGCCAGCTTCACCAAACCTCTTTCCTCTCTTAAAACACTTAACAAGGGATGGGCGCCCCCACAACCTGAGCACTCGTGCCTGAAGCAGCACGATCCTCCAAACTTACAGGAGCCCTCGTTGTACTGCCAATAGAAACCCCTGCATTTTTCGGCCGGCAGCAAGGAAGCCCGAGCACCCCTGGCCCCCTCCCGAAAGGGCTGCGGCACAACCCTGGCCTGAGTCATTAGTCTCATCCACAGGGCGATATCTTTTTGGTTCCACCGTATCTCCGGACGAACAGTTTTTTTTTTTTTTTTAAACTGCTCATCATAGCGCAGAATGTAACAAAATAAACCCGTGCACTGGTCCAGCTGCTTTATCCCAGTCACGCTAGCTAGAATGTAAAACGCATGCTCCCAATTCGCAAAGGTACGAGGAATCAGGCGATAACGCCGCTTCTCTTCCTCCTCCTTCTTGCTCTCGTCTGGCATCACTTTATCTAAATTAAACTTCGAGGGGGAGCAGCGAAATTATTTCCACATACTCCCCCTTCCAAATCCGCTCCTTCACCTCAACCCTCAAATGAGCCCCCAGAGGCGCATCATAACACAGATAAACCTCGCACCGAGCCGAGTCCGCCAACCTTAACCCGTCCGCCATTAAACCTGACACCATGTCCGTCACCGCCCCACCTGGAGTAGCCCCAGCAGGAGAAACACCCTCAGCGGGACCGTCTACCGGTGGCGCTGGCAGAGGTGGCAACACCCCGGTGCCAACCCGGGACGCGGACACCGTCCCCACACCCGCTAACTGAACAGTCCCCACCCCCCCCCAACAGAACTGCCTAGGGCCTGAACCAACACACACAGCACTGGGATTAGCCAGCCCGACCCCGGGCGGAACCAACCACGCAGCCGAAGGAGGTACTGCGACAGCTGGAGCGGGCCCCGCGGGCCCCCATCAACCAGGGGCCTGCAACCATTTAATAAGGATGACAGCAGCTTCTGCAGCAACAGCGCACCCGCATCAGGGACCCCTCCCCCACTGGCAGAGACACCCCACCCAACTGAAGTACACCAGAACCCAACGCCCCCCCCCGGCAAAGAACCCCCAGCAGTGACAGCAGAAAGAAGTGTAAGGGAAGGAGGGGGAGAAGAAACAGCTGCAGAAGACACAACAGACAGTGATATAAAGGACGACTTACCCTGCTGCCCAGTGGAAACTGTCCGACTGGCCGTTGCTCCAGCTCCCAGCTGACGCCCCGACGGGCCCGCTACTTCCTCTAGACCATCCGAGTCCGTGTCCGACAGTTCACCCTCCGACGTTGATCCCCTTGCACCGCAAGAGACGCAGAGCCCGCCGACAAGGCCACCGATCCACTGCCCAATTAGAAGCCAGAACCCCTTTCGATCAGGCCGCACCACGTCTAACGATCTCCCCCGCAGAGCCCCCCTGCGATCCAGCAGCAGCCGCTCCCGAATCGCTGTCGTCACAACGCCTTGGACCTCCGCTTCCCCCTGGATAGCTGCAGCCGCTCTGGTTGATGGGCTCCCAGCCGCACACCCCGATCTCCCCCGCCGTGAAGCGACACGCGGGGGCGGGAGTACCCGCCTACGCCACCGCTCCAGAAGTCCCCCGAGATGCCCTGCCAGGCGACGGGGATGACACCCGCCGACGCGCTTTTCCTTGCTGCCTTGCCTTCTTACCAGCCTCACACGAAGCTGCAGCCGCCTGCCGTTTTTTGCCCCCCCGGGGAGGGGGGGGGTGCATGTGGGCTACTCCCCCGCTGACTGACACCCGATGAAACCCCCAGGGCTGTATCAAAGTCGGCGGCCTTGAACGCCTGGCCCAGCGCAGCGAGGGGGGGGGGGGGGGGGGTTTCTCAGAACGTACCTTCACCCGGGCCCGCCAGTAGCAATCCAGCCGCTCCTCATGCCATTGAGCCCCATTTAGTCTGGCCGCAGCAGGAGCCACTCCAGCATGCCCTCCAGCTGATCCATAGCTGAGGTAACAATACAGGAAAAACAGCCTGTTTGTTACCACAACTGCAGATGACTCCCGAATGACTGGCCCCGCCCCCTCCTCCTTTTATATGACCCTCCTCATGTGCCTAAGCCCCGCCCCCCGGCCGGACTTTTTACCAGCCATTTCCTCTTCCTGTGTGCGCTCCACACAGTGTTCCCCCAGTCATGTGGCCCCTGCGCCTGGGTTCCCCTTACTTCGGGGCTGTCTAAAAAAAAGATAACTTTGAAAAAAAAAAAACACACAATATTTTTTTACTTTCTGCAAAAAAAAACATATTGTACCCAATAAAAAAATGTAATTTCTTCATCAATTTAGGCCAATATGTATTTGCTACCTATTTTTGGTAAGAAAAATCCCAATAAGCATATATTGATTGGTTTAAAAGTTCAAAAGTTATAGCGTCTACAAATTATGGGATATATTTTATGATTTTGTTTTACATTTATTTTACTAGTAATGTCGGTGATCACCATTTTTTAGCGGGACTGTGACATTGAAGTGGACAAATCTGACACAAAGTGACACTTTTTAGGGACCAATAACACTAATACAGTGCTAAAAAAAGTGTCACTCTACTAATAACAGTGGCAGGGAAGGTGTAACATCAGGTTTGATCAAAGGGTTAACTATGTCTCTAGGGGGTGTTTTGACTGTGGGGAAGACCGATCTGTGTTCCTGCTTATTAGGAACACATTGGGCTAGATTCAAGATGGAGAGCGTATTTTTGTGCGGGCCTAGCGTAGCCGATTTACGCTACGCCTCCGCAACTTTTACAGGCAAGTGCTGTATTCACAAAGCACTTGCTCCGTAAGTTGCGGCGGCATAGCGTAAATGGACCGTCGTATCCCCGCGTAATTCAAATAGGGCAGGTAGGGGGCGTGTTGTATACTAATCGTGACCCGACGTAAACGACGCGCCGAACGTACTGCGCATGCGCCGGCCGTGAACGTATCCCATTACGTGCGTGAACATAACTTACGCCCAAACCCCATTCTGAATCGACTTACGCAAACGACTGACAATACGACGCTGTCCCGACGTCTATACTTAACATTGGCTGCGCCTCACTATAGCAGGGGTAGCTTTACGCCGGGTGTAAGCCTAACGTAAACGACGCAAATAGATAGGCCGGCCGCAACTACGTTCGTAAATCGGCGTATCTAGCTCATTTGCATATTTGACGCACAAATTAACGGAAGCGAGACCTAGCGGCCAGCGTAAATATGCAACTAAGATACGACGGCGTAAGATACTTACGCCGCTCGTATATTAGCTAAATTCCAGCGTTTCTTGTTTTCTGAATATAGAAAAAAGATACGCCGGCGCATTTTAGAAGTTACGCGGCGTATCTTGAGATACGCCACGTAACTTCTTACTGAATCTAGCCCAGTATCTCCATCTTCCCCTCTCACAGAATGGTGGTCTGCCTTGTTTACAGAACGCTGTTCTGACTCTCCTGAGAATGATCGGCCGGACCTGCTGATTGGCTCCTGCTGTGTAGATACGTGATTTCATGCTGGAGCGCCGCCCTGCCGCAGTATATCTGTGTGGGGCGGTCCATAACAGGTTAAGCAGCCTCCCTAACACCCTCCTCTAGATAGTCTAGTCAGTAGGTGTATAATCCCCTACATGTTGTAAAAATTAAGGGCCAGATTCAGGTAGATGGGCGAATCTTTGCTCCAGAGTAACGCATCTCATTTACGTTACTCTGCTGAAATTTTAGGGGCAAGTGCTGTTATTCACCAAGCACTTGCTCCTAAAGTTGCGGCAGCGTATCGAAAATGAGCCGGCGGATTTGAAATTGGGTGGGTACGGGGCGTGTATTATTTAAACTAAGCGCGATCCCGCGGCGAACGTACTGCGCATTCGTCGAGTGTCAATGCATCCCAGTGCGCATGCTCCAAATTCTGTCAGTGAACGTCAATGACGTCACATCCCCATTCATGAACTTTTTACGCAAGCAACGCGATTTTTTTTTTCCCGACGCGATGACGACGGCTATACCTAACATAGGATACTCCACTAGGGGGCTGCTTTATCTTTACGTCGCGTATCGCTTCCGGAAACGTCGTAAAGTCCCTGCGTCGCGCCCGAATTCGCTCGTGAATTGCCGATTTCCGCTCATTAACATATTTTTTGAGCGTAAATCGGTGGGAACGCCCCCGGCGCCATTTTTAAGTTAAAGTAACGATGCGATGGCGAAAATCAATTACGCCGCTCGCATCGGAACTTCAACCCGGCGTTTCTTGTTTTCTGCTTACAGAAAACAAAACGCCGGCTTAAAGTGACAGTTAGGCTGGCGGATCACTGGATACTCCAGCCTAACTGTAGCTGAATCTGGCCCTAAGTTGAAAAAACTATGGGCCAGATTCAGGTAGAGTTAGGCTGGCGGATCAGTGATCCGCCAGCCTAACTGTCACTTTAAGCCGGCGTTTCTGTTTTCTGTAACCAGAAAACAAGAAACGCCGGGTTGAAGCTCCGATGCGATGAGCGTAACTGAGTTTCGCCATCGCATCGTTACTTCAACTTAAAAATGGCGCCGGGGGCGTTCCCGCCGATTTACGCTCAAAAAATATGTTAATGAGCGGAAATCGTCAATTCACGATCGAATTCCGGCGCGACGCAAGGACGGTACGACGTTTCCGGACGGGATACGCGGCGCATAGTTATACCTACATGGGGTTGGAATATCCTATGTTAGGTATAGGCGTCGTCATCGCGTCGGAAAAAAAAAAAAAACGTTGCTTGCGTAAAACGTTCATGAATGGGAATGTGACGTCATTGACGTTCATTCACAGAATTTGGAGCATGCGCACGGGGATGTTTTAACACTCGACGCATGCGCAGTACGTTCGCGGCGGGAACGCGCTTCGTTTAAATACTACACGCCCCGTACCCGCCCGATTTGAATTCCGCCGGCTCATTTTCGTTACGCTGCCGCAACTTTAGGAGCAAGTGCTTCGTGAATAACAGCACTTGCTGCTAAAATTTCGGCAGCGTAACGTAAATGAGAAGCGTTACTCCAGAGGAAAGATGCTCCCATCTACCTGAATCTGGCCCTATGTATCATGATCTAAGCTATTAGTCTCTGCACCAGAGGAGCTTACACTCTAATATCTCCCCCCACAGTCACACATTAATATTATTATACATTTATATAGCTCTGACATATACCGCAGTGCTGTACAGAGAACACTGAGCCAGTCACATCAGTCTCTGCACCAGGGACGCTTACACTCTAATTTATTTATCATTATTATTGTTATTCATTATTTTCTTTCTATCATTTAAGTTGAAGACTCGGGACAAGAAGCCATTGAAGCCATTTTTGGAGAGATGAGATCGTCATCACCTCGTTGTGATCAGCAGGACACCCCCCCCCCCACCACCACCACCACAGGAATTGTCTTTAAATAAATAATTCTTCAATCCCGATATAACAGTTTCTGTTTTCTTTATTGATGAGGAATTCTGACTAATACTAAGGGCCAGATTCAGGTAGATGGGAGCATCTTTGCTCCAGAGTAACGCTTCTCATTTACGTTACTCTCCCGAAATTTTAGGAGCAAGTGCTGTTATTCAAGAAGCACTTGCTCCTAAAGTTGCGGCAGCGTATCGAAAATGAGCCGGCGGAATTCAAATTGGGCGGGTACGGGGCGTGTAGTATTTAAACTAAGCACGATCCCGCGGCGAACGTACTGCGCATGCGTCGAGTGTCAAAGCATCCCCGTGCGCATGCTCCAAATTCTGTCAGTGAACGTCAATGACGTCACATCCCCATTCATGAAATTTTTACGCAAGCGACGCCATTTTTTTTTTCCCGACGCGATGACGACGCCTATACCTAACATAGGATACTCCAACATGGGGTAGGTATATCTTCACGCCGCGTATCACTTACGGAAACGTCGTACCGTCACTGCGTCGCGCCCGAATTCGCTCGTGAATTGCCGATTTCCGCTCATTAACATATTTTTTGAGCGTAAATCGGCGGGAACGCCCCCGGCGCCATTTTTAAGTTGAAGTAACGATGCGATGGCGAAATTCATTTACGCTGATCGCATCGGAACTTCAACCGGCGTTTGTTTTCTGGTTACAGAAAACAAAAACGCCGGCTTAAAGTGACAGTTAGGCTGGCGGATCACTGGATCCGCCAGCCTAACTGTACCTGAATCTGGCCCAAAATCTTTAATTCCACTATATTCTCAATAGCAGCAGAGGATAAAAAAAAAAACACTTTGACCCGGATTCACAAAGCATCTACGCCGACGTATCTCAAGATACGCCGCGTAAGTACAAATATGCGCCATCGTATCTGTGCGCCGGACCCACAAACTAAGATACGCCTAAAAACTGACTTCATCCCACCGACGTAATTTGCCTACGCCGGCGTAGAGTGGGCGCATATTTACGCTGGACGCATTTGGTGCTCCCATTGATTTTCTATTCATATATGCAAATGAGGGAGATACGCTGATTCACGAACGTACTTGCACCCGGCGCATGATTTAAGCGGTTTGCGTAAGTTTTACGTACGGCGTAAAGTTATTCCCCATAGATGAGGCACAACCCATGCAAAGGTATGGACCAGGGAACATGGGCCGAAGTGAGTCTGGCTGGGCGTAGGTTACATTCACGGCGTACACAGTGATCCGGCGTATCTTAGGCAGTTGTTCCGACGTGGTTGTGCGCATGCGCACGGGGATAAGTCCATGTCCCGACACATGGGCAGTTCATTTTAAGTACTTGTCTGGCACCGGCCCATCATTTGCATGGGGTCACGCTTCATTAACATGGATCATGCCCACTTCCACTTACGCCGGCTTATGCCTACAAAATATACGCTTCGCCGGCGCAGAGTTTGGAGTATTTGCTTTGTGAATTCCATGCTTTCCTCTGTGCTGAGTCGGCGTAGCGTAAAAGATATACGCTACGGTGGCATAAATATGCGCCGATGTATGTGAATCCGGGCCTATGTGTGTACAAACACATTTGCAGATCCAGATATTATCATAAAAATAGCAGTAATGCCATCACTATGCTGTACAGAGAGCAGAGCTGTGGGAGAGGCCCAGAAGGCTCCACCCACTACAGGCTGCCTGCAGAAAACTAGAGAAGGGGGCGGAGACAAGACCGGTCACCCTGCACAAGAAGAGAGTGCAGCAGTGACCGGTCTTTATTGCAGGAAGCACTCCTGCACAGATCTGGAAGAAATACAGCCACATCCAAATGTTTTGAGAATGACTCCAATAATAATTTTCACAAAGTCTGCTGCTTCAGTGTTTTTAGATCTTTTTGTCCGATGTTATTAGGGTATACCGAAGTATAAATTCAAGCATTTCATTGGTGTCACAGGTTTTTATTGACACTTACATGACGTTTATGAGAGTGAATATTTGCAGTGTTGTCTCTTCTTTGTCAGGACCTCTGCAATTCGCCCTGACATGCTGTCAATCAACTTCTGGGCCACTTCCGGACTGATGTGATGGTAGCCCATTTTTGCATAATCAATGCTTGGAATTTGTGAAAATAAAAATAAATAAAAAAATACTGGTTACCAATGTAGCACTACCCCCGGAGGAGCAGCTGGTTTGTTTTGGGTGGCAAATTTACCTCGTGGCTCCTTCCGAATTCCTAGGGGTGATTGGTGCATATAGCAATAGTAAAGGAATGTCCGCAACATGTGTCTTTTCTGTGCTCTTTATTACCCAGCCGGGTAAAAACAATGAACTGGTGATGAAAGGATAGAGTTTGAAAGGAGAACAGTAGATTCAGGCGTAGTATTTGGAACAGTCCTGCTCTCACATGTAACACTTTCTGTACAACTCCTGCTTGAGTGGGCTTAGTGTACCCGGACAGGCCTCTCTCACTGACCTGCCAGCCGGAGTATCACTTGAACATTTGTAGGATAAAGTCTCTGCCACAGACCCTCCTGGAATGAACTTGGACTTGAGAAAAAAATCTCTGCCACAGACCCTCCTGAATGGACTTCAGGGAGACACCTCTGACACAGGCCCTCTCTGATTGCAGATACGGAGGTAATCCTCCTTGGTAGAATTATGCCTGGATCTCCTTCTTAACGTCACCCAGGTACCAACTGACAGGTGATCAATCCTTCAGAGTCCGGCTATACCTTGATCCCCAGTGGTTTGTTGAAAACATTTTGGATCGCCTGCCTCTGATTGGCGCTCCTCAGATGGACTCCCCACCGAACAGCTATACCGCTTGGGATCCTCAAAAGTGGGAACCCAGTCGATCACTGGGGCCCTGTCGCTGCTCAAATGTTCTAGACCAACGTGGTCCCGGAACCAAGAACACCACGTGGCACGCACGCCCCGCTCAGGTAGGCCATAACGCCGGGGCATGTGATGTGGTCACCCTAAAGGTGGGCGCCACACTGGAAAAAGACCCAAACTCAATAGCGTCTGTTCCATAAGTACCCTTTCTCAGCATGCCCAGCGAGGACACTCCCTCCTGATTGGCTGCTGGCAAAGGACACCCAAGCCTTAACTCCACTGCTGCCACCTGTTGCCCTGGGGTAGGATAACACCCCAGGAACCACCGAACGACCCCACAGCACAGCCATGCTGAAACAGAGACCCTACTTGAACATTGTAATTGGAATCAGAGTCATTAGCACTCTGATTACCCTCTAAATTTCAATAGCACTGGTACTTGGAAGTAACCAGGCGCTACACCAATAATACAGACCTGGTCATGGATGTGGAAATACGGGGCAATTTAGGAAACAGAGATCACAGGTATTAACTATAAATCACTATAAATCACACAAAAAGGAAACATAAGGTGAATACAAAGACACTGAATTTCAAAAGAGCCAACTTCCTTAACTGCTTGCCGACCTGCCGCCATCATTTTACTGCGGCAGGTCGGCTCTCCTGGGCGAGAGCCCGTAGCTCTACGTTGGCTCTTTTAGCAGCCACTAGAGGGCGCGAGCACGCGCCACCCGCGGCCCGCCAGCGGGCCTCTACTCGCAATATAGTCACGCGCGCGTGCCCGGCGGGCACGACCACAGCCAGGCACCCGCGATTGCTCGTTACAGAGCGGGGACCGGGAGCTGTGTGTGGAAACACACAGCTCCCGGTCCTGTCAGGGGGAGAAATGCTGATATTCTGTTCATACAATGTATGAACGGAAGATCAGTGATTTCCCCCAGTGAGGCCACCCCCCATACAGTTAGAACACACCCAGGGAACATACTTAACCCCTTCCCCGCCCCCTAGTGTTAACCCCTTCACTGCCAATGGCATTTTTATAGTAATCCAATGCATTTTTATAGCACTGATCGCTAAAAAAATGCCAATGGTCCCAAAAATGTGTCAAAAGTGTCCGAAGTTTCTGCCATAATGTCGCAGTACTGAAAAAAATCGCTGATCGCCACCATTACTAGTAAAAAAAAATATAATAAAAATGCCATAAAACTACCCCCTATTTTGTAAACGGTATAACTTTTGCGCAAACCAATCAATAAACGCTAATTGCGATTTTTTTTACGAAAAATAGGTAGAAGAATACGTATCGGCCTAAACTAAGGAAAAAATATATATATATTTTTTGGGGATATTTATTATAGCAAAAAGTAAAAAATATTGAATTTTTTTCAAAATAGTCGCTCTATTTTTGTTTATAGCGCAAAAAATAAAAACAGCAGAGATGATCAAATACCACCAAAAGAAAGCTCTATTTGTGGGAAAAAAAGCATGCCAATTTTGTTTGGGAGCCACGTCGCACGACCACGCAATTGTCAGTTAAGGCGACGCAGTGCCAAATCGCAAAAAGGGGCCTGGTCTTTGGGCAGCAATATGGTCCGGGGGTTAAGTGGTTAAACTATGAAACTTGCTAGAAGGCATAAACTGGGATAAAATCTTAGGAACAAAGAACACGGTGGAGAGATGGGTTCGCTTTCAGAGGATATTACTGTAAATAAGGACATTAGCCAATGCAGTCCGTTGGGTAATACATTTAAAAGAGCGAACAAAAGTCTTGAATGGCTTAACGCCAATGTAAAAATGAATATAAAAGCAAAAGGTGAAGGACTACAAACAAATACAAGGTTGAGGGATCATCATCAGCATTCAGACTTTATAAGAAATGCAACAAGAAATGTAAGGGTGCAATTAGGGCGACTAAGCTAGAACACGAAAGACACATAGCGGAGGAGAGCAAAAAAAATCCCAGGCCAATATGGTCTGCGATCTCGCAGTGCATTATGGGGCACGCTGGGGCACGCTGCGGCACTCAAATTTGCCACGAACGCCCAATATGTTTGTTTGTTCTGCGAAGAAATGAACACCTGTTGTTTGAGTGGCAGCATACATATACTGGAAACGGATCTCAAATGCAAGAGAAGACAAAAGAATCCGCATATTATAGCAGTTTTTAGATCAATTTATTAAAATAGTAGACTAGTCACAAGTGAAGGATTAAATTCAAGCATTAGAACTCTCAACCAGCAGCAGTCTGAGCCAGCAGTCTGAGCCAGCAAGTGTAGCTCTGGACTTGTGCGTTTCATCCTACAGAATGCCTTTTGAAGGATGCCTCCCCTACACCTGGACCCCATGATAGTTTATACTCCATCATGGTGAATCTTTTAGAGGAGAGTGATGCCAACATTGGATTTAATAACAGGTGAGACCAGGAAGGTCACAAACATGTGTGGTAATTAGGGATGAACAAATCGGGTCGTTCGCGCCAAATTCGAATGACCCATAATTCACTGCGGCGTTGCGCGCTGATGATTGGCCAAGCATGCACTATGACCCCCGCATGCTTGGCCAATCACAGCGCCCAAAAAACGAAGAGACCTAATTGGCAAAAGCCTGGGTGCTTTGGCCAATTAGGGCTCAGGGCTGTAGCACACGCCCCACACTATAAAAGGCCGCCTCCCGGGCGGCCTCGTGTAGTTTGTTTCGGCTTGCTTTGCAGTCAGACAGACAGAGAGAGAGAGAGAGAGATAGATAGATATTGAGAGACACAGTGGGCCAGATTCATAGACCGATTACGCCTGTCTAACTGGTGTTAGACAGGAATAATTTCAAATTTCGCGCGCCGTATCACTAGTTTGAATCCTCAAACCATGATACGGCGGCTTCAGGCTTCGATCTGATCTTTTTGCGGCCGCTGGGAGGAGTCTGCGTCGTTTTCAGCGTCGGGATATGCAAATTACTTTTTACGGCGATCCACGAAGATACGAGCGGTCTTCGCAATCGCTTTCGTCTATTTTATACTACGTACTGTTAGACCAGCTTTTTGCTGGTCTAACGGTGCGTAGCCCATGTTAAGTATGGCCGTCGTTCCCGCGTCGAATGTAATTTTTTTTTTTCTACGTAACTCGTTCGGGAATAGGAATCTCCGTAAACGACGCTACTCCAAAAAAAATGACGTAACGACGTGATTTCGCGCAATGCACAGCGTGAAATTTCTGAACGGAGCATGCGCAGTTCGATCGCCGCGGGAACGCGCCTATTTTAAATGTTTCACGCCCCTTATTCGCGTAAATGGCTTGCGCCGGGAGAAAAACACTACGCCGCAGTTTACGGGCCAAAATCTACCGGGATTCCACGTAGAGCCAGGTAAAATACGGCGGCGTAGTGTATTTCTGATACTCTACGCTAATCTAATTGTATCTGAATCTGGCCCAGTGTCTTTTCAGATAGATAGATAGATAGATAGATAGATAGATAGATAGATAGATAGATAGATAGATAGATAGATAGATAGATAGATAGATAGATAGATAGATAGATAGATAGATAGATAGATAGATAGATAGATAGATCAGGGAGGCTACTAGTTAGTATAGTTAAATTTACAGTTTGTAGAGAATATATTGACATCCCTAGCAGTTGTCAATATATTTATAAACTGTATAGCTTAGCTAGATCTGCTATTAGTATCTGTCAGGCAGGAGATTGTGCTTTAGGGTTTACCTTAAAGTGGATGTAAACCCAAAAAATTGTTTTTGTTTTTTTTTGATGTCACAATGTAGAGTATAAGATTTCCTATCATCTGTGCCCTGTCTTGCCACACAGAGTTAATCCAGCGCTGAGCAATCCTCTTTTTATTGTACAGTGGAATAAAACGGACTTCCCTCTAAAAAGCAAAGTCCGTTCCGCCTCCATGCTTTGATTGACAGGTTATTTACATATCTCGTGCACCAGCCTGCAATCATGCCCAGTTTCTATAAATAGTGCACAAATCAAGCCCCCCTCCCCTCTCCTCTCCCTTCTAGCTATCCTAGATGTGTCTGCTTGTCCTGTGTTTTGATTTTCGTTTCAAAACATGAGGTGAGCCAGAGTTCAATGTCATGATGAAATGCTCCAGTGAACAGCCATCAGAATATACAAGTGATCTTCTTCTTATTGTTATATTGAAGTGTGTGTGTGTCTGAGGTCACCTGATCACACATGCACAATTTCTATATTACCAGGATGTGTGATATGTGGGGGAGGGGTGGATTTCTCACTTTTTATACTTGCACTTATCAAGGTTCCATGCACACTGGGCTTAAAAATACGTCTGTTCTTTTTGGATTAAAAATCATCTATATTTATTGACCTGTGTGAAGTTGGCACCCCATGTTTCTAAAACCTGAATAAAAATATACCATTCGTTTGTGCCGCTAAAACGAGCGTTTGTGCCGCTTTGGTTCCGGAGATATTGCGCGTTATATTCGCTGTAACCCCGCCCACTTTGCACCCCATGTTGCTGAATAAAAAAAAAAACGGCATTATTCGTTTGTGCCGCGTTTATGCTGGTTTGTGCCGCTAAAACGAGCGTTTGTGCTGGTATGGTTCCGGAGATATTGCGCGTTATATTTGCTGTAACCCCGCCCACTTTGCACCCCATGTTGCTGAATTTAAAAAAAACGGCATTATTCGTTTGTGTCGCGTTTATGCAGCGTTTGTGCCGCTAAAACGAGCGCTTGTGACGATTTGGTTCCGGAGATATTGCGCGTTATATTTGCTGTAACCCCGCCCACTTTGCACCCCATGTTGCTGAATTGAGTTGAATTGAATTGAATTGAGTTGGATCAGGGACTACGGGCATGATACAGGAGTTGGATTAGGGACTGTGCGGGCATGATACAGGGGATGGATCAGGGACTGTGCAGGCATGATACAGGGGATGGATCAGGGACTGTGCAGGCATGATACTGGGGATGGATCAGGGACTGTGCAGGCATGATACTGGGGATGGATCAGGGACTGTGCAGGCATGATACAGGAGATGGATCAGGGACTGTGCAGGCATGATACTGGGGATGGATCAGGGACTGTGCGCGCATGATACAGGGGATGGATCAGGGACTGTGCGGGCTGGACTCAGGGGTTGGATCAGGGACTGTGCAGGCATGACACAGGAGTTGGATCAGGGACTACGTGCATGATACATGAGTTGGATTAGGGACAATTTTGACACATTTTTGGGACCATTGCCATTTTTACAGCAAAAAGTGCTATAAAAATGCACTGATTACTGTGAAAATGACAATTGCAGTTTGGGAGTTAACCACTAGGGGGCACTGTAGGGGTTAAGTGTGACCTCATATGTGTTTCTAACTGTAGGGGGGTGGGGCTGGAAGTGTGACGTCAGTGATCGTCTTTCCCTATATCAGGGAACAGACGATCATTGGCACTGCCACTGTGAAGAACGGGGAAGGTGTGCTTTCACACACCTCTCCCCGTTCTTCAGCTCCTGTGACCGATCGTGGGACACTGGCGGCGATCGCGGCTGGGCTCTTAAAGGCAACGTACATGTACGTGCCCAGCCGTGCCATTCTGCCAATGTATATCGGCGTTAGGTGATGTTAAATGATGAAAACAGTGAAAAGTAGATCCACCGTCACCAAGATGGGAGGAGAAAGCCGCTCTTTGAAGGATACACCAGGAGAAATTATAAACACCCTTACCGGACACGTGAGCAAGGTCATGTGGGCTTGATGCATGAAAACGAGGCTTGGTTATGCCTCTCGGAGCTATTCATGGTGAACGTTCAGTGCGTCGCCCGTGCCCTTTGATAACGTCATTTATGACAAAACATGTCAGGGCGGAGCCACGCACTGACATCACTGCGTTCAACGGAAGCACGGGCTAACGTGTCTTTTTTATGCCTGCTTTTTTATCTGTTCTTGTTTTTATTTGTACTATATTTTTTCTATTAAAACCAAGGAAGTGGTTAATGGTATCACATCTCGAGTCCCTTCTCTTTTTTTTTCGGTTTCTCCCCTGACAAGTTTAAGTCCGCCGGTGAATTTTCTGTATGTAGCGCTCACCCCCGAAGGTTGATTTTGAGGTCGGCGTATTGAGTTACTAATTACTCTCGTCTAGGGGTAATACTTGTGAAAGTGAATAAAGCGAGTGTCCAGACATCGGAGTGCGTTTTCAAAGTTTTATTCCAAGGCCCAACATGGCCAACATCAACATGGCACACTATAGAGAAAGGTTGATGAGCGAAGAGAGAACTGTAGTATCAGGCCTTGGATATCAAAGAGAGAGCAAACCTGCTCTCAGCACAGTCACACTTAAACGTCGCCACTCCCGTCCGAGTGGGTAAAGTGCCCCCGGACAGGCTTTTAACTTGGGCCTGGCAACCGAAGGTCACTTGCAAAATTCACTAGGAGAAAACAGGGCCTCTGCCACAGGCCTGATGAATTTTCCAGTTATTAACCACTTGCCCACCAAGGACGTCCCTGGGACGTCCTCCACTTTGTGCGCGATATCTGAATGATGCTTGCAGCCACAGGCATCATTCAGATATCAATCTCTTCAGCCGCCGATTCTCTGCACCATAAGAACGATCAAAGCGCTCGATTGTAGTAAAAAGCACTGGAAAAAAACGCATAAAGGTATATGTATATAGGCATCAAAAACACATCTCCACCCCTATGATAAGAATAGAACTTGGTTTGGGACTTAAAATGAGGCATATGAAAAACACATGCCTCCATCCCTGATAATGGAAAAAGAGAAAGGGTTGGGACCTCATATACCTTTATGCGTTTTTTCTAGTGCTTTTTACTACCATACCAATCCTACATGGAGGCGGCCGGTGACACACACCCCTAGTCACCTGCTCTCCATCTACTCATTAGTATTTGTATTCCTCTATTGAGGAAACTATTAAAGTTTAGTTAGGACTACAGACACGCAGAGAGCCTTGTCGCTGCCTGTAGCTTATCCATATATTTGCAAATGTGTGCAACCAATCCTCTGCTTTTAACATACAAATTTAGACAGTTGAATTTGGCCTGCTGTTTGGTTGGTAAGTTTGAGCCTGGTTATCACGTTATACAACTTTATTTATTTATACATATTGGGGCTGATTTACCAAGCCTGTGGGCCATGACTCATGGTGCACAAGCAGGAGTAAAAGTGTTTTTGAGATTTACAAAAGAGATACGCTGCCAGTGCAGTGTATTTCTCCATTTACTAAAATGCCTAATGCGCCCAGAAGAGGGCGCACGGCACGCCAGTACAGAGCTGGTGTACGGCATTTAGTAATGTAAATATTGGGGATTCGGGCGGGAGTTTATTAGGGGAGGGAGGGGGTGATGTAGGGGAAGTGTAGTGACATGTGTTTGAATGTGTGTGGCGGGCCGAATTGAAAGCGAAAGTGACTTTTAAAAACCGATCCCCGTGCGCTTGCAAAGTGGGGCTGAACCTCGGGAGGTTCATTTGCATACTGGGCATGCGCAGAGGGAAATTTCGGGGCTTCCCAATGCGCCGCGTCAGTACGCCGAGAAATTTTTAGTAAATTCTATGCGGCGTAGCTGACATTCCTGTGCATGACGCGGCGCGCGGGAATCTCCGAACGGTTTTCAGCCAGCGCTGACACTGAAGGGGAACTTTGCGCCAAATTTCAAACTTGAAACCGGCACGGGTCCCCCTCCAGGGGAACAGTAGGCTCTTCGGCTTGGTCTGGAACGTGAGGGGTTAAACCCACGCCAAAAACGGCGTGGGGTTCCCCCCAGATCCAGACCAAACCCTCATCGCAGGCACGCAGTCAGGCCGAACAGGAATGGGGGTGGGGACGAGCGAGCGCCCCCCCCCCCCCCCTCCTGAGCTGTACCAGACTGCATGCCCTCGACATGGGGGAAGTTTGCGCTTTGAGGGAGGGGGGCACTGCCCCCCCACCCCAAAGCACTCTTGTCCCCATGTCGATAGGGACAAGAGCCTCTTCCCGACAACCCTTGCCACTAATTAAGGCATGTACCGGCGCAGCGCAGTGCCAATAGTAAATCAGCCCCATTGTTTGCATCAACACACATCTCATTCAAAGTCCCAACCCTTTCTCTTTTTCCATTATCAGGGATGTGTTTTTCACATGCCTCATTTAAAGTCCCAAACCAAGTTCTATTGTTATTTTAAACCAAAACATGTTTTTCCTATAGTAACCCTTTAAGAACATTCAGTTGACGACTGTGTGTTACTGTTTATTATCTGTGGTTTGCACGATTTTACTGCAAAGTGGTGACAAGTTCTACCCTGTTCCTGGTGCCTCCCTTCCTCCTTTGTCATTCAGTCTATATAAAAGCCCAAAGCCAAGTACTGGATGTTCCACCATGGGTAAAGTACGTAAGAGTCTTCTTTTGCAATCATCCATTGTATAAGAGCAGGTTCTGCCTGTTCTCAATGCCTCCCTTCCTTCCATATAAGAACCCAACACCAATTAAAGTCACATATGTCATTATAAGGACCCAGCTATGCAATCAGAATTTGTCTAAGTTGCAAAGTACACAAGTATATTTTTCTTTTGCAATCATCATTACGTGAGGTTCAACCCTGTTCCTGTTCCCTCCCTTCCTTCTCCCTCATATGGTCTATATAAAAGCTTCCTCATCTCACAGACTTCTCAGAGAGATTTCTAGGAACTGAACATGTCTCCAGAGACGGGATCCCTCCTGATACTCCTCCTGTTCTGTGCAGGAGCCACTGCTGTCAATCTAACCACTGCACACCCCACTGCGGATAAAGAAGCTTCGGGTAAGTATTCAAAATAATGTAAAATACGGGTGATGTATATGTCTTGGATATATTGACCTCTTGCCAGGGCCGATTCTAGGGTCACAGGTGCCTGGGTGCCCCCACGTGGGCGTCGTCATTTTACTAACTCCTCCCCTTTACAAATGTTTCTATGCCAATGACTCAATCACAGAGATGCTCCCCCACAAAGTCTTCATTACCCTGGGATCTTTACATGATCTCTTAACTATAAACAAGATACAGGAAGAGAAGCAGAGTACTTTATTGGGACCTGGAGGGGGAGCCTCTGTGATGGATACAGAGAGGGCTTCTGTTAGAGAGTCTGTTAGATGTTCCACGCCCCCAACTCTACAGGCGCCTGGGTGCAATGCACCCTGTGCACCCTGGCTAGGATCGGCCCTGCCTCTTGCCTGCTCCCTCACAGTAGACACACTGCGAGCGAGCGGCACAGCCAGGGACTTAGATGTACCCTTACGCCGCGGTGTAGTTCCTAGTTTTCGCTGCTGATTTGGCACAGCATGATTTTGGCATCAGGTTTCAGCCAGTCATGGCTGAAACCTGCTGATCAGCTGTGTCGAACCACAGACAAAATTCTGTGTTTACAAACACACACACACACACACACAACTCTGTGTACACTGAATAGGGATCTGCCTGTTTCTTCTCCCTGGAAGCAGGGAATGAAATCAGCCAGATCTGTTAGTAAAAGCAGCACACGTTACTCACATTACACTTGTTAGGCACACAGTTAACCATGTAATTGCCCCTTGAACCCCTTTTGCAGCCACTGTCATTAGTACAATGTTGGTGTACAGTATTACCACACTGGGGCAGGAGGTGCGTCGGCGGAAATTTTTAGCTGTGCATTACCACTAATTTCGCAGCACTATTCGGTCGCTAACGGGGTGGTTTTACCCCCTCTAGCAGCCGAGAAAAGTGTTAAAAAACACTGCAAAGCACCCCTGCAGAGGTGCATTGCCTGCGGTATAGCCGCAGTGTCCCATTAATTTCAATGGGCAGGAGCGGTGGAGGAGCGGTATACACACCGTTCCTTCACCGCTCCAAAGATGCGGCTAGCAGGACTTTTTTAACCGTCCTGCTAGCACACCGCTCCAGTGTGAAAGCCCTTGGGGCTTTCACACTGGAGACACAGCAGCGGCTGTTTAGGGTCAGTTTGCAGGCGCTATTTTCAGTGCAATAGTGCCTGCAAAAAAAAGCTCCAGTGTGAAAGGGGTCTAATGCTGCGTACACACAATCGTTTTTCGCGTTGTAAAAAAACAAAGTTTTTAAGGGTCTAGAAAAAACAAAGTTTTTTTCAATCCGATCATTAAAATGGCCTTGCCTACACACGATCGTGAAAAATGCTCTAGCAAAGCGCGGTGACGTACAACACATACGACGGCACTATAAAGGGGAAGTTCCATTTGAATTGCGCCACCCTTTGGGCTGCTTTAGCTGATTTTGTGTTAGTAAAAGACGGTAGCGCTCCCGTCTCATAACTTGATTCTGAGCATGCGCTATACCGCCAGCGTGGCTCCCGCCGCAATGTGAAAGGGGCCTTAGTGACCCTCTCAGCCAGCCTCAGTGAGCACCAGATTGGCCTCCACATTATCACAGTCCCACTTTAAGTCGCTGATCACCGCCAATACTAGTATAACGTCTATAGCTGCATAAATTCCAGTATATATACAATATGGTTTGTAGACTATAGATTTCATACAAACCAATTAATATACACTTATTGGGATTTTTTTTTTCTTTTACCAAAGTCATGCAGCAGAATACATTTTTTCAAAATCTTTGGTCTTTTTTTTGTTTATATAATATATATATATATATATATATATATTTTAAATCCAGTGGTTATAAAATACCACCAAAAGAAAGCTCTATTGGTGTTGAAAAAATATAAATTTTATTTGTGTACAGTGTTTTATGACGGAGCAATTGCCAGTTAAAATAGATCAGTGCTAAATACCAAAAAATGCCGAGGTCATGAAGGAGGTAATACCTCCCGGAGGGCCGGAGGTCACGTGGTTAGCAATTAAAATGTAAACAAACCTATTCTATTTCTAAAGAGAGTTGTGCAATGTATATACTCATTCATCAATGAGAACGGGTGCAAAACATCTTCCAATACTTTTTTTAATTTTGTTCTGGGTAGAAATGGTAAAGGTTTAGAGCAGTGGTGGTCAACTTACTTGATATAAGGGGCCTATATTACCCATAGTGAAGAAATATCATCAGAACAAAAGGGTCCAAATCTTTATTCCATGGTCACATGATACAGCAACGTTTCGGAGCCATTCGGGTAAGTGACCTTGCCTGACGAAGGGGCCCTCCATGCGTCCGAAACGTTGCTCTATATTTATCACGTGACCACGGAATAAAGCTTTGGACCCTTTTGAGGAGTAGTTGGTGTGCTGATGACATTTCTTCACTTTGATTATCCACGGTTTTCAGCCTATGGTTAATGCAGCACCCAACATCACTGAACAGCCATTTGTGTGGGGTTCAGTTCACACCAGAACTTGCGAACAGGCTAAAAATTTGTGCGAACAGCGTTAAAGTCTATGGGACACAAACATGAAAAATCAAAAGTGCTAATTTTAAAGGCTTAAATGCATGGTATTGTCATAAAATAAGTGTTTGGGGACCCGTGTCCTGCCCCAGGGGGCACGTATCAATGCAAAAAAAGTTTAAAAACTGAAATTTTTTCAGGAGCAGTGATTTTAATAATGCTTAAAGTGAAATATTCCTTAAAATGTTGTGCCGGGGGGGGGGGGGGGGGGGTGGTGTCTATAGTATGCCTGTAAAGTGGCACTTTTCCTGTGTTTAGAACAGTCCCTGCAGCAAAATGACATTTCTAAAGGAAAATAATTGTGGCTGTAATGAATTGTCGGGTCCCGGCAATACAGATAAAAGTAATTGCCATAGGTCCCCCCCCCCAGTCCATTACCAGGCCCTTTGGGTCTGGTATGAATATTAAGGGGAACCCCAAACCAAAGTAAAAAAATAAAAGCGTGGTATGGATATTAATGAGAACCCTGCGCCAATTTTTTTAAAAGAATGGCGTAAGGGTCCACCTCAAAATCCATACCAGACCCTTCAGACGGGGCGAGGTCATCCGATTACGTCACCGGGCGGCTGCACCCTCAGCTATATAACAGCTGTCCCAGCGAGAGACGTGTCAGTGGGCAGGGCACGCCCATGGAGGCAGTCGTTGGACTTTTTAATTTGTTTTAGTTTTTAATAAAGGACTTGTCCCGAAGTGTCTCCTGTCTTTTTTTTACCATTTTTTACATTTTGTTTGGTGAAATGGTAAGGTTACAATGTACCATTACCAATTCACATAGGGCGGGCCAGGATCTGGGGGTCCCCATGTTAAAGCCCCCCATCAGCAGACCCCCACAACTACCCGGCAAGGGTTGTGGGGATGAGGCGCTTGTCCCCATCAACATGGGGACAAGGTGAGTTGGGGTGCCCCCCTGCCCCAAAGCACCCATCCCCCCATGTTGAGGGCATGTGGCCTGGTACAGTTAAGGAGGGGGGGAACTCTCTCACCCCCCCTCTTTTTCTGAGGCCTGCCAGGTTGCGTGCTCGGACAAGGGTCTGGTGTGGATTTTTGGGGGGAACGCTGCGCCTTTTTTTTTGGTGCAGGGTTCCCCTCAAAATGCATACCAGACCTGAAGGGTCTGGTATGGATTTTGAGGGGAAACCCCTAGACAATTTCTTTCAGGTGGCGTAGGGTTCCCCTTACTATCCATACCTGAAGGGCCTGGTATGGAATTTGGGGGGAACCCCACACAATTTGTTTTTTATTTTGGTTTGGGGTTCCCCTTAATATTCATACCAGACCCAAATGGACTGGTAATGGACTGGGGGGGACCCATGCGTTTTTTGACTTTTATCTGTATTGTCGAGACCCGTCAATTCATTACAGCCGCGATCAGTTTTAAATTACTTTTTTTCCTTTAGAAATGTAATTTTGTGCAGGGACTGTGTTAAACACTGGGAAAATGTGCCACTTTACAGGCATACTATACACCCCCCAGGTACTAAATGTAAAGGAATATTTCACTTTTATTGTTTCACTTTAAGCATTATTAAAATCACTGCTCCTGAAAAAAACAGGAGTTTTTAAAACTTTATTTTGCATTGATACATGTCCCCTGGGGCAGGAGCCGGGTCTCCAAACACTTTTTTGATGTATATAAGCCTTTAAAATGAGCACTTTTGATTTTTCATGTTAATCTCCCATAGACTTTTCAACGGTGTTCTGCGGCTTTCGAACTTGCCGTGAACACAGCAAATTGTTCACTATTCGGCGAACAGGCGAACACCTGAACCTATGTTGGACTCGAACATTGGGCTCATCCCTAGTGGGGAACATTGCGTTTTATTTTTTAATTACCCATAAACACCATCAAGGGCCACACTTAACCACTTCAATACATGTGCTTGGTTAAAATAACCAGAATCAGTGTATATTATTTAGTTTGTGTGAGTCCAGAAACTGCCAGACTATCTAAATTCTTGAGGTCATAAAATACTAGGACAGTACATATATCCCCAAAATGACCCCTTTTTGGAAATTAGACAGTCCAAGGTAATTAGTAAGAGGCTTTGCAATTTTTTTAAAGTTGTATTTTTTTGAAAATATTGTACATACTGTCTGCCACCAGTACAATACAGAATCATCAAACAACTGGTGTGGCAGTGATCAGGGGCACTGACTGGTGACAGTACGGAAAAAAGAAAGTTATAGATATTAACATTTTTTTTTTTAATACACTGTGACCAGAACAATATAATGCTACAATAATAACATTGTACTACTCTGGGGAAGTGATCAGGATTTTTTTTTTTTTTTTTGCACTATGTTTACTTATAGCAGTGAATTATATTGCTATAAGCAAGCATTTTACTGAACAAAACTTAATAATTTAGTCTGTTTTGTTGTGATTAGTTGTGATTGGTCAAAGCTTATCACATAGTTCAGATGGGCTGTAATTGGCCCTATCTGTACCATGTGATCAAATTGAGCAATCACAGCTAGCAACATATTTGTACACAATGGATAGAATAAAAGGAAGCCATCCATTGTGTACAACTGTCATGTGACCTGCTGTGATTTGGCACGGCAGTTACATGGTACAGGCAGCGAGCCGATACACTGATCGGTCATCGACTGATGGCAGATCGAACGGCTGCCTGGTCGGCGCTTCTTGACAGGACATCATAGGACATCCAGTTGCCCGGGGTTAACAAAAAAGTAATTGGTTGCTAGGATGAAGGGTGGTCCTAGGAACCATAATTGATAATCGTGTGCTCTCGAGCTACCATACCATTCCATTGTAGCTCTGTCTGTATGTATAGGGTCGTTGTCCTGCTGGAAGGTGAACCTCTGTTCCAGTCTCAAGTCTCTGCGCTTCTTGACAGGACATCATAGGACGTCCAGTTACCCGAGGTTAACAAACAAGTGATTGGTTGCTAGGATGAAGGGTGGTCCTAGCAACCATAATTGATAAGCGTGTGATATCACGCTACCATACCAATTCATTGTAGCTCTGGCTGTATGTTTAGGGTCGTTGTCCTGCTGGAAGGTGAACCTCTTCCCAGTCTCAAGTCTCTGCACTTCTTGATAGGACATCATAG
Source organism: Rana kukunoris (assembly GCA_029574335.1). Lineage (NCBI taxonomy): Eukaryota > Metazoa > Chordata > Amphibia > Anura > Ranidae > Rana > Rana kukunoris. The sequence goes on along the minus strand of CM056052.1, from coordinate 24,484,674 downwards.
GACGTCCAGTTGCCTGGGGTTAACAAACAAGTGATTGGTTGATAGGATGAAGGGTGGTCCTAGCAACCTTAATTGATGAGCATGTGCTCTAGCGCTACAATACCATTCCATTGTAGCTCTGGCTGTATGTTTATGGGTCGTTGTCCTGCTGGAAGGTGAACCTCCGCCCCAGTCTCAAGTCTCTACGCTTCTTGATAGGACATCATAGGATGTCCAGTTGTCTGAGGTTAACAAACAAGTGATTGGTTGCTAGGATGAAGGGTGGTCCTAGCAACCATAATTGATAAGTGTGTGCTATCACGCTACCATACCATTCCATTGTAGCTCTGGCTGTATGTTTAGGGTCGTTCTCCTGCTGGAAGGTGAACCTCCGCCCCAGTCTCAAGTCTCTGCACTTCTTGATAGGACATCATAGGACATCCAGTTGCCCGAGGTTAACAATCAAATGATTGGTTGCTAGGATGAAGGGCGGTCCTAGCAACCATAATTGATAAGAGTGTGCTCTCGAACTACCACTAACGCTGTTTTAATATATAAAAATGTCCACAACCAACACAAAGTACAATAGCCACTGCAAACATCCAATAGTGTTCTTACAACTATACAGTGCATTAAAATAAAGAAAAATTATGTTGCACTGCTATTATATATATCTAAATACCAAAAAAAATTGCAAAGAAATTGGTACTGTGAAAATATACTTGTGTACATATATATTACAATTCCATATATTCACTGTGCATTATTGTGTGACTACAATTGTGATATAAAGAGCTAATTTTCCTTCATCATAAACTCATACATATAGTAAATAAATGTGTGCAAACAAAAGAAGTAATAATGACACTGTAATAAGAATAAAATAAAAAAACAGCTACAAATAAAAATTAAATTAAAATTAAAAATAGTCTCTTGTGTCTTGTTTCTTCTTCCCGTCACCTTGGAAATAACATCTGTGCCTTGTGCAAATTGCTGCCACCATTGCCACAGAACTCTCACCTTCAATGTACTTGTATCTCGACATATACAGTGCCTTGAAAAAGTATTCATACCCCTAGAAATTCTCCACATTTTGTTATGTTACAACCAAAAACCATAAATGTATTTTATTGGGATTTTATGTGATAGACCAACACAAAGTGGCACATAATTATGAAGAGGAAGGAACATGATAAATGGTTTTCAACACTTTTTACAAATTAATATGTGAAAAGTGTGGGGGGTACATTTGTATGGCGCCCCCCGGAGTCAATACTTTGTAGAACCTCTTTTCTCTGCAATTACAGCTGCAAGTCTTTTTGGGGAGGTCTCTACCAGCCTTGCACGTCTAGAGAGGAACATTTTTGCCCATTCTTCTTCTTTGCAAAATAGCTTGAGTTCTGTCAGATTGGATGGAGAGCGTCTGTGATCAGAAATGTTCAAGTCTTGTCACAGATTCTCAATGTGATTTAGGTCTGGACTGTGACTGGGCCATTCTAACACATGAATATGCTTTGATCTAAACCATTCCATTGTAGCTCTGGCTGTATGTTTAGGGTCATTGTCCTGCTAGAAGGTGAACCTCCACCCCAGTCTCAAGTCTTTTGTAGACTCTAATGCCGCGTACACACGATCGGTTCATCCGATGAAAACGGTCTGATGGATTTTTTCATCAGATATCCGATGAAGCTGACTTTCATCAGTCTTGCCTACACACCATCAGTTAAAAAAACGATCGTGTCAGAACGTGGCGACATAAAACACGATGACGTGTTGAGAAAAATGACGTTCAATGCTTCCAAGCATGCGTCGACTTGATTCTGAGCATGCGTGGATTTTTAACCGATGGACGTGCCCATAGACGATCGTTCATAGTTTTTTCACCGATGATTAAAAAACCTATGGGGCCCACACACGATCGTTTCGTCTGATGAAAGCGGTCCTTTTTCATCAGGCGAACCGATCGCGTGTACGCAGCATAACAGGTTTTCTTCCAATATTGTCTTGTATTTGGCTCCATCCACCTTCCATCAACTCTGACCAGCTTCCCTGTCCCTGCTGAAGAAAAGCATCCCCACAACATGATGCTGCCACCACCATGTTTCACAGTGGGGACAGTGTGTTCCGTGTGATGTGATGTGTTAGTTTTCCGCCACACATAGCGTTTTGTTTTTAGGCATAAAAAGTTCAATTTTCGTCTCATCTGACCAGAACACCTTCTTCCACATGTTTGCTGAGTCTTCCACATGGCTTCTCACAAACTGAAAACAGGACTTCTTATGCACACCTCCCAATACTTTGAGATGGGAATGAGATGGGAACACCTACTACCAAATGTATGTAAGCAGAGAACACGCCTCCTGCCACACCCCCGTGAAGGAGAATTAACCAAAAAAAAGGTTAATTAAATTCACATGGGCTTTTTTTAACCACTTATTTTCCTTTATATTGGCTTTTAAAATTTGCAAATGCAGCAATTTATAAATTGGATGAAAGGTTTAGCGCTGGGAAACACTTTCTGCAAGATAAAAAGTGCATTTTATATAAAACTATATGGATCAGACCAAAATGAGGGACAGATGAGGAGGAAAGAGGGACAGGGGGACAATGCTCCAAATCAGGGACAGTCCCTCAAAATCAGGGACAGTGGGGAGCTATGCTTATGGCTTTCTTTTAACAATGACTTTCTTCTTGCCACTCTTCCATAAAGGTCAGATTTGTGGAGAGCACAACTAATAGTTGTCATGTGCACAGATTCTCCCACCTGAGCTGTGGATCCAGCTCCTCCAGAGTTACCATGGGCTGCTTCTCTTATTAACCAAATAAGGACCAGGCCTCTTTCTGAGATTTGGTATATACAAGTTAAAAAACATTTTCTTTTTGCTACAAAATTACCCCCAAA
>CM056052.1:23679618-23881693 GCA_029574335.1 Rana kukunoris | reverse complement strand
AAAATACAGTTATGACAGTTTATAGCGAGAGGTCTTCTGTGTGAGTGGCCTTAGGCCAGCAACTATGGAAAGACCACACTTTATTTCAGGTTTCCATAGAGATGCATGGCCTTATGTCTTTTTGGCTTGGTTTTATCCATATCTGTCTTTCCTTATGTCTGCTTTATGAGGTTCCTGGAGAAATTAAAGCATACACTTTGTTTCTAGTGAAATATCTACACTAAGATCCAGTTCACAATTTTTGATGCATTTTCAGGATTGCAGAAACACACTATAGTCTCAGTTATCATGGTTTTCCTTTGGGTCACGTTCACAGTGTGAATTTTATGGAAACACCAGGGACTTTTTTCTGGTTCCATAGACTTCAATGGATCAATAATGTGTATTGAAAAACACAAAATGCACCTGGAATATGCAAACTGAAACCTGCATAGGTGTGAATAAAGCCTTAAAGCGGAGGTTCACCCTAAATATAATATCTCCCATGCGATCCAGCATACTGGCGTCAGCGCCAGTATGCTGTTTTTTTTTTTTTTTAATAGCACACTTACTGTATTATTGTAGAATTGCTTTTTCTGTCCCCCGCGGTGGACGGCTGTAGTATAGCGCGTCACATCTTCCTAAATACCCGATATGGACTCGGGTAATCTCGGCGAAAATGCGGCGCCTGCGCACAGACCTAGGAGCTGACTGCGCAGGCGCCGTATTTCTCCGAGTCCTATTTCGGAGGGCGTGACGCGCCATAGCCGTAGGACTCGGAGAAATACGGCGCCTGCGCAGTCAGCTCCTAGGTCTGTGCGCAGGCGCCGCATTTCGCCGAGATTACCCGAGTCCATATCGGGTATTTTAGGAAGATGTGACGCGCTATACTGGCGCCGTCCACCACGGGGGACAGAAAAGGAATTCTACAATAATACAGTAAGTGTGCTATTAAAAAAAAAAAAAACAGCATACTGGCGCTGACGCCAGTATGCTGGATCGCATGGGAGATATTATGTTTAGGGTGAAATACCGCTTTAAGTTCCATTTTAAATACCTCCAATTGCTTCTCAAGTCTCTGAAGTTTTGAGAAAAGCACCTTCTCCAAATGAGTTTTAGTGGCTAAAATATCAGTCTACGTTGTACTAGCTGACATTAAGCAGCCTCTGTAGTAAAGCCAATCAAAGTAGTTCTCTGCTGTTTACATTTTTAAAGAATTTCCCAGTGAAAGTTTTACAATTTTCACATGGGGATAGTATTTAATGTTGAGCTTTAGAAACATTGGAGGAGATATACTAAAACTAGTGCACACAGACTTCCGTGCAACTTTGCAGTTATAACCAATAAACTTCTAGGTTTAAGGCAGGGGGTTCACAGTCGTACGTCAAACACTCCAACATTGGGAGCTCATGTAGCATGACGTGTGAAAATCAATGTTTTCCTATTGGAGCCATCTTAACTGGTCCGACACAAATCGGTCCGACTTTGAAAATGCTCCCTGTACTAATTTGGTCCGACTTTGATCCTACTTCCGCCCATTGAATATCATTGAAGTCGGATCAAAGAAGGACCCTTGTCCTAACCATCTGACTTTTGACATCCGACATGTGATTACAGAAGTAGAAGGAATTTATCTCACTCAGGAATTGTTTTGATTGGTCAAAGAACAAGTCAGACTATCACAAAGTCAGATCAAAGTAGTATCCTGTTCATGAAAGTCGGTTGGATGTAGGACCAATGTAGGACTAGACATGTGCATTCGTTTTGTTAGAATGCATTTTCGTCCGAAAATCTGTTTTTTTCGTTATCGTTTTAACAAATGATAACGAAAGCGCATAAACGAAAACCGAAAGATCCGAAATAAAAAATGCTTTATTTTTGTTTTCGTTGCGGTAAAAATTCGATAGAGAGAAAAGATTCGACATTATAGAGAAAAGATTCGACACTATAGAAATAATAGATTCGACATTACAGAGAATAGATTTCGATTTATGAGAAAATAGATTCGATATTATTACTAGTCATACAACATTAGAATTCTTGTATGCGGGAAATATTCGAACGGAAATGTACGATTCGGCGTAAAGATTCGAAGTTCCGTCGAATACTCTTTTGACCATTCGACAGAAACCAAGTATTTTTGGATTTTCGGACGAAAGCCATTCCCCAACGAAAAACGAAATAAATCAAAACGATTTTCGGGAGTAACTAAATACATTTATTTTCCAAACGAAAACGAAAAAAACAAAACAAAATATTCCAGTCTGCACATGTCTATGTAGGACCAATGTAGGACCGATGTCACAGTGCAAAGTAGGATGAAAGTCGTATAGTGTGAACCCAGCCTTATTGGCAAAGCCTAATTGAACAAGCTGAAGTTAGATGCTGATTGGTTACTATGCACAGCTGCACCAGATTCTGTGTGCACCAGTTTTAGTAAATTTCCTCTATTGTCTCCTTTAGTTTAGGACAGCGCGTAGAATTATGTCAGGTTTTTACCTTTCCCCAGGGGCAGCTGGTGCTCAATATTAGGGGGGCAGCAAATAAAACTCCCCCTTACTCGCACCGACGCCGCCCACAGTTGACGGATGGGAAGGCAGCCTTACCTTAGGAGATGAGTAGGGGTAGGTAGGAGGGGTGGCTGAGGGTCATAGAATACTGGGCTTTTCCTCCAGGCCAAACAGGAATTGTGTCTTAAGACTCCGTGACCAATCGGGTCACAGGTCGTTTCCCGATTGGCCGGGAGGAGAAGCAGGAAGACAATAGTGAATATTAATTTGCTATTGTCACACAAGTGGGTGGGCTTGGGCTCTGCACCCAGAGCCCACCCTTTTTTAAAGCCAATTAGAGCCACGTGCTTAAAAGAAAAGAAAAAAAAACATAGAAATCCAATGCGTGTGGCGCCCCCATGTGGATTAGAGGCCGACTATTGGAATAGGGAGGTGACATCCCTGCGCCTCTTACGGACGGGCCACCACTGCCTTTAACCCTTTTATTAGAAAAGATTCTACTGTATATAGCAGGAAACAGCACTCCCCTCTCTCCAATACACCTCTTTACAAGGGCACAGCTTGCTCCTCGGGGTGCCTGGGTCTGCTGCAGGTTGAACTAACCTGGAAGTGTTTAGCCTTCATTACTCTGGTGGAGATAGCAAAGGACAGTTATTGTGCAGATCAGGAACTCTTTTAACCAATCTGCATGTACTGGAGGCATCAGAGATCTATTGTATGTACAGGGACCCATCTTTATACAATGGGTTTACAGCCTTCCACGTATCAGGTTCAGCATTATTCATTGATGTCCTCTTTGAATTTATTTTTTTCTTTATATAATTCTTCAATTACTTTTTTATTCACAAATTGATTACAATGCATACTAATTACCTTTTAGTTTAAATGGTGCTGCATTTAAAGTAATGTTCCACCCAAGAATGAACTTTAATGTAAAAAAAAATACTTTTATTTTTTTACATTTCGTAATCTGCCTACTTCCTAGTCCTAGGTGGTTCAACTTCCTGTCCTAAGACCCCATTGCCTCCGGAGAAATGATGACACTCATTTCCCAGGAGTCTCTGGGCATTACTGTGCCTAAAAATCGCCCCCAGCATGCACCTTTCCCTGAAAACCAGGAAGAAAAAGGAACTGGGCTTCACATGCCCACACATATGATGGATACAGCCACAACATTTGCTGGAGGATATAAGGCAAGTGTTTGCAATGATTTCTGGAATGATTGGTGAGCTATTAATATGTTTTAGGGACTATTTATTGTGATTAATTTTAGCTTGAAAAAAATAAAAAAAATTGCCCGAAACCCGCTTTAAATGATGTGTTAAAAGTATTTTCTTAGGAGCTGTCTCTGGTGCTGACCGTATGTTGTAAAGAGATCAGCGCGCTGGAGAGGTTAATCTTTTTCTCTAGTAGTTTTACAGTTTAAAATGTAGTTTTTCCTCTCTTGAGGCTATCAGTCTTGTATGTCAAGCATATATGTAGGGTCCTGTTAAGATGATACCAGCCTGCATTCTCGGCAGTACCACAGAGGTGCTTTTAAAGAGTAACCAAAAAGAAAAATTGCACATCTGCCAAAGTTGTGGTGTCAAAACAGGAAAAATCCTACTCAAATGGGGACAGATCAACAATTTAAGGGACAGAACAATTTTTTTTTTTTTTTTTTTTTAGCGGTGAAGAATGAATCCCTTAGTAAATTTTTACTGCTGTTTTTTTTTATATAGAAGAGTGGAAGACTTAGTACTTTAGTGAATTTTTTAATACTTTTTGTGATCCCATTAGCAACATTTTGCTATCACAACTTGTGGAAGTAATGGCAAATCTCCCCATTGGGAAAACAGAGAGCAATATAGACCACAAAAGGGATGTTTGTAACTTTTCCCTATCTGGCACAAAAAAAAAAATCTCGGACTGGAGCTAGGATTTCGTGTTTTTTGTTATTAGATCATTTTGATGGTGCTACACATACAAAATGTATATGCTCTTATCTCATATGTGTTTAACCGGATGTTAGATGGACACGGGGGCGGACTGACCATTGAGTCACTTGGGCACTGCCTGAGGGCCCCATGCCACTAGGGGGCCCCATCAGGGTTGCCAGGCTCAGTAAAACCAGGGACAGTATGTAAAAATCAATGTTTTTTTTACATCTGTCCCTGATATGTCCGAAACCGACATGCTTTTGATGTGAAAATCCCAAGATTTTAACTGCCCTGCCTCTGCACTGCCTCCTGGCGTGGTAGCCATCTGTAAGCCTGGGGCCCTATAATCTTCTATTGCCCGGGGGCCACATGAGTTGTCAGTCCGCCCCTGTTTGGACAGTATAAATGATGTATAATGATTATGTAATTTTTATGTAGCACCCTCTACTGTAGGTAGGTGCTAAAATAGGATTTTTGCAAGGGAAACTATCAGTGCATGTACATTTAGGCAGGCCTATGCTCCAGTCTAGGCCTGCTTGTTTTTATCTGGGGGGCAGGGAGTGGTTAGTGTAGCAGTGGTGTAATCACATTTGCTTTAGTTCTAGGACGCCTCCCCTGCATCCAAGGAGAATGATCTGGAAGAGGGGCAGGACACAGGACTGAAGTGACAGGGATCTCATGTGGTGGGGGGCCCTGACCAATCCCCACGTGGTATTGGCAGGAGGCTCGGATCTGGGGGGGGGGGGTTGTCAGCCGGGAGATGTGGAGAATGGAGCATTAGGCAGCAGCAGGAGGCCATCTCCATCTTGAGGGGGGGGGGGTGTACCGATCGCAGAGGAGCCCGGGAAGGAGCTACATCCTTACATAGTCATGGATGGAGTGTTCTGGAACAGAGGGGCTGGAGAAGCTGCCGGAACATGTGTCCAGTTTAAGTTCTCCATCATGGACTCGAGGCAGGAAAAGGTTGGTGAGTGGATCACATTGGCTTTTACAGTACATACATGCATTAAAGAGAAATAAACAACGTGTCCCTGAAAATGTATCTGAAATGTTAAGAAACTGATTTAATCTGAAACTGATTCACATTTCAGGAAAGGAAAACAGCTTAAACCATTCAATATAACTTAACATGTGAGTTTGTCAAACATTCACTTATGTGTAGAATAAAGGCAGCAATTATATTTGTTCACACTGACAGCACATAGAGCTAATTTTCCTATATACATGAAAAGCTGTCATCTGAATATTGCATAGATTCTGTTTCTGGGATATTTTTTCTGCAGTCACCGCCTTCATTTCAGCATTGACAATTTCATGTGGCTGCAATCTGTTGCAGTAGCTATATATTTCTCATAAATAAACATTTTGTTTGATTCAGCTTGTAATGAAGCTCCATTGCTTTCCGCTAATACAGTTACCATCACCGAGTTAAGGAACAACCATCATTACATTTCTTAGGTTGTATACTATGCAAGATGACATTACTGCCGGAATGGGACTTTATGCGTGTTAACGCTTTTGCTTCCAGCCAGGCCATTTTTTCTTTCACAAACGTGCTAACATGCAACTTACGGCCTTAAAAATGTACTAAAATGATATTATCTGTAACAAGAGGACATACAGGATAAATAGCTGGATGTCACATTATAATTTCAATAAAAAGAAGCAATAAAATATATATTTTTTAAGGCAACACAGTTTAAAAAATTACATGCAAGTACTGGTATATTTCTAAATAGCCACAGAGGATATAAGTCTACTTAGTGGGCACCAAATGCTGCAAACCCAGATATTAGCATGTAAAAGTAGGAGTGAAATCATCACTGTGCTGTACATAGCCTGTGCAAGAAGAAGAGCTGTGGGAGGGACCTACAGGAGGGGGGCGGAGACTAGACCAGTCACCTTGCTGCACAAGGAGAGAGATAGCAGCAGTGACAGGCAAAGTTTTATACTAGCTTACTGCACAAATCTAGGAGAAATGCACAAAATTCAAGATCAATACACATTAGAGATAAAACTTGCTTATTACAGTTTAGCTTTAAAGTGACACTAAAACTTTGTGTTTAAAAAAAAAAAATAACAAACATGTCATACTTACCTCCACTGTGCAGATTGTTTTGCACAGAGTGGCCCTGATCCACCTGTTCTGGGATCCCACGGCGGGCTCTTGCATAGGATGCATTAAGGTGAAAAAACACGTAGGTTTACAACCCCAAATCCATCATTAACATAACTAACACCTTGGAGCATTTCACACCAACAGGTGCCTAATCATAAGGTCATGTATGTTTCATGATATGTGCAAAAAATAATGTGAAATCTATATGAATATAAACCACTTTTGTTGTGAAAAATACATTCCACTCTGAGTGATCTATGTACATTGCAAGGCAGTGGCGGCTGGTGATCAAAATTTTTGGGGGGGTGCAAACAAACGAGAAAAAAAAACAATTGCAGCCTCACTGTGCCCAACAATTGCAGCCTCACTGTGCCCAACATTTGTCACCTGTGTGCCCTGCCATTGTAGCCACTGTGCCCTGCCATTGTCGCCACTGTGCCCTGCCATTGTAGCCATTGTTCCCCGTAAAATGCGCCCCCCCTGCACTTACCTGGGGTCAGCCGTGCTTCTTCTTCTGTCCCTCGATGTGTTCTTCCGCCCTCGTTGATGCTTCAGCCAATCAGGTTACCGGTAACATACCGTGCGTCCCGAGGATAAGCATCCGGAAGCCGACTACAGTCTGAGGGACGTTTCACAGACGGGTTACTAGTGTTGCTCACGAATATTCGCATTGCGAATATTCGCTACGAATATTGCATATTCGAGTATTCGCGTATAACTCGAATATTGCGGCGAATATTCGTATTTTTTCAAATTTATTTTTTAAAACAGATCACATCCTAGTGATCTCCATCGACGTCTAAAAGCATTGCTGGTATGATTAGAGAGGACCCTGGCCGAGTAGCTGATGCGATTCTTTTATGTTGCCGAAAATTCGCATTGCGGCAACATAAAAGAATCGCATCAGCTACTCGGCCCTTCTTTTGCATCAGAGCCAATCAGAATAACTTGAATATTCGGCAAAAGGAATATTGCGCGATATTCCTTTTGCCGAATATTCGAGTTATTCTGATTGGCTCTGATGCAAAAGAAGGCGGAGAAGATAATCGCGCAATATTCCTTTTGCCGAATATTCGAGTTATTCTGATTGGCTCTGATGCGCCCTTCTTTTGCATCAGAGCCAATCAGAATAACTCGAATATTCGGCAAACGGAATATTGCGCGATTATCTTCTCCGCCCTTCTTTTGCCCCCTTATTCCTCCTTTCTTTTAAGTAGAGTTAGTGTAGAGTTAGTGTTTAGTGCATATTAGTTTAGTAATACAGGAAATGATCTCGTTTATGAGAATTTCGCAATCATTTTCGCATTAGCGAAATTTCGCATTAGCAAAATTTTGCAAAAAAATTTTTGGATAAAATATCACGAATATTCCATATTAGCGAATATTCGCGAATATTCTTCTATATATTTGCGCAATATCACGAAATCGAATATGGCGTATTCCGCTCAACACTACAAGTTACGCAAACGACGTAAACATTTTCAAATTTCCCGAGGTCACGAAGTCCATACTTAACATAGGATGCGCCATCTTTTTGGTGCTTTATCTTTATGCCGGGAAACCCCTTACGGAAACGGCGTAAAGTCACTGCGTCGGGCTGGCGTACGTTCGGGAATTGGCGTATCTCGCTGATTTACATATTCTCGGCTTTAAACCATCGGGAACGCTCCTGGCGGCCATTTTAAAAATGCATTTAAGATCTGACGGCGTAATACAATTACGCCTCTCGGATCTTTCCTGCAAACCAGCGTATCTTGTTTTCTGAATACAGAAAACAGATACGCCAGCGCAAAGTGTGAGTTATGCCGGCGTATCACTGATACGTCGGCATAACTCTACCTGAATTTGGCCCTTTAAGTTTACTGAACTGTCTGCCAGGAGCCTGTTTACTTCTCTGATCCTGACAACATATTGAAAAATTATTTTTTAAATTACATTAGCTTGATAAAGCTTATGTGACATTTCAGTGATTAGATTTATGTATATATTAAAGTTGCATCTCAGAGCACATGTGGTTGTTCACTAATTACCCAAACCATGCTCATGGACTCACTACAGGGCCGTCCTTAAGGCAGGGCAAAAGGGGAAACTGCCCTGGGCCCTGTCATGGTTGTGGGCCCAAAGCAGCTGCCTCATACTTGCCAAGTATCCCAGTTTAAATTCCCTTGTCCCTTGAAGTTTTAGTCCTTTGCTGTGTCCTGATTTCTCAGTGTGAAGTGCTGCTACTAATGCTGCCCTATTGTTGTGTACAGATGACTCACCTGCAGACCCTGTGTTTATATATAAATAACCATCATTGATATGTAAATAACAGGATCATTTATATGTAAATAGTGGCGGCTTTCATATGTAGATTGTGCACCTCTGGAGTGAAGAGATTGTCATGGACCTTGGAATGCTAAAGTGTTTCTACTTGAAATCTGTTACACAGTGGGGGGTCTCTGCCCTGTCTTAAGGCTAACTTCCTCTCCAGACAGCTCCATTGTTCTGTGGCTGGCTATGGTGTACATTGATTGCCCCCTGGGGCTTCTGTCTCATTACACATAGCAGTCCTGCTATTCAAGCTAGCGGACCAATCTCTGTGACTATTCCAAGTCCGCATTGCATGGCTACAGAGGACTTGAGTGAGGACTGCATATACTTTACAATTGAACAATAGGAAAGCAGTTGTTGGGGGTGGGATGTTCCAAATTCTGTATAAAAGTGTGCTGTGTGGCTTCCAATAAAAGAGTCCTGTTTGAACAAACATACAGCTTGCCTGGTGTTTGTTCTAATGGATTCCAGCACATAGCTGTAGTTCGGATCCCGGAGCCTTGGATGACTGAACCATCAGACGTCGCAATCTGATCCAATAGTAGCAGAGGAGTGTCGGGAGAGAGGAAGCAAGCGAGCAAGGGGCTCGTCACAGAGATGATGTGCTGTAACCTCTAGCAACTAATCAGTGAGCCGTAATGTGTGCTGTAACCTCTAGCAACCAATCACAATCACTGCCTGATCTGATACAGTTAACTGATTTTAAGTCTAGCTGATATTATTGTATGTCTCAGAGCAGGTGGAGAGCAAAATTGCATGGGGGGGGGGGCAAAAATGTTTTGCCCAGGGTCCAATCAACATTAAAGACAGCCCTGCTCACTACGTACCTATATATTGTTTGACCATGTGACTTCAGCTCCCCAACATGCTGATGTGATACCCATTAGTAATCTGGAAACATGCAGTTGTTTTTTTCTGTTATATCAATATTTCTGAGCGGCAGCACTTATTTGTGCTCCTGATAGAGGAACCTTCCAGTTAAAAAAAAATAAAAAAGCAATGAGTTAATGAATATCACAAGAAAATTGCATGTTTTTGTTGAGTTTACATGATCATATGGCACATTTGGATGGAGAGACTATAGAGAAAAACTTAACCATGATGATCAGTAGTGTTGCTCACGAATATTCGTATTGCGAATATTCGGCTCGAATATGGCATATTCGAGTATTCGCGATATATTCCGAATTTTCGCGGTGAATATTCGCTATTTCGAATATTCAAATTTTTTCAATTTTTTTTTCAGGACAGATCACATCCTAGACATCCCCGTCGACGTGTAAAAGCATTGCTGGTATGATTAGAGACCTTGGGCCGAGTAGCTGCAGCGATCCTTTTATATTACCGAATATTCGCAATGCGAATTTGCGACACTAGGCTTATCGCGCGATCATTGTATATTGCCGAAAAATTCGCAATGCGATCACGAGACAGTAGCGATATCGCGCGATTATGTTTTCTTCCGCCTCAGAACGATTATTTCAGTTTCATTATTAAAATAGATCACATCCTAGTGATCTCCTTCGACGTCTAAAAGCATTGCTGTTATTATTAGAGACCTTGGTCCGAGTAGCTGACGCGATTTTTTTATATTGCCGAATATTCGCAATGCGAATATTCGGCAATAGGGATATTGCGCGATTATTTACTCCGCCCTTCTGCATCAGAGCCAATCAGAGTTCTCCTTCCACACTCGTCATAGGTTAGCAACCAATAGGAACCTGCCTGTATGGGCATTATATAAGGTCACTCCCAGCAGCATTTCATTGCAGATCCAGAACTTGGCTAGAGAGTGTGGAGACTGTGTCTGTGTTGCTGGTATTTTGCATCTTGCATCATCATCAGCATTGTCCTTTATGGTTGCTATTTGCTACAGTACTTACTGATTCCAGTGGATATTTTCCAGCTCATAATCCTAAACTGCTTTTTTCAAAGCAATACACCCAAGAGCTTTTTTAAAAGCTAATTTTTGTTTTGTGCTCTGTTGTTCAACTTCTGTTAGTGTAGTAAGTTGCAGCTTAGCTATTGACTGCTTCCTATTGCTTTAATTGCAGATATTCCAGATTTCCTGATTCCTGAAAGGCCCAAGAGATTTTTTTAAAAGCCCCCTTTTTTTTTCTGCTGTGTTGTTCAAATTCTGTTAGTTCAGTAAGTTGCAGCTTAGCTATTGACTGCTTCTTATTGATTTAATTGCAGATATTCCAGATTTCCTGATTCCTTAAAGGCGCAAGAGCTTTTTTAAAAGCTCTTTTTTTTTCTGCTGTGTTGTTCAACTTCTGTTAGTGTAGTAAGTTGCAGCTTAGCTATTGACTGCTTCTTATTGATTTAATTGCAGATATTCCAGATTTCCTGATTCCTTAAAGGCGCAGGAGCTTATTTAAAAGCTCTTTTTTTTTCTGCTGTGTTGTTCAACTTCTGTTAGTGTAGTAAGTTGCAGCTTAGCTATTGACTGCTTCTTATTGATTTAATTGCAGATATTCCAGATTTCCTGATTCCTTAAAGGCGCAGGAGCTTTTTAAAAAGCTCTTTTTTTTTCTGCTGTGTTGTTCAACTTCTGTTAGTTTAGTAAGTTGCAGCTTAGCTATTGACTGCTTCTTATTGATTTAATTGCAGATTTTCCTGCTTCCTGAAAGGCCCAAGAGCTTTTTTAAAAGCTAGGTTTTGTGTTGTTCATTTTAGTTAGATTTCTGTATAGTAAGTGTACATACTGTTGGTGTACATTTATTGCAGCTAGCTTACTTTAGTGTGTGTTTAGTGTTCTGTGTTTTAAAAAAAAAAAAAGTTATTAGTTAGTGTTTCTTTATTTTTTTTTATTTTTTTAGTTGTAGTCCTTGTTAGTTTAAAAAAAAAGTAGCCTTAGTTTATAGTCATATACGTTTGTGTAAGCAGTTAGTGTTTGTTGAGTGCATTTCTTTTTATTTTTTGTAGTTCTTGTCTTTGGTGTACTAGTTTTATTAAAGTTTAGTAGCTGTCTGTGTACGTCTTTGTCTGCGTGCCTGTCTTTTAAAAAAACACCAAAAAACATTTTACACACATTTCCCTCCCCCAATAAAGTTTACCCCCCCACACACACACATCAGCAATTATGAGCGGCATCCGTGGCTGTGGCAGCAGGGGTAGGGGAGTTACTCCCAGTGCTGGGTCGCTGCCAGCACGGGGTACCTCTCGTGCCCCTACTATTGCTAGAGGATCAGGTGGAAGGGGAGTCCGCCTCATGCGTGATTTTTTTTGCATCTGGCAGCCGCCCGATATTGCCATCTCAGGCTCAAGGAGAGTGGTGGACTACATGGGGCACAGCAGTGCCACTGAGTCGTCGGTCCCGGCTCACAGTAGTTCCACTATTACACCGTTGCCTGTAGTACCCCCCCCCAGCCCCCAGAGTCCAGCATCTTACTGTTCGACAGCGACAGTGAGAGGGATGTCTTGGTGGAGGCCATGCATCGGGCAGAGCTCCCGCTCTGTCCTGATGGTCAGGACCTTTTTTGAAGGGATGGACGATGAGTATGGGATACCTGCCGTCAGTATCCCAAAGACATCCCTTCAAAGTGGTGGTGCTGTTTTGGTGCAGGAAACATCAGCACCTAGTCAGACCCAGGCGTGGGTGAGGGAACAGCGGAGCCAGGCTATCGGCTCCATGTCAGCTGGTTCCCTCATACCACAACATCACAGCCCTTGGTCTGACATCTCTGGGGGCGAGGAGGGTGACCCATCATGGTTGCCATCTGTCTCGTCGGCTCACTGCGACAGTGACGACGGGGAAGGTAGGCACCCTGTGGAAACGGTGCGCCAGGTCACCACCAGGGAGACCAGCGTCAGGGTCTCCACTGGAGATGGCAGCAGGAGGTGTCAGCAGCAGCAGCAGCAGCAGCAAGCAGCAGCAGGCAGCTCCACCTGTGCGTACCGAGTCCCAGCAGATGCAAGTCAGCGTTACCCCATCTGACGGGAGAGGGTGACGCTGAAGTCACCTGTCTGGGCCTACTTCACCTGGTGGCAGAAACCCTCTAGTGGCCATCTGCCGGATCTGTTCAGTCAGGGTGAAGAGAGGGAAGAATTTGGCTCGGGTGGGGTACCACAGCCCTGAACCAGCACCTGAGGATAAATCACTGGCGGGTGCATGACGAAATGAAGCGTGGTGGTGGTAGCAGCGCCACCACCACAAGTGAGCAGGGTACAGCAGCCCTGCCACAGCTTCATCTCTTCCAGCAGGTCATGCCCCCCCGCTCCCTCTACTAGTGGTACTGGTACCGGCAACCAGACCTCTACTTTGACAGCACCTCCGCGTCCGTGTCCCGCACTGCCGTCCGGCGCCAGGCGACTATTTCAGACGCCTTTGAACGCAACACTCCCTTCTCCACCGGAGACCGACGTGTGCGTTCCCTCAATGGGGCTCCTGGCAAGGGTTATTGCCCAACATCTTCTTCCCTTCAATATCGTGGACAGCAACCCCTTCAGACAGATGTTGGAGCAGGCCCAACCCAATGGCGTGTCCCCAGCCGCCATTTCTTTGCCAGGACTGGTGTCCCTGCCCTACACCAGCACATTTGTGAAGAATGTAACCCTGTCGCTGGATCACGCTGTCAGCGACAGGGTGCATCTGACAATGGATGGCTGGACCAGCAGGCATGGGCAGGGGCGCTACATAAGCTTTACTGCCCATTGGGTTTCCCTCCAAGGCGCCGGGGAGGGATCGGCGGCAACAGATTTTGTGGTGCCGCCCCGGGGTGTCCAGGGGAGAAACTGTGGTCTCCGTCAAGCCTCTGTCTCCGCAGCTGCTGAGCCTCCCAGCAAGCGCCCCCGTAAGTACTCAGGTGTGGTGCACGTGCGCTGTCAGGCCGTGCTCCAGCTTGTTAGCTTAGGGGACCGGAGACACACTGGACAAGAAGTGCTGACCGCACTTCAGGCTCAGGTCCAGAAGTGCTGACACCACGAAGGCTCCAGGCAGGTATGGTTGTCTGTGATAACGGCAGCAACCTACTCTCCGCCCTTCAGGCTGGCAGTCTGACTCACGTGCCCTGTCTGGCACATGTCCTCAACCTAGTGGTGCAGAAGTTCATGCGCACCTATCCTGGGTTGAGTGACATTGTGCTAAGGGTGCGTAGGATTGCCAGCCACTTCAGGCGCTCCCCAACCGCTACCGCGTCCCTGTCCAAGTGGCAGCGGGTCAACAGGCTGCCCCCTCACAGGCTGATTGTGGACAGTGTAACGCGGGTGGAACTCCACCCTCCAAATGCTGGAGAGGTTGTGGGAGCAGCGAAGGGCGGGTGAGGCAGTACCTGCTGGAGCAACCCACTGCCGGCCCAGCATCAACACTCCCGTACATCACCTGTGCGGACCAGTGGGGGCAGATACACCAGGTCTGCCAGGTGTTGGGCCCTTTTGAGCAGGCGACCAAGATGGTCAGCAGGGAGCATGTCGGCCTTAATGACGTGCTCCCTATAGTGTTCGTGCTGGAGAGGACACTAGATCGCCTGCTCCAAGCTGGGGAGAGTGCCTTGGTGGAGCAGGAGGAGGCAGCACTGCTCCACCGAGACCAGGGCCAGGAGAGGAGGAGGAGGAGGAGGAGGAGGAAGATGATGATGAGGACTAGGTTGCTGGTGTCGTCCTGGAGTCAGGGCCTGGCCAGGAGGGACAGCAGGTGTTGGGGGCACCGATAGTCCGGGGGTTGGGCATCTCTGAGCGTGATCAGCAGCGCCTCAGGGAAGAAGAGTCTGACCTCATTGACCTGGGCAGCAGTGAGGAGTCACAGCGGGCTGCCGCTCTTCCCCATGGCTGCCCACATGCTGAGATGCCTCAGGAGGGACCCCGGGTTAAGACCATCAAGGGCAGGGATGATTATTGGATGGCCACCCTTTTGGATCCCAGGTGCAAGGGGAAAGTGGAGCAGTTCATCCCAGCCAGTCGGAGGCAGCGCCGGATGGAGGAACTGCAGGCAGGCATTGTCAGCCGTTTGGAGCAGGCAACTCCCCGGCTCCAGTTGTCACCCCTCATCTCACCCAGCAGGTGTCTGCACCCAGCAGCAGCCGAGCAGGGGACCTAATGGAAGAGATGAGGATGTTCTTCCAATCGGATCAACCCAGTACCAGCAGCAGCAGAAGCAGTCACCACCAGCGTCTGGCCCACATGGTGGCAGATTACATGGCGTCCGCCGGTGCTTCGGAGAGTATGAATACCGACGACCCCATGGAGTACTGGGTTGCCAGATTGGACACCTGCCGCGAGCTCGCTCAGTATGCGCTGGAGCTATTGTCTTGCCCCCCCTCCAGCGTACTATCTGAGCGGACATTCAGCGCGGCAGGTGGGGTGGTCACGGACAAGAGGACCGTCTGTCTACAGACTCCGTGGACAGACTCACATTCATAAAGATGAATGAGTCTGGATCGGCGGTGACTTTCTGGCACCCGCCGTCGGTTCAGGGCATGAAGGGTCCCTTGTCATGCATTCCCTGATCTATTTACAGTGCTGAAAAAAATTATTTGAACACCTGAGTAAATCAATGTAAATATTTGGTAGAGTAGGCTGTGTTTGCAATTACAGCGGACAAACCTTTCTTGTAGTTTTTCACCAGCTTTGCACACACTGTAGGAGGGATATTTGACCCACTCCTCCACACAGATCTTCTCTACATGAGTCAGTTTTCTGGGCTATCGCTGTGAAAACCCGAGTTTGAGCTCCCTCCAAAAATTCTCTATTGGGCTTAGGTCTGGAGACTGGCTAGGCCACGCCAGAACCTTGATATGCTCCTTACAGAGCCACTCCTTGGTTATCCTGGCTGTGTGCTTTGGGTCATTGTCATGTTGGAAGACCCAGCCTCGACCCATCTTCAAAGCTCTAACTGAGGGAAAGAGGTTGTTGCCCAAAATCTCGCAATACATGGCCCCGAACATCCTGTCCTTATTATAATGCAGTAACCCTGTCCCATGTGCACAAAAACACCCCCAAAGCATGATGCTACCACAACCCATGCTTCACAGTAGGGATGGCGTTCTT
Source organism: Rana kukunoris (assembly GCA_029574335.1). Lineage (NCBI taxonomy): Eukaryota > Metazoa > Chordata > Amphibia > Anura > Ranidae > Rana > Rana kukunoris. The sequence goes on along the minus strand of CM056052.1, from coordinate 23,865,866 downwards.
GGCATGGTACTCATCATTCTTCTTCCTCCAAACAAGGTTAGTGGAATTATGACCAAAAAGTTATATTATGGTCTCATCTGACCACATGACTTTCTCCCATCAGTCCTCTGCATCAGTGAAGACACCTATGTCACAAGTTATTTGCCACTCTATACTACTATTACCACTGCTGCTGCTGCTGCTGCTGTTCATGGCTGCTCTTTCCCAGTCATTATTACACACTATATTGTCTACTGCTACTAATATGCTGCTGCTCACGACACCTATGTCACTAGTTATTTGACACTACGGACTACTATGGTCACTACTGACGCTGTAAAGTCCTGCCCACGTGGTTTGGATGTACTATGTCTGCCGTGTCTGACCATCTCCTGTACTATGTCTGCAGTCTGACCATCTCATGTACTATGTCTGCAGTCTGACCATCTCATGTTACATGAGATGGTCAGACTGCAGACATAGTACAGGAGATGGTCAGAGACTGCAGACATAGATAGTACAGGAAGATTGTCATAGACTGCAGACATAGTACAGGAGATGGTCAGATTGCAGACATAGTAAAGGAGATGGTCAGAGACTGCAGACATAGTACAGGAGATTGTCAGAGACTGCAGACATAGTACATGAGATGGTCAGACTGCAGACATAGTACAGGAGATGGTCAGAGACTGAAGACATAGTACAGGAGATGTGATGAGACTGCAGACATAGTACAGGAGATGGTCAGACTGCAGACATAGTACATGAGATGGTCAGACTGCAGACATAGTACAGGAGATGGTCAGAGACTGAAGACATATTACAGGAGATGGTCAGACTGCAGGCATAGTACAGGAGATGGTCAGACTGCAGACATAGTACAGGAGATGGTCAGAGACTGCAGACATAGTACAGGAGATAGATAGTCAGAGACTGCAGACATAGTACATGTCTGCAGTCTGGACCATCTCATGTACTATGTCTGCAGTCTCTGACAATCTCCTGTACTATGTCTGCAGTCTCTGACTATCTACTGTACTATGTCTGCGAGGTCTCTGACAATCTCCTGTTACTATGTCTGCAGTCTCTGACCATCTTCCTGTACTATGCCTGCAGTATTCATGACCATCTCCTGTACTATGTCTGCAGTCTATGACAATCTCCTGTACTATGTCTGCAGTCTATGACAATCTCCTGTACTATGTCTGCAGTCTGACCATCTCATGTACTATTCTGCAGTCTGACCATCTCCTGTACTATGTCTGCAGTCTCTGACCATCTCCTGTACTATGTCTGCAGTCTGACCATCTCATGTACTATGTCTGCAGTCTGACCATCTCTGTACTATGTCTGCAGTCTTGACCATCTCCTGTACTATGTCTGCAGTCTCTGACAATCTCCTGTTACTATGTCTGCAGTCTGACCATCTCATGTACTATGTCTGCAGTCTGACCATCTCATGTACTATGTCTGCAGTCTCTGACCATCTCCTGTACTATGTCTGCAGTCTCTGACAATCTCCTGTACTATGTCTGCAGTCTATGACCATCTAATGTACTATGTCTGCAGTCTCTGACCATCTCCTGTACTATGTCTGCAGTCTATGACAATCTCATGTACTATGTCTGTAGTCTATGACAATCTCCTGCACTATGTCTGCAGTCTGACCATCTCATGTACTATGTCTGCAGTCTGACCATCTCATGTAATATGTCTGCAGTCTCTGACCATCTCCTGTACTATGTCTGCAGTCTATGACAATCTCCTGTACTATGTCTGCAGTCTATGACAATCTCCTGTACTATGTCTGTAGTCTATGACAATCTCCTGTACTATGTCTGTAGTCTATGACATCTCCTGTACTATGTCTGCAGTCTGACCATCTCATGTGTACTATGTCTGCAGTCCTGACCATCTCCTGTACTATGTCTGCAGTCTATGACAATCTCCTGTACTATGTCTGCAGTCTATGACAATCTCCTGTACTATGTCTGCAGTCTGACCATCTCATGTACTATGTCTGCAGTCTCTGACCATCTCCTGTACTATGTCTGCAGTCTCTGACAATCTCCTGTACTATGTCTGCAGTCTGACCATCTCATGTACTATGTCTGCAGTCTGACCATCTCATGTACTATGTCTGCAGTCTCTGACATCTCCTGTACTATGTCTGCAGTCTCTGACCATCTCCTGTACTATGTCTGCACAGTCTATGACCATCATTATTATACTATGTCTGCAGTCTATGACCATCTCATATGTACTATGTCTGCAGTCTTGACCATCTCCTGTACTATGTCTGCAGTCCTATGACAATCCCTGTACTATGTCTGCAGTCTATGACCATCTCATGTACTATGTCTGCAGTCTGACCATCTCATTGTACTATGTCTGCAGTCATGACCATCTCATGTACTATGTCTGCAGTCTGACCATCTCATGTAATATGTCTGCAGTCTCTGACCATCTCTGTACTATGTCTGCAGTCTATTGACCATCTCCTGTACTATGTCTGCAGTCTCTGACCATCTCTCTGTACTATGTCTGTAGTCTATGACAATCTCCTGTACTATGTCTGTAGTCTATGACAATCTCCTGTACTATGTCTGCAGTCTGACCATCTCATGTACTATGTCTGCAGTCTCTGACCATCTCCTGTACTATGTCTGCAGTCTATGACAATCTCCTGTACTATGTCTGTAGTCTATGACAATCTCCTGCACTATGTCTGCAGTCTGACCATCTCATGTACTATGTCTGCAGTCTGACCATCTCATGTAATATGTCTGCAGTCTCTGACCATCTCCTGTACTATGTCTGGTCTATAGACCATCTCCTGTACTATGTCTGCAGTCTCTGACCATCTCCTGTACTATGTCTGTAGTCTATGACAATTCCTGTACTATGTCTGTAGTCTATGACAATCTCCTGTACTATGTCTGCAGTCTGACCATCTCATGTACTATGTCTGCAGTCTCTGACCAATCTCCTGTACTATGTCTGCAGTCTATGACAATCTCCTGTACTATGTCTGTAGTCTATGACAATCTCCTGTACTATGTCTGTAGTCTATGACAAATCTCCTGTACTATGTCTGCAGTCTGACCATTCTCATGTAACTATGTCTGCAGTCTGACCATCTCCTGTACTATGTCTGCAGTCTCTGACATCTCCTGTACTATGTCTGCAGTCTCTGACCATCTCCTGTACTATGTCTGCAGTCTATGACAATCTCCTGTACTATGTCTGCAGTCTGACCATCTCATGTACTATGTCTGCAGTCTGACCATCTCCTGTACTATGTCTGCAGTCTGACCATCTCCTGTACTATGTGCTGCAGTCTATGGACAATTGCTTGTACTGTGTCTGCAGTCTCTGACCATCTCCTTTAGTATTTAGGGGGGAGAGCCATGCGCACTTGCGCTGCAATCGTGATGCATCGCGGAATCGAATCGAATCGTGGACTTGATAATCGTAATTGCATCGAATCGTGAGACGGGTGAAGATGCGCAGCCCTCGTTTTATGGTGCATTTTTGATGGGCTAGTTTTCGATGGGCAGTTTTTGGGATGACCGAACTGGATTGACACACGGTTGGATCACATTTACATCTCCAGGGGCACCGTCTCCAGTCAGTAGTATTGGTGGCGGCATGACCACGCGCACAATTTACCCTGAAATTTTGTCTTTTCTAGTCACATTACATTTTAATACTACTGCTGCTGCCTCAATGCTGAGTATTGCTTCATGTCCTCTCTGGCACAGCGGATCCACCAAGAGCCAACGCTACAGTACCAGACTGGATCGAAACAGCAGTGATAATAAATTTAATAACTTTATGTTAGCCCTGATTTGCGGCCTTTTTACTGCAACCATTAGCTGTATGCAAGAGCAAATCTGCACTCTCTCTCTCTCTCTGCTCTTCTCTCTATATCTATATCTATTGTTGCTTTTGTTATGTTCATTTTAAAACAGTTTAGTTTGTGTTCGTGTGTCTGTGTGTGTGTACTTTAGTTTGTCCTAGGTTTGTGTTAATAAAATAATAGTATACAATGATTTTGCTTATTATGAAGTTTGATGTGTTGATGTTGATGTGTTAGATGTGAAGTTAGATGTTGTTGAAAAACCTAAAAATCTATCTCAGAACAAAGGAAACATTTCAAAAAAATAAAGCTTTTTATTCAACAAATTATTCATGAAGGTGAAGCCCTCATGCGCTTCACCGTTTTTTTTTAGTTTTTCATCACTTTGGCGTGCTCCTTCTCCAGCTCTTTATTTTACTTTTGGAGGTAGTCAATTTGCCGCCGATTAGCAAAAATCCTCTCCATTATTTTGTTTAGAGCGGCCTCATAAACCTCCAAATCATTTACATCTGTTAGGATAGAAGAAAAAAACAATTTGTTTTCAAAGACCCTAAACAAATAAATAAAATATTTCTTTTGCTTATTAATCAATCATTATCATGTCTATACACTTGTTATGTGTCTAGCACAGACCGGGAGTGCAGAATTATTAGGCAAATGAGTAATATTGGACCACATCATCCTCTTTATGCATGTTGTCTTACTACAAGCTGTATAGGCTCAAAAGCCTACTACCAATTAGGCATATTAGGTAATGTACAACTCTGTAATGAGAAGGTGTGTGTCTAATGACATCAACACTCTATATCATAGGTGTGCATAATTATTAGTCAACTTCCTTTCCTTTGCAAAATGGTTCAAAAGAAGGACTTGACAGTCTCTGAAAAGTCAAAAATAGTGTGATATATTGCAGAGGGATGCAGCACTCTTAAAATTGAAAAGCTTCTGAAGCGTGATCATCAAACAATCAAGCATTTCATTCAAAATAGTCAACAGGGTCGCAAGAAGCGTGTGGAAATACCAAGGCGCAAAATAACTGCCCACGAACTGAGGAAAGTCAAGCATGCAGCTGCCAAGATGCCACTTGCCACCAGTTTGGCCATATTTCAGAGCTGCAACATCACTGGAGTGCCCAAAAGCACAAGGTGTGCAATACTCAGAGACCTGGCCAAGGTAAGAAAGTCTGAAAGACGACCACCACTGAACAAGATACAGAAGCTGAAACGTCAATACTGGGCAAGAAATATCTCAAGAATGATTTTTCTTAGGTTTTATGGACTGATGAAATGAGAGTGAGTCTTGATGAGCCAGATGGATGGGCCAGTGGCTGGATTGGTAAAGGGCAGAGAGCTCCAGTCCAAGTCAGACGCCAGCAAGGTGGAGGTGGAGTACTGGTTTGGGCTGGTATCATGAAAGATGATTGTGGGGCATTTTCGGGTTGAGGATGGAGTCAAGCTCAACTCCCAGTCCTACTGCCAGTTTCTGGAAGACCCCTTCTTCAAGCAGTGGTACAGGAAGAAGTCTGCATCCTTCAAGAAAAACATGATTTTCATGCAGGACAATGCTCCAGCACACGCGTCCAAGTACTCCCAAAGCGTGGCTGTCAAAAAAGTGTATTAAAGAAAAAAAAACTAATGACATGGCCTCCTTGTTCATCTGATCTGAACCCCATTGAGAACCTGTGGTCCATCATCAAATGTGAGATTTACAAGGAGGGAAAAGAGTACACCTCTCTGAACATTGTCTTGGAGGCTGCGGTTGCTGCTGCACGCAATGTTGATGGTGAACAGATCAAAACACTGACAGAATCCATGGATTTCAGGCTTTTGAGTGTCCTTGTAAAGAAAGGTGGCTATATTGTTCACTGATTTGTTTTTGTTTTGTTTTTGAATGTCAGAAATGTATATTTGTGAATGTTGAGATGTTATATTGGTTTCACTGTTAAAAAGAAATAAATAAAATGGGTATATATATTTATTTTTTTGGTTAAGTTGCCTAATAATTCAGCACAGTAATAGTACTCACCTGCACACACACATATCCCCCTAAAATAGCTAACACTAAAAACAAAATAAAAACGACTTCCAAAAAATATTCGGCTTTGAAATGAATGAGTTTTTGGGGTTCATTGAGAACATGGTTGTTGTTCAATAATACTATGAATCCTCAAAAATACTACTTAACTAATAATTACTGCACTCCCTGTATACTTCTATCATAAATACCATGTTATGGTTCTGCAATCTGACGGGTGCACTTTATATGTTGTCCATTTTTATATCTACATTTTATTGTTGAAATGTTATTAATCTTTGTGCACATATTTACCTTCCTGAAGGAGGCTTAATGAACCTCCAGTTTGAGGCACCTCCTCGACCTCTCCAGCGACCAGCATGCAGACATCTCCTATCTCGGGACTATTTGGGGGGGGGCATCCTCCACAACAGGAGCTGTGGCTGGCGATTGGGAGGTCCCTGGCTGATCCTCCTCATCCCTCTCCTCCTCTGCTGCCTCATCCTCCTCTGGCACATCCTCCTCTTCTTCCTCCTCATCAGCGTCCTGGCGCATTTTGCGCTTGTTGCGCACAGCTTGTATCGGAGCTTCTAGAATAACACAATGTTCATATATTAGAAAAATATTTTCTAATGACGTATGCAAATTAGGTGTACTCTGCTGTATTGTATATGAATACAAATTAATTTATATAGACAGTTACCAATGGGAAAATGTTATATTAAAGGGTCTTGTGGGCACTACAGGGGACTGAGCGTGAGCTGGTCTGCCACAAATGGTAAAATGAGCTGTTTTTGTCTCCTTTGTTTTGTTCAGGACGATCTCATGTTAAAAAAAAAGGGCCTGATGGATCACACGGGATTACTATGATAACCCCACGCCTAACAACAGGAATTGAGTGGGAATCTATATAATAAAAAACTCAACTGTGTGTGTGTGTATGTATGTATGTATGTACCAGCATCACGTCAAAACGGCGAAAGATATTTACATGAAACTTGGCACACAGGTTACTTATGTGTCAGCCACATAAACATAGTATAGGTGATTTAAGCCTTACCCTCCCCCCATTTGCCATGGTCGGGTTTTTTCTTTAAATTCCCATCCCTTCAACTCTATGGGAAATACATGTCACTCATAACAGCTGTAGATATTTCGATAACACTTGGTCACATGTTTACTTACACGTCCACTTAAAGCATAGGATCGTTAATTTATCCATTAACTACCCCCATTTTGTGATGGTCGTGGTTTTTTGTTTAAAGTCCCATGCAAAGCAATGGGAAATGTAGGTTCCCACATAACTTCTGTGTTGCTGTCTGCTGTCCCATGTCTTTTTTCAACAGTGCTATGAATACCTTTGCTGGTGGTGATATATGTTACCACAACATGGCGTCTGGGTTAACAACATCTGCCCTTACATTAATTACATATGACCTTAAATAACTGTCAACAAAGGAGCTGCGGTGGGTCAACGCGATTGCTACTGCGCTGACAAGCCATTCACCTCTGCAGCTAGGGGTTCTGATCCCGCTCTCGGCTACATGTTAATTGATTTTTTTGTTCTCTCCCCCGGCCTCAGGTGGGAGTGCTATGCGAGGTAAGCCTGCGCTTAGTACGCCTACCCCCCTCCCACAAAAACCACCACACTTACACACGCACTCGAAATTGGGTTAACATGCGCGCACTCTGGCCACACGGTCTCTAAAAAGAGAGGCGAAAGGACTAACGGGGCTGTTTGAGCGGGCCAATCCTCTCACTACCTTATAGGGAGTCCCCCTGCCACGTTGGGCTTCAAAGCGGAGCAGGTAGGACGGGCTGTATGTGAGGACCCCCTCTCACACGCCATTGTCGCCAGGGGCATGGAGAAAGGTGGCATATTGCCTCTGGGGGAGGCCTGTCTACTCCCAAATCCTGCAGTCCGTCTTCTCTCTAGAGTACACGCACGCACAAAATACACTATAGAAAAAAAAAAACATAACTGTCAGCAATAACTTACCTGGGTGATATCTATCACGGAGACGCCTGACTCTGACCATATGCGCCTTTTAAGGTCAGACCATTTTTTGACAATGGCCATGTAATGCGGTGGGCCGCCAGGATGTCCTGCTAATTTAGCAATGACAGACCGCAACCACTTCTTGCTTTTCCACCTGCCTGTTCAGGAAATCATACTTGGTTTCCAGGAAAGTCTGCAAGATGAAGAACAAAGTATATTATAATACTTTTGTTTAAAGCCTTATGGATATATGACGGAAATCTATGGTATTCAACATTGGGAGCATTCTCCCTTATTAATCAATGACAGGGGTTAACATGACAGATTTTATATCTTGCTTGCCATTTTTTAGACATTTAGATGAATTAATTTAGAATAAATAATTGGAGTTGATGTTATTTTACAAACTAGAAATATCAGCATGCTGTGATACACCATGTAGCTCCACACCACCAGCTGTACAACAATTGTACTTTAACTAGGAGCATGGCTGGACAGTTAATGGCTGTCCGGTAATAACGGGGAGTTGTTTTGCAACAGCTGTAGGCTCCGTTTAGGAAACAGCGACGCATAAGCGAGTACCCGCCCGCCCGCATATGAAAATGGTGTTCAAACAACACAAGTGAGGTATCGACGCGATAGTTAGAGCGAGAGCAATAATTCTAGCCCTAGAGCTAGTCTTAGCTGAAAAAATGCAACCTTTTTGCAATCGAGAATTTTTTAAGGGTGAAAGTTTGACGCCATGCCACGAGCGGGCACATTTTTTAAGCGTGACATGTTGGGTATCATTTTACTCGGCGTAAACTTTATCTTTCACAAAATCTAAAAAAATTGGGCTAAATTTATTGTTGTGTTATTTTACAATTCAAAAAAAGTTATTTTTTTCCAAAAAAAGAGCGCTTGTAAGACCGTTGCACAAATACGGTATGACAAGAAATATTGCAATGATTACCATTTCATTCTCTATGGCAGGGGGTCTCCAAAGTACGGCCCGCGGGCCACATCCGGCCCGCCAGGCCATTTCCTCCGGCACGCAGCTGGAGTCACTGGTCCACCAGTTAGTTGTGGAACCTGCGCTGAATATTCGTCCCTAGCAATATGCAGCGCAGGTCCCCAATCTCTCCCGGCGTCTCACTGTGTTTGTGTTGGCTGCTGGGTCCACGGGCATCCTAGCAGCCAATGATTTGTTTTAAGACCCGTTGCCACAACCCGCCCTGCTCCGCCTTCTGCCTCGCTGTTAACCAGTAACGAGTGTGTATTAAGGCGGGGCGGGATTCGGGAAGTGCAGCAGGTCTGAACAGCCAGTGTGTGTAATGTCTGACGCGCTGGTAAAGTACACATGCATGGAGGAGGGAGGGGGGCTGATGCGAGATGATTACTGTACACTACTGTGGAGGGTGGCTGAATGGCTCTGATATGGTACAAACATCCGGTGCTGATAATTCTGATGGGGACACAAGTGGGAGGTGCTCTAATGGGGATACAAGTGACAAGTAGGGGGTGGTGCTCTTATGGGGACACCAGTGGGGGGGTTTCTCTAATGGGGACACCAGTGGGGGGTTCTCTAATGGGGACACCAGTGGGGGGGTGCTCTTGTGGGGACACCAGTGGAGGGGGGTAATGGGGACAACAGTAGGGGGTGCCCTAATGGGGACACAGATGTGTCCCCAACAGTGTCCTCATACATCTGTGTCCCCAGCAGTCTCCTCATACATCTGTGCCCCCACATCAGTGTCCCCACCAGTCTCCCCACACATCTATGTCCCAAAACTTGTGTCCTCACACATGCGGGTCCCCCACACTGGTGTCCCCACACATCTGTGACCCCCACCAGTCTCCTCATACATCTGTGTCCCCAGCAGTCTCCTCATTCATCTGTGTCCCCACATCGGTGTCCCCATACATCTGAGTCCCCACCAATGTGGGGGCACAGATGTATGAGGAGACTGGTGTGGCCACAGATGTGTGGGGACACCAGTGGGGGGACACAGATGTGGGGAGACAGATGTGTGGGGACACAGATGTGTGGGACACAGATGTGTGGGGAGACTGGTGGGGACACAAATGTGTGGGGGACACCAATGTGGGGACACAGATGTATGAGGATACTGGTGGGGTAACAGATGTGTGGGGACAAAGTGTGGGGACACATAATTGTGGGGACACCAGTGTGGGGGCACAGATGTATGAGGACACTGGTGGGCACACAGATGTGTGGGGACACCAGTGTGGGTCACAGATGTGTGGGAGATTGGTGGGGACACAGATGTGTGTGGACACCGATGTGGGGACACAGATGTATGAGGAGGACTGTTGGAACACAGTTGTATGGGGACACCAATGTGGGTCACAGATGTATGAGGAGACTGGTGGGCCACAGATGTATGGGACACCAGTCTCCTCACAAATCTGTGGCCTCAAACTTGTGTCCCCACACATCTGTGTCCCCACCAGTCTCCCCCAAACATCTGTGTCCCCAACAGTCTCCTCATACATCTGTGTCCCCACATTGGTGTCCCCACACATCTGTGTCTCCACCAATCTCCCCACACTGTGTGCCCACCAGTCTTCCCCACACATCTGTGTCCCCAACAGTCTCCTCATACATCTGTGTCCCCACATTGGTGTCCCCACACATCTGTGTCCCCACCAATCTCCCCACACATCTGTGACCCCACCAATCTCCCCACACATCTGTGTCCCCACACTGGGTGTCCCCACACATCTGTTTCCCCACCAATCTCCCCACACATCTGTGTCCCCACACTGCCTGGTGTCCCCGCCAGTCTCCTCATACATCTGTGTTCCCACCAATGTGGGCACACAGATGTATGAGGAGACTGGTGGGGTCACAGATATGTGGGGGACACAAATTTGGGGACATAGATGCATGAGTAGACTGGGTGGGGTAACAGATGTGTGGGGACATAGATGTAGGAGGAGACTGGTGGGGACACAAGTGTGGGGACACTGATTTGTGGGGAGACTGGTGGGGACACAAATGTGTGGGGACACCAATGTGGGGACACAGATGTATGAGGAGACTGGTGGGGGTCACAGATGTGTGGGGACACCAATGTGGGGACACAGATGTGTGGGGGACACCAGTGTGGTGACACAGATGTGTGGGGACCCAGATGTGTGGGGACATAAATGTATGAGGAGACTGGTGGGGGTCACAGATGTGTGGGGACACCAATGTGATGACACAGATGTATGGGGGACACCAATGTGAGGACACAGATGTATGGGGACACCAATGTGGGGACACAGATGTGTGGGGACACCAGTGTGGGACACAGATGTGTGGGGACCCAGAAGTGTGGGGACATAAATGTATGAGGAGACTGGTGGGGGTCACAGATGTGTGGGGACACCAATGTGATGACACAAATGTATGGGGACGCCAATGTGGGGACACAGATGTATGGGGACACAGATGTATGGGGACACCAATGTGGGGACACAGATGTATGGGGACACCAATGTGGGGACACAGATGTATGGGGACACCAATGTGGGGGACACAGATGTATGAGGAGACTGGTGGGACAAATATGTGTGAGGAGACTGGTGGGGACACCAATGTGATGACACAGATGTATGGGGACACCAATGTGATGACACAGATGTATGGGGACACCAATGTGGGGACACAGATGTATGGGGACACAGATGTATGGGGACACCAATGTGGGGCCACAGATGTATGGGGACACCAATGTGGGGCCACAGATGTATGGGGACACAATGTGGGAATGGGAACACAGATGTATGGGGACACCAATGTGGGGACACAGATGTATGGGGACACCAATGTGGGGACACAGATGTATGGGGACACAGATGTATGGGGACACCAATGTGGGGACACAGATGTATGGGGACACCAATGTGGGGGACACAGATGTGGGGGAGACTGGTGAGGACACGGATGTAAAACCTCATGCACGCTGTAGTTTAACCTGCTGAATGATGCTCCAGCGTTTTATTAGACGACAGGACCATCATCCAGTTCTGCTGTCAACAGCAAGTTAAATTCTATTCTTCTACTGTGGATTTATTTACTAAAATTATTTTTCCGGCCCGCGGATATGAGTAAAATATAGAATGTGGCCCTCGAAGTAAAAAGTTTGGAGACCCCTGCTCTAGGTGTTTAGAAAAAAAAAATATATAATGTTTGGGGGTTTTAAGTAATTTTCTAGCAAAATAACAGTTTTAGTCTCGTAAACACCAAACCTGAAAATTAGCCCGGTGTCCACAACATGTTAAATTCATTATGCTAAATAGCAAGGAAAGTGCCTAAATACACATTTACCAACCAGGGTGTCTGCAGCTGTACAGGCATGCTGGGACTTGTAGATTTGTAACACCAGGAGACAAATTGTTTGGGAAATTATAATATCTGATCTTATATATTAACTTTTAAACTAGTCTAAAATGCAGTTAAAGATAATGCAAATACTTACACAGATCAGCATATCTTCCTCACTTTTGGAGAGGTTACTCCCAACCATTTTACTATCCACCTGGGCAAATGGGCACTTGTCCAACAAAATGTGAAATGAAACTGGCAAGTGTCCAAGTTCCAGGAAGTAGTCGCGGCGCGCGTGTTGTTCGCGCGATTGCGCATGCGCGATCGAGAAATTCACAATGTTGTTTTTCTATAACATAATACATATATTCAATTTCAGAGTGTAACTGTCGAAATTCCGCAATCAATAATTTCTCATTCCCATGTTGTGAAATTTCTATAAAATATCTCGAATATTCGATTTCAGAATGAGCCAATCAGAGCGCTCCTAAAGCATGTCTCGAAATTGCGCAATAATCGCAATAAAATAGCAAGAATATTCTGAGCCAATCACAGTGCTCCATTCCGCATTTCTCGAATATTCGTAATTTTTTGTATTGTAATATATCACGAATATTCTGAGCCAATCAGAGCGCTCCTAAAGCATGTCTCGAAATTGCGCAATATTCGCCATAAAATAGCAAGAATATTCTGAGCCAATCACAGTGCTCCATTCCGCATTTCTCGAATATTCGTAATTATTTTGTATTGTAATATATCACGAATATTCTGAGCCCAATCAGAGTGCTCCATTCCGCATTTCTCGAATATTCGCAATTATTTTGTATTGTAATATATCACGAATAATCTGAGCCAGTCACAGTGCTCCCTCGCTTCGCCTCTCTCTCGAAATTTAAATCGCAATCGCAATCGCAAATTCGCAAATTCGCAAATTCGCAATGTTTTCTTTTTTAAAATATATCACGAATATTCGTATTTAGCGAATATATCACGAATATTCGACTATATATTCGAGATATATCGCGAAATCGAATATGGCATATTCTGCTCAACACTATTAACCACTTAAATGGGTTGTAAAGTTTTTTTTCTAAATAGGTTTCTTTAAGCTAGTGCATTGTTGGTTCACTTACCTTTTCCTTCGATTTCTAAATGTTTTTCTTTCTTTGAGTGGAATTTCTCACTTCCTTTTCCTACTCAGTAAGCTTTCCCCCATCATCCGAGCCGTTCTGGCTGGGGGTTAGTCACCGTGCTCGCCCCCTCCCTTGGGACTAAATCCCACAGCTTCTCCCCGCGGGGATGTAGTCCCAAAGGAGGGGGCGAGCACGCTGACTAACCCCCAGCCAGAACGGCGCGGGTGATGGGGACAAGCTTACTAAGAAGAAACAGGAAGTGAGAAATTCAGACAAAGAAAAAAAACATTTAGAAGGGAAATCGAAGGAAAAGGTAAGTGAACCAACAATGCACTAGGTTAAAGAAACCTATTTAGAAAATAAAAAAACAAACCTTTATAACCCCTTTAAATATGAGATCTGGGGTCAAAAAGACCTCAGATCTCATACTTAAACTTAAAAGGCCACATCCCCAACGCGTTTCACTCCGCCCCTCAGGAGCTTAGTCATGGAGATCCCCATGACTAAGCTCTGGGGGGGCGGAATAAAACATGTTGGGGGCGTGGCCTAGTTGGAGTCCAGGCTGAGGTTGACTCTCTCTTCAGCTCTCTAGGACATCTTGGATGTGCGACTTCCAAGGGCCACCCTTTTCTCTTTCGTACCCTTGCAGGAGCCAGGATGGGCTCCATCCCCTGCTGTCAGCACTCAAAACAGAAGCTGTGTATGCACCATCTGCATACCCCCTTTTTGACTTGCCTAAGCGGCACACACATTTTTTTTTTCAGGTCACAGGGTGTCTCCCAGTAGCCAGCAAATCTCCACCTGATGCTGGCTGCTGGGAAGGTATATAAACCCTCCCGTAGTTTCCCTTACAACTCAGTGTTTTGCCTGTGTGCCATGAAGCTGGTTATTGATGTGCTGCTCCTAACCTTGATCCTGGTTCCTGCTGTGATCCTCCTGTTCCAGTACCGGCATCCTGTACCCTGCTACTTCATATCTGCTCTCCTTGTTCCTGAACCCAGTTCTAGCCCTCTTCCTGATCCCTCTACTTGCAGCTCCTGTCTTACCCTGTTTATCTGTGTTCCCCTTTTTGTATACAGTATATGGTATTATAGTTAGGTATTGTGTCCCTTGGTTTACTGTTCCTGTATATTGCCTATATTGTATATGTGCCTTGTATTGTGTTTGCTGCTGTTGGTTGAGTTTGCTTAATTATTAATAAATCTTCCTTTAATCACACAGTCTGGTTTTATTTTCTTATGTACAGCTCCCCTGATCTGGTCAGCGTTGCTGTTGCCGGATCCTTGCACTTAGGGTGACCACATTTCCAAACTACAATTCAGGGACATCCCCCTTTCCCAAAAATCAGCTTGTGCTGTAACGAATCACAGCACAGTGATTGGACACAAGAGGCAGGATTTATTATTTATTTATTTATTTCCCCCATCACAAACAGGGGGCAGGGATTGTGCTCCTCCAGGCATTCCCAGCCGGGACAAGTACTGTCAGCAGGTAAAGAGGTAATGGGGAATCAGATTGGCACAGAGGGTGGCTGTGTCAGTTTCATTCTGGGACACTGTATTGTCCTGGAATGAAGGTGCCCGGGACAGACCTGCAAAATGCGGGACTGTCCCGGGCAATCCGGGACACGTGGTCACCCTACCTGCACTCAGTATTCTAACACTCTGGAACCAGAGCAGTTAAACTGATTATTTTTGCATTTATTTATTTTACAGGCTAGATTAGGTCTCCATTCGCATTAACGCATCTCCAAAGTCGCACAATTTCCAGCGCAACTTTGGATCTGACTTTACACTCAATAGATCTAAGCTGCATCAAAAGTCGCATCAAAGTAGTGGAGGCACCTCTTTTTTTAATAATTCAACTTTTATTAAAGATTGTTTTATTTTTTATCATATAACTGTAGCGCCCCCTTACTTTCAGTACGGGTACTACGCTAAAGTTAGTGGGTGAATGGAAGAGTTATTTTGCTCTCATTCATAATTTGTTAAATTACAGGTTGCTGTTATTCCAGAACTGTCTTGTGGGTCAGTCTGCGTTCCAGGGGTGCGATCCCACCCCTGGGCGACAGTTGGCGCTAGAGGGGTTCTGGCGGAGCCACTTTTCCCCAGCAGCCAATTAGAGGAGTTTGTCCCTCGCTGGGCATGCTGGGGAGGGGTATATCTGTAACAGGCGCCATGATTCGGGGGCTCTCTCTCTTTGCGCGGGGTCCACGTTCCAGGTGCGGCATCCACCTTCAGGGTGCGCGCATCCACGGACCCCATGGAGATCCATCCAGATGTTGATAGGGGCCCCAGTGACTTACTGGGTCCCCAACCTTACTGAGAAGATCCTAAGCTGTGTGCTGTTCGGTGGGGGATGGGCTTGAGGAGAACACAGAGGCAGGTTATCCAAAAGGGCTTGAACGAACCATCGGGCATCTGGTTACCAGGATCTGACAGGTTCATGACAGCTGTCAAACGGTGACCCCTTTCATTGCATTACTGGGAGGATTTGCTGAATCCAAATTGTTCTCTTGGGTACTGAAGTACTAGGCCTGTGGTAGAGGCCCGAGCCAGGTCTGTAATAGAGACCTGTTCCTCCCAGCAACTTAAAAGTGACACTTCGGCTGCCAGGCTTGTAACAGAGGTCTGTCCGGGGGCACTTCACCCACTCTGGCTAGAGTGGCGACGAACTGTATCTACTACTACTGAGAGCAGGATTGCTCTGTTTCATATAGAGGTCGACCGATATGGGTTTTTCTCTGGCCGATGCCGATGCCGATATTTGGAAATCGGGGCGGCCGATGGCCGATATGTGTTGCCGATTTTTGCGGCCGATATTTTAGGCCGATTTTTTTTTATTTTATTTTTTTCTCCTCAACTCAAAAAACCTAGGGTGGAGAGGTTGGGAGGAGATAATTGTTTAGGGTGGAGAGGTGGGGTGCAGCCTGTCAGTGTCCACCACCAGTGCCACCTCATCAATGCCCACCAGTGTCCACCACCAGTGCCACCATCATCAATGCCCACCAGTGCAGCCCATCAGTGTCCACACCAGTGCCACCTCATCAATGCCCACCAGTGCAGCCCATCAGTGTCCACCACCAGTGCCATCTCATCAATGCCACCAGTGCAGCCCATTAGTGTCCACCACCAGTGCCACCTCATCAATGCCCACCAGTGTCCACCTCATCAATGCCCACCAGTGCAGCCCATCAGTGTCCACCACCAGTGCCACCTCATCAATCCCACCAGTGCAGCCCATCAGTGTCCACCACCAGTGCCACCTCATCAATGCCCATCAGTGTCCACCACCAGTGCCACCTCATCAATGCCCACCAGTGCAGCCCATCAGTGTGCACCTCAACAATGCCCACCATGCATCACATGCACCACCGCCATCCCCACCAGCCCCACACAGCTGCCCACTCTGCCAGCCACCTCAACATGCCACACCATTGCCACCTCAGTCATGCCAACCAGTGCCATCCACCCCTTTGCCAACCAGTGCCATCCACCCCTTTGCCAACCAGTGCCATCCACCCCTTTGCCAACAGTGCCATCCACTCATCACCCCTTGTGCCAACCATGTGCCATCCACTCAGTGCCATCCACCTTGCCACTCCCCCTGTGCCACCACCCCTGTGCCAACCACCCCTGTGCCAACTAGTGCCATCCACCCTCGTGCTGCCATCCACCCCTGTGCCAACCACCCCTGTGCCAACTAGTGCCATCCACCCCTGTGCCATCCACCCCTGTCTGCAACAGTCAATCAGCGCGCCGCCGCTGCCGACATTCTACACTGTAAAAAAAAAAAAGTCCCCTGATGTGCTGCGCGCCGCCCTCTGCCTACAAACCCCAGAATGCAGAGCGGGCCAGTAACATTCTGGGGTTTGTAAGCAGAAGCCGGGCACGCTGCACGTCAGGGGATGTTTTTCTTTGCAGTGTAGAATGTCGGCAGCCGCGGCCGCCGATTGGCTGTCACAGGCATCAGTAGATAGCAGCGAGCGGGCCCCCTCCTCTCTGTATACACCCACAGACGAGGAGGGGCCCCGCTCGCTGCTATCTACTGACGCCTGTAACAGCCAATTGCCGGCCGCCGCCGCCAACGCTGGGTGTACTAAGATGTCCGCCGGCTCCGGAGCTAGGCGGAAGCCGCGGCCTTTCCTGATGCTGTGACCGCGGCGGCAATCCGCGGATTGCCGCTGCGGTCACAGCATCAGGAAAGGCCGCGGCCTCGGCCTAGCTCCGGAGCCATGGCAGCGCTAGCAGCATGTAGAAATATCGACCTAATTTGGAGAAAAATCGGCCGATGCCGATTTCTCCAAAACGGCCAAATATCGGCCGATATATCGGCCTGCCGATATATCGGTCGACCTCTAGTTTCATATCCAGGCCTGATACTGCAAAGTTCTTTATTGCTTCATCAATCTCTCCTATCCCCTGTTGATGTTGGTCCTGTTGGGCCCTGGAATAAAGCATTTGGAAAACCCATTGGTGACTGGACATTCGCTCACTGCTACTACTCACTGCTACTACCCCTAGACACACTACAAGGTAACTTAATACGCCAATCCCAAAAACAACCAGTGTCTCCTTCAGGGGTGAGCGCTACATAACATTTATACGCAACACATTACATTTCATAACTTCACATAACTTATAGAAGGGGATTTCTCTCCCCTCCTCTCCCCTCTTTTAAAGTCACACCAACTTAAACGGGTGCCATTGAAAAGAATGGGGTGCAACTTTTCATGTGATTTTGATGTTTAAAATCACCTGAAAAATCGCGCCTTAATGTGTGCTGAGGACCCCTTTTGCACAGTTGTGTATATCGCACCTTTACTTTTTCTTTTTGCTAGTCAGATCAGCAGCCATGTTTATTGTCATGTAATACTGAGTTCTGTTATCAGTATAATTGCACCTCCGTGCTTTGGCGGTAAGCCCAGTTTATACAAACATCTAAGGCAGGGCGAGGCAACCTCAGCATTGCTGCTGTTGTGGAACCACGATTCCCATGAGGCATTGCAAGACTGACAACTACAGGTATGATCCCCAGAGGTAGAGGCTTGATTGGATTTGTAGTCTCACTACAGAGATGGAATGCTGAGGTTGCCTCGCCCTGCCTTAGAGGTTTATATAAACTGGGCTTACACACATGTAGCGCCTGTGTACTTTATGGTACCGGTCAGGGCTTTTTTTCTGGGGGAACTTGGTGGAACTCAGTTCCACCACCTTTGGCTCAGACCCTTTGGTGCCCGCTCACCACAATCACTTGTGAACACAGAAGTCCGGTTTCTGTGTTTACAAGTGACTGCTTTGTAACCCCCTGAACTCTGCACACTGTATGTAATGCAATTCTGGTATTTAATGCCCCTTTAAGACCCTTCTACTGTTTGTGAAATCTGAACGGGTCGTGGTTGAGTTCCTGCACCTATTTTCTGAGAAAAAAAGCTCTGGTACCGGTGCTAGTTAAATTTAGAGTTAGATCAGAGTGTAGTTACACTCTGATCCCAATTTGTTAGATACAAAACAGGGTCTCTGTCTCAGCTTGGCTATGCTGTGAGCCCATTGTGCTGTACTGGGGTGTTCCTCCAGCCCCGGTGCTGCAGATGACAGCAGTGGAGTCAAGGTTTGGGTTCCTTTTTCTCAGCAGCCAATCAGGAGGGTTTGGCCTCACTATGCATTCTGGGGGAGGGGTATTTATGAGGCAGACGCCATTGGTTCTGGTTCTTCTTTTTCGTCCAGTGTGGCACCCACCTTTAGGGTGACCACATTACAGCGCCCCGGTGTTATGGCCTACCTGCCCGGGGCGTGCATGCCACACAGTGTTCCTGGTTCAGGGGCCATGGTGGCCCGGAGCATCTAAACAGCGTCGGGGACCCAGTGAGCGCCTGGGTTCCCACCTTTGCAGATCCCAAGCTGTGCTGCTGTTCGGTGGGGAGTCCGTCTGAGGCTAGCGGTCCAAAAGGGCCTCGATAAACCACCGGGGATCACAGGTAGCCGGACACTGAAGGATTGACCACCTATCAGTCGGTACCTGGTCGAGAAGTTGAGGGAGATCCAGGCGTAATTCATCTAAGAAAGTATATTTTTAGGAATCCAATCCAGAGAGGACCTGTGGCTCAACCAAGGAGGGTCTGTGGCAGAGACTTTTCCTCAAGTTCAAGTTCACCAAGGAGGGTCTGTGGCAGAGACTTTTCCTCAAGTTCAAGTTCACCAAGGAGGGTCTGTGGCAGAGACTTTATCCTACAATTGTTTGAGTGATACTCCGGCTGCCAGGTCAGTGAGAGAGGCCTCTCTGGGTACACTAAACCCACTCCGGCAGGCGTAGCGCAGAAAAGTGTTGCGCTTGGGAGCAGGACTGGTTCCCTATCATCTCGCCTGAATCTGCTGTTCTCTCTTCTTCAACTTTACTTTCCTCACCACAAGTTTATTATTTTTACCCGGCTGGGTAATAAAGAGCACGGCAAAGAGCACCTGTCGTGGACATTCCTTTACTTCTACCAAATGCAATACGCATCATTTACCCCTAGAAATTTCGGAGGAGCCATGAGGTAACACGCTGCCCAAAATCCAGCAGCTCCTTCGGGGGTAATGATACACACAGTTGCAGTTAGACTGTTAACATAAGTGAGTATTACATGACAAAAAGCTCAGCAGTCGCTCTGACTGGTTAGAACTACTAGGAAAAAGGCAAAGGTGCCATAATGCCCGGTATGGTGCACTTACTGCCCGGGACAAGGGTCTTATATGGATCACGAGGGACACCCAACATTGTGTTTTTTAACTCAAGAAAGGCTTTATTGGGAAGTAAAATAAGAAATACAGCAGTTCCAGAACAGATCATCTTCAATAGCCAAAATCAACAGTTCCATGTACATCAAGAGCAGGCAATGATACATACCGGGCATTTCATAACTAAGACCAGCAAGTATATAACAAAAAGCATAACAGCAGCACAGTAAATAAAACATATTATACATTGTAGGAAACTTCCTCAGTCTTCTAACCACTCAAGTAAATTAAATAGCCATTGGTTTACACCAGGGGTCCACAAACTTTTTCCACTTAAGGGATTCAATGTACACTTGTGTGAAAAAGTATTTGCCCCTTTCTGATTATTTTTTTTGTGCATATTTTTTACACTTAAAGGAACACTAAAGGTTTGTTTTTTATTAGATCAATTGATTGCTGTAAGCTAGAGAATTTAAATATCACTTACCTCGTTTTTCCTTTTGACCTCCAAAATACAGTAATCCAGGTTTGAAAATGCCATTTCCTGTCTCTCCTCTCCTTGCTTTCTGCATCTGAGCCGTTTTGCATGGTGGAAAGCAGAATTTGCTCGCCCCCTCCCTATGACTACAGCCCTGCGTGAAGATGCTCTCTTATCCCTCACAGGCATGGAGGCTAAGCCTAATGGGAACTGTAGTTCCCATTAATCCGTGATGTAGCAAGAATGAATGCGCACCGCAAACCAGGAAGTCGTTGAGAATAATGATTCAGGAGTGACGGAGGTGAATAAAACGGCTCGATTTCAATAGATATCAAACTAGTTATAAAGTAAAACATTACTTTTTACTTTATCAGCTACTGTCAGAATTTAACCACTTAAGGACCGCCTACTGCACATTTACGTCGGCAGAATGGCACGGCTGGGCACATCAACTTATATATACGTTGATTTTAGTACCCAGCCGTGGGTCACCGGCGCGCGCCCGCGACCCGGTCCGAAGCTCCAGGACCGGGACCGCGGGATTCGTGGACCCGATCGCCGCTGCAGTGCGGCGATCCGTCCTTGGAGCGGAAGAACGGGGAGAGCCGTGTGTAAACACGGCTTCCCCGTGCTTCACTGTGGCCGTAGCATCGATCGCGTCATCCCTGTAATAGGGGGATGCGATCGATGACGTCACACCTACAGCCACACCCCCCTACAGTTGTAAACACAACACATAGGTCACACATCCCCTACAGCGCCACCTGTGGTTAACTCCCAAACTGCAACTGTCATTTCCACAGTAAACAATGCAATTTAAATGCATTTTTTGCTGTGAAAATGACAATTGTCCCAAAAATGTGTCAAAATTGTCCGAAGTGTCCGCCATATTGTCGCAGTCACGAAAAAAATCGCTGATCGCCGCTATTAGTAGTAAAAAAATTTTTTTTTTATAAAAATGCAATAAAACTATCCCTTATTTTGTAAACGCTATAAATTTTGCGAAAACCAACCGATAAACGCTTATTGCAATTTTTTTTACCAAAAATACGTAGAAGAATACGTATCGGCCTAAACTGAGGAAAAATTAAAACATTTTAAAATTGTCGCTCTATTTTTGTTTATAGCGCAAAAAAATAAAAACCGCAGAGGTGATCATATACCACCAAAAGAAAGCTCTATTTGTGGGGAAAAAGGACGCCAATTTTGTTTGGACGCCACGTCGCACGACCGCGCAATTGTCAGTTAATTGTCAGTTAAAACGACGCAGTGCCGAATCGCAAAAAGGGGCAAGGTCCTTTACCTGCATTTTGGTCTTAAGTGGTTAAATTAAGAGGAAAATATTTTTGTCTTTATAATCCCTTTAAATGACTCAGATCATCAAACTAATTTTATTATCACACACAGATAACCGGAGTAAATACAAAATGCAGTTTTTAAATGATGGTTTCATTTATTAAGGCAAAAAAAAACTGTCCAAACCTGCCTGGCTTTATGTGAAAAAGTAATTGTCCCCTAAACCTAATAACTCGTTGTGCCACCCTTGGCGGCAACAGCTGCAATCAAGCGTTTGCTATAACTGGCAATGAGTCTTTCATGTTGCTGTGGAGCAATTTTGGCCCCACTCTTCTTAGCAGAATTGTTTTAATTCAGCCACATTGAGAGCCATTGGTGCTCTATTTTCAATCCAGCGAGAGGAGAGAAGACATCACAAGTAAGTCGCACCAACACTACACTGACACCAGTACACATAGGCACACTTAACCCCTTCAGATCAGCCCCCCCCCCCCCAGCCCCCTATCACAGTGTCACTAATAGCAGTGATCATATATTTACTGATCACTGCATTTAGTCTCAGGCGGCGTACACGCGACCGAGGTTCTCACTGGAAACCAGCGAGAACCTCGCTGGAAGCTGCATTCCAGCGAGAACCTCGGTCGTGTGTACGCCGCCTGACAGTTAGTGTGACAGGCAGTTAGTGTTAGGTCCAGGGTAGCCCCCTACCCCCCTAATAAAGGTTTAACCCCTTGATCACTGCCCTAGTTAACCCTTTCACCCCCTTATTGCCAGTGTCACTAAGGCCGCGTACACACGATCAAATTTGTCCACTCAAACTGGTCCGACGGACCAGTTCAGCAGACAAATCCGATCGTGTGTACGGGCTAGCGGACATGTCTGATCGGCGGACAAATTTTAAAACATGCTTTAAAATTTGTCCGCCAGAGACATGTCCATCGGATATGTCCGCTGCTTAGTACACTAACCAGCGGACATATCTGCCCGCACAAGCGTCGGAAGGGTGCGACGCAAGCGTTGAAGTTTTTTACTTCCTGGTGCGGTGACGTGGCGGCGTCAACGTCACCGCTACAACACCGCGCTGTCTGCCAGAGGGGATTTTGATCCGATGGTGTGTACACGCTATCGGACCGAAATCCGGAGGAGACATGTCCGCTGGGAACGGTCCGTCAGACCGTTTCAGCGGACATGTCCCTCCGTGTGTACGCGGCCTAAGCGATCGGTTTTCTGATCGCTGTATTAGTGTCATTGTTGCCGCTAGGTAGCTAGTTTTTTTTTATATTGCGATTTTTTTTTACTAAAGACATGTGGCTGAATACAGTTTGGCCTAAATGTTTGACTAAAATTTAGTTTATTCGATTTTTCCTATAACAAAAAGTAGAAAATATTTTTTTCAACATTTTCAGTCTTTATCCGTTTATATCACAAAAAATAAAAATCGTAGAGACAATCAAATACCATCAAAAGAAAGCTCTATTTGTGGGAAGAAAAGGACACAAATTTTGTTTGGGAGCCACGTCGCACGACTGCGCAATTGTCTGTTAAAGCTACGCAGTGCCGAATTGTAAAAACACCTTTGGGCATTTAGCAGCATATTGGTCCGGGGCTTAAGTGGTTAAATATAGCCACAGGGAAGTCGCATGGTGCTTTTGCAGTTTCTGTACCCACACACCCGCTACGTGTTTTGTGTTCTGACTGTGGGTGGTTGCCAGTGTGGGAACGGCTGCAATTTCTGTAATTAATAATATATATATTTTGTGTCTGTTGACGTGTTTTTGATGCGTAAGTATTGTTTCTCGACTGTTGGTATGATGTTCTTGTTATGAAATGCTGTATTAGTTTTATGTCAGATGTCACCTTCCAAAAAGTAATTTTTTTGTCTCATCAATCCACAGAATATTTGCCTAAAGTCTTGAGGATAATCGAGATGTTTTTTGGTGTGAGATGAGCCTTTGTCTTCTTTTTAGTCAGCAGTGGCTTTGGCTTTGGACCTCTCCCATGGAGGCCAGTCTCCTTCTAATTGTTGAATCATGAACACTGATCGTACCTGAGGCAAGTGAGGTCTGCAGTTCTTTAGATGTTGTTCTGGGTTCTTTTATGACCTCCTGGATGAGTTGTCATCATGCTCTTGGAGTCATTTTTGTAGTCCGGCCACTCCTGGGAAGGTTCGCCACTATTCTAAGTTATCTCCATTTGTGGATAATGTCTCTCCCCGTGGTTCACTGGAGTTCCAAAGCCTTAGAGATGGCTTTGAAAGCCTTCTTAGACCGATATTTGTTCATTAATTTGTTTCTATTTTTTTCTTGAATTTTTTTAGACTGTGGCACAATGTGTGGCTTTTTGTGATCGGTTAGTGTGCTTCACTTTGTCAGACAGCTTCTATTTATGTGATTTCTTGATTCAACAGGTCTGGCAGTAATCAGGCCTGGGTGTGGCAAGTGAAATTGGGGGGCACAGAGGTGGCTGTGGACATGGGAGTGGGGGGTTACAGAGGTGGCTGTGGACAGGGGTGATACAGAAGTGGCTGTGGACAGGGGTGATACAGAAGTGGCTGTGGACAGGGGCGGTACAGCGGTAGGTTTGGACAGGGGGGTACAGAGGTGGGTGTGGACAGGGGGGTACAGAGGTGGCTAAGCTACAGCCCTCGAAGTCTATCTTTTTTTTTTTTTTGGGCAAACGGGCCTATCTTGAGGAAGGGGCCTGGAGCTGCAGCTCCAATAGCCCCTATGTTAATCCGGCCCTGGGCCTGAGTGTTTTGATCGCCCTCAGTAAAATCTTAGAAGGTTGTGACCAGCAGACCTCCTCCTCCCTCCCTATTGTTTTACACACAGAGATATGTTCGTAAATCCTCCTCCCACTTCCTCCCTCCCTCTGACTCCCTCCCTCTGACACACATCTACTTAGTTTCGTTTCTCTCTTCTACAGTCAGCGATTGCGTTCTCTGATGCGAGGAAGGAGCTGGACTGTTCCATCTGTCTGAACATTTATACCAATCCTGTGACACTGAGATTTGGACACAACTTCTGCCAGGACTGTATAAAAGGTGTTCTGGATACACAGGGGGAATCCAGAGTTTATTCCTGTCCTGAATGCAGAGAAGATTTCTAGGAACAGAGGGAACTTAGCTGCAACAGAACAGTGCGCAACATAATGGAGAGCTTACAATCTACAGAGCCAAGGACGAAGAAGCGCAAGATCCTTTGTACATACTGTTTTCGCTCTCCTGTACCTGCTGTTAAAGCTTGTAGGCATTGTGAAGCTTCTCTGTGTGACGACCATCTGAGAATCCACAGTAAGTCACCCCAACATGTCCTATCTGACCTCACCACTCCCCAGAAGAACAGGAAATGCTCCGTCCATGAGAAGATCCTGGAGTATTACTGCACCGAGGACTCGGCCTGTCTCTGTGGGTCCTGCAGGCTGCATGGAGACCATCAGGAACACCAGGTGGAGGCTCTGGAGGAGGCCTCTGAGAAGAGGAAGGAGAACCTGACCAATGCTCTGCAGAAGCTGGCGAAAAAGAAAAAGGAGATGGAGGAAAGCATCGAGAGTCTGCAGACGTACAAGAGAAAAGTACAAGACAGTGCAGGGGGTGTAACCAAGAGAGTTACCAACCTATTCAAAGACATCAGGAGACAACTGGACATCCTGGAGAAGAGAATTCGTAATGAGATATCCAGGCAGGTGGAGAAAGTCCCATTCCCAGCCTCTAAATTAATCCAGGATCTGGAGATAAAGAAGGATGAGCTGTCCAGGAAGATTCGTCACATGGAGGAGATATGTAACATGGCGGACCCACTGACTTTCCTACAGGAATCAGACACAGGTGACTTGTGTGATACTGAGGATGGAGATGGGGATAAGGAGGACAAAATGAGACGTGACCAACTCCTTAATGGTGGGGGGGATCTGATTGTGCCTGAGATCTTGCCCCTATTACATACAGGATTATATGATATAGTAAAAACGGTAAATAAATGGATAAATCTTCCAGAACCTGCAAAAATAACATTGGATGAAGACACGGCTCATAAAAATTTATATGTTTTAGATGACGTGAAGATCGCACGCTGGATAACCAGAAATCTAAATCGCCCTGAAACACCAAAGAGATTTACAATATCTCCTCAGGTGTTGAGCAGTCAGAGTTTCTCCTCAGGGAGACATTACTGGGATGTAGATGTTGGGGGATCATCACACTGGAGAGTTGGGATGTGTTTCTCCAGTATAAACACGAAATTATGCGATGTAAGCACTAAAGAGAAATACTGGTGTCTGCAGAGGGACGCTAATCGGTTGTCAGTGAAATATGGCACTAAGCCTACCCCTTTAGCTGGTAATGTCTCCCTAACCAAAGTCAGAATAAATCTGGATTACGAGGCTGGGCAGATCTCATTTTATGAGTTGAGTATCCCAATCCGACACCTCCACACCTTCACCGCCACCTTCACTGAACCGATGCATGCTGTGTTATATGTAGGTGGGGGTTGTATAAAGATATGTAGAGAGACTCAGGAGGGGTGACACATTTATCCCAAGACTGGTGACATCACTGCCATTCTGATTGGTGGACCTAGGATCATATATAATCCATACAGATGTATTATATATGATCCCAGGTCCGCCTAGTGTCCACCTTCCCCTACTGGCAGATGCTGTGGTCACTGATAACTCAGATTTCAGACAACAGCTCCCAGCATGCCTCAGAACATGGCTGCACAAGTCTTACCAAGCAGCGCAACATAGATAAAGTAACTGATATATAATCCATATAATAGTTTTTTAGTATTAAAATTGAATGGAGCCCCAAGGACTGCTTCTATCCAAAATCCATCTTCCTTGTGGTTATGGCAATAGTATTGTTTTATTAGACAGAATTATACAGAGCTCAAATACTAGTTCTTTTAAACCACTTAAGGATCAAGCCTTTTTTTGAGATTTGGTGTTTACATGTTAAAGCGGAGGTCCGCGTGTTTTTTTTTTTTTTTAAGTCAGTAGTTACAAATACTGCAGCTGCTGACTTTTAAAATAAGGACACTTACCTGTCCAGGGCGCCCGCGATGTCGGCACCCAAAGCCATCTTCGGTAAGGGAATCAGGAAGTGAAGCCTTGCAGCTTCACTTCCTGGTTCCCTACTGCGCATGCGCGACTCACGCTGCGTGATTCCACTGGTCCCTGATGTCTTCTGGGACCTGTGTGTCTCCCAGAAGACAGCGGGGGGGGGCGCGAAAGAAGTGGCGTAGATACCTGTGGGTTGCTCGGGTATCTATGCCCAGAGGTGGGAGCAAAAACCTGTATTACACAGGTATCTGCTCCCCCTGAAAGGTGCTAAATGTGACACCGAAGAGGGGGAGGGTTCCAAAAAGCAGAAGTTTCATTTTTGGGTGGAATTCCACTTTAAAATAATTTTACTTAGAACCCCCAAACATTATATATTGTTTTTTTTTCTAACACCCTAGAGAATAAAATGTCGGTCATTGCAACTGTGGGGAAATTGTTAATATATGGCCTATATCAGCCTTCACAATTTCCACTACTAGCATTTGGCGAGTGGATTTAAGCTGGGGGCGAGTGATGACAGGGCTGCATGACCAATCTCCCTGCAATCTGTGCCTACACTTAGAGTCCAGATGAGATTGGCGGCCGAAGAGGAAAGGTGTATGCTCGGGAAAGTAGTCTGGTGAGCTGCGCACAGGCAGAGCAGTACACAGGTGCTCTCCTTACAATGCTTATTAAGCCATGGGACCTAACAGTATGACCTCTCTGAGCCTGCCCCCTCCCCCCGGGCCCCGACCAACGTAGCTTGAGAGCAGAAAGTAATGAGTGAGAGTGAGAGAGAGAGTGTTCTAGTGCCCTGTCCCTCTGGTCTGCCCCCAGTGCCCTGTCCCTCTGGTCTGCCCCCAGTGCCCTGTCCCTCTGGTCTGCCCCCAGTGCCCTGTTCCTCTGGTCGTCCCCCAGTGCCCTGTCCCTCTGGTCGTCCCCCAGTGCCATGTCCCTCTGGTTTGCCCCTCAGTGCCCTGTCCCATTTTGTTAAAGTTGTTGTTGGTAATATTTAATTTTGTAACTTGATTCTGCATAAAACATTGTCTTTCAATGAGATAATCTACAAGGGCGTGTTTACAGGTGCAATTAGGCGCAGGGCAATGTATGAATTAGGTAGGGCAACTGGTGGCGAGTAACTCTTGAGGCCTGGCTAGTAGCTCAGGACTTGAAATTTTGAGCCCTGGCCTATATAATATAATATATATATATATATATATATATACACACAATATATGGCCCATATATCAATACAATACATATTGCCAATATATCAAACATATATCATATATCAGCTATATTATATACATCATTATTCAACTATATTATATATTCAACATATACCTTTTTACATTGGAAAGTTACTGGTACTTTTATTCAACATAGGTTTTAGATTATAAGAGATGCTTTGCAAGCATATGTGACCACAAAGTGAGATTAAAGATAACATAGATATATGCGGCCACAAGTTCTTATCAAGATGTTCCTGTAAATGTGATGTGCTGAATTGTAGAATTAGAAAATGTATAGACACCTGCCAGGTTGAAGCCACATATCCTGAGACAATCGAGATGATATTTTGATGACATAGGCTAGAGCAAGGGTTGTGGTCAATGTGATATATTATTTTGCTAAACACAAATGTTTTTCCTATGAACTTTATATAGACTCGATAAATGATTGGATATTGCTGTTGGGAGGGTTTTTGAGTATAAGGGAGGTTTTGTGGTTTAAGGCTATAAAATGTATATGCTGTCAATTTGAATACAAGCAATCCATTAATAACCCATATTGCGTATTGGTTTTATTGATTGTCTGGCTAGCCGAAGGTTCACACACAGACCAAACCGAGGGTGCACCCGACTTCGGAAGACAAGGGTCAAAACCCCCGGTTCCTAACAGCAACAGTTTTTGTCACGCCGTATTTGTGCAGCGTTATTACAAGCACACTTTTTTTGGAAAAAATACACTTTTTTATATATATAAAAAAATAGGACAACAGTAAAGTTATCCCATTTTGTGGCTTCAAAATGGCGCCCGCTTGTGGAATGGTGACAAACTTTTACCCTTAAAAATCTCTATAGGAGATGTTTAAAAATGTCTACAGGTTGCATGTTTTGAGTTACAGAGGAGGTCTAGCACTAGAATTATTGTGATGCCTCACATGTGTGGTTTGAACATCGTTTTAATATGCAGGTGCTACTCACGTATGCGTTCGCTTCTGCACGCAAGCTCGGCGGGACGAGGTGCGTCAACATTTATTTTTTAATTTTTTTTACACTGTTCTTTTAAAAAAAGAAAAAAAATGTGTCACTTTTATTCCTATTACAAGGAATGTAAACATCCCATGTAATAGAAAAAAACACGACAGGAGCTCCTAAATACGATATGTGGGGTCAAAAATACATCACATCTCATATTTACACAAAAATGTAATAAATAAAAAAATGTCATTGAATTTTTATTTTTTTAAATGTCCCTTTTAAGAACTATGGGCCACATTCCCGTAGAATTGGCGCTGGTGTAGCGTCGTAAGCCATTTACACTACGCCACCGCAATTTAACAGAGCAAGTGCCGTATTCCCAAAGCACTTGCTCCGTAAATTGCGGCGGCGTAGTGTAAATGGCTCTACGTATCCCCGCGTAATTCAAAGGGGGCGGCTTGTATTTAACTGCGCATGCGCCGGCCTCTAAAATAGCCCAGTGCGCATGCTCCAGCTCACGTCGGAAAAAGTGAATGAAACCGACGTGAGCGTCGTTTACGTAAATCTCTATTCGTGAACGACTTAGTAAAACAACGTAACCGACGGAAAAAGACGACGCTGACCCGACGCCATACTTAACATGGCATACGACGGCACTTCGTAAGGTTACCCCTCATATAGCAGGGGTAGCCTTACTCGTACGGAAACAACGTAAACTACGACGGGGCGGCGTAAAAACGTTCGGGAATCGTCGGATTAGGCTCATTTGCATAGGCAAATGAGAAATCAACGTACAGGCCACCTAGCGGCCAGCGATGTTATTACATCTCCGAGCCGACGGTGTAATTGCTTTTACACCTGTCGGTTCTTCACTGTATCTATGCGTAAGTGATTCTAGGAATCACGCGCATAGATACCCAGTAAAAAAAAGAGAGATACGACGGTGTTTCCTACGAAACGCCGGCGTATCTCTTTTGAGAATCTGGCCCTATGGGCGGAAGTGACGTTTTGACGTTGCTTCTGCCCTGCAATGGTATGGAGCCGAGCGGGGGCCATCTTCACCCTCACTCAGCTTCATACCACACAGGGAAAAGGATCCGATTGCCTCCGCCGCTGCCAGCGGCTCCTGTAAGCGGCTCCTGTAAGCGGCGGAGGGAGGGGGGCCCTCTCCCGCCACAGATTAAAGTAATCTTGCAGGCGAGTGCCCTATTCTAATATATATTATTATTCAAAGTTCATTTCCTGAAACAGGACACAGTAATAGGTTTTCTTATAACTTACCCAGGGCTTTTTTTCAGGGGGAACTTGGGGGAACTCAGTTCCACCACCTCTGGCTCAGACCCTTTGGTGCCTGCTCACCACAATCATTTGTAAACACAGAAGTCTGGTTTCTTTGTTTACAATTGACAGCTCTGCACTCTGTGTGTAACCCCCTGAACTCCGCACTCTGTATATAATGCAATCCTGGTATGTAATGTCCCTTTAAGACCCTTCTACTGTTTGTGAAATCTGAACGGGTCGTGGTTGAGTTCCTGCACCTATTTTCTGAGAAAAAAGCTCTGAACTTACCTATTCTACGACAAAGGCCCCGTTCCCATCTGAGCATTTTGAAATCGCAGGCAGAATCAGTATAATATTGTCCGTGTTTCCAGATAGCGGCAAAATTGCGACATAATGTGCAACATGCTTTTGTGTGCCATTCATTCTTTCACACCCCAAACTTGATGCAATTTTGCCGCAGTTGATGTTAGAAAAATTTGCACGGAAATCACAGCAAACCGCACGTGAGAAGACGCGCCTGGCTTAGTGCCAAATTTTGGTATCACTTAACGTATGACTATTCTAATATATCACCATTATAGACCATTCTGTGACAGTGTACCATTATTATAAACATCCATACGCCACTATATTCATCTTCTAATTTATCATTGTTATAATCTATTCTTATGTTCCAATGTATCAATATTATGAACAATTACTGCTCTGCTGGATCACTATTATATTATATCACTATTAATAACAACATGTATTCCAATGTATTACTATTATTATCACCAATCTAATCTATAACTATTAATAGGGACAGGTATTCCAATGTATCATTATTATTATCACTAATCTATTGCTATTAATACGAAGAGGTATTCCAATGTATTACTATTATTATCATTAATCCAATATATCACTATTAATAGGAACAGGTATTATCACCAATCTAATATATCACTATTAATAGGGACCAGTATTCCAATGTATTACTATTATTATCACCAATCTAATCTATAACTATCAATAAGAAGAGGTATTTAAATGTATCATTATTATTATCACTTTAAATAGGAACAGGTATTCCAATATATCACTATTAATAAGAATAGTTATTCCCAAGGCTAAGACACGGGGTGGGCAGAGGGACCGGTTGCCCCAGGCACAGCAGTGTACTATAGAGATGGGGACACTGTGTGGTGACTGAGCTCATTTTGGTTACAAGGCTGTCAGGAGGAGTGACAGTGGCATCACCACTCTCGTCAGCCCAGTTCTGAAAGCGGCAAGGAGAGAAATAGAGAGCTGGGAGGAGGTGTGGGCTGTGTTCTCTCTCCCCCTCCTCCTTCCTGTCAGTGCAGCACTCCTGGATTCAGAAGCCGGCAGCGGTGGTCACAGGAATACAGGAGCTGCAATGGAAGGAGGGAGGAGGAGAAGGAGGAGAGAACCCCATTTTTGCTGAAACCAGTGCATGTGGTTGCAGGG
The DNA here is from genome assembly GCA_029574335.1 of Rana kukunoris. NCBI lineage: Eukaryota > Metazoa > Chordata > Amphibia > Anura > Ranidae > Rana > Rana kukunoris. Next base: position 23,834,080 of record CM056052.1, on the reverse strand, counting down.
CATTTGACATGCTTCCCCATTCGCAAAAATGTATCACGTTTGGCAGGCTGAGTACTACAAGTATTTATTGCCATGGGCATGATGCAAAGCCCATGATCACAGCATGTAAATCCCCCATCCACTGCCTATTGCAGCTTAAAGCGGATCTCCACCCTAAAGTGAAGATCCGCTGATCGGAACCCTCCCCCCCTCCGGTGTCACAATTGACACCTTTCAGGGGGGAGGGGGGTGCAGATACCTGTCTAAAGACAGGTATCCGCACCCACTTCCGGCCCGCAGTCTCGGGCAAAAGACGGGCTTTTCCCGTTGTGTGCTGGGAACTCTCAGCTCCCAGCACACAGCGGGAGCCAATCGCCGGGCGCAGCGCGACTCGCGCATGCGCCGTAGGGAACCGGGCAGTGAAGCCGGAGCGCTTCACTTCCTGGTTCCCTCGCCGTGGATGGAGGGGGGAGCAGCAGGGTGATGAGCGATCGCTCATCCTCTGCTGCGGACGCCGCTGGACTCCAGGACAGGTAAGTGTCCTAATATTAAAAGTCAGCAGCTGCAGTATTTGTTGCTGCTGGCTTTTAATATTTATTTAAGGTGAACCATCCGCTTTAAGAGTGTGGGTGTGAGGAGGTAAAAATGTAGCTCAATTACACATTGTAGCATGGGGTATGTAGTATTGGATTGTTCCGATGTCCACCAGTGGGTGTCTCCCAGTACGAAAGAGAAAAGGGAGGTCCTTGGAAGTCGCACATCCAAGATGTTCTAGAAAGGTGAAGAGAGTTACAACCTCAACCTGGACTACAACCAGGCCACGTCCCCAACACATTTCACTCCGCCCCCTGGAGCTTAGTCATGGGGATGGGTGAAACACATTGGGGGTGTGGCCTGGTTGGAATCTAGGCTGACTTTGCCACCTTGACCTCTCTAGGACATCTTGGATGTGCGACTTCCAAGGGCCACCCTTTTTTCGTTCATACTCCATCCCCTGGCTGTTAGCCCTCCAAACAGAAGCTGTGGATGCACCATCTGCATACCACCTTTTTGCTTAGCCTGAGCGGCGCACACTTTTTTTTTTTCAGGTCACACAGTGTCTCCCAGTAGCCAGAAAATCTCCACCTGATGCTGGCTGCTGGGAAGGTATATAAACCCTCCCATAGTTTCCCTTACAACTCAGTGTTTTGCCTGTGTGCCATGAAGCTGGGTATTGATGTGCTGCTCCTGACCTTGATCCTGGTTCCTGCTGTTATCCTGTTCCAGTACCGGCATCCTGTACCCTGCTACTTCATATCTGCTCTCCTTGTTCCTGAACCCAGTTCTGGCCCTCTTCCTGATCCCTCTTCTTGCAGCTCCTGTCTTACCCTGTTTGTATACATGGTATTATAGTTAGTTTTTGTGTCCCTTGGTTTACTCTTCCTGTATATTGTCATTTTGCCTTGTATTGTGTTTGCTGGTGTTGGTTGGATTTTGCTTCATTATTAATAAATCTTTAATCACACAAAGTCTGGTTTTCATTCCTTATGTACAGCTCCCCTGATCTGGTCAGCCTTGCTGTTGCCGGATCCCTGCACTCAGTATCCTAACAATCTGTTACCAGAGCAGTTAAACTGATTATTTTTGCATTTATTTCATTTACAGGCTGGATTAAGTCTCCATTCGCATTAACGCATCTCCAAAGTCGCACAATTTCCAGCGCACCTTTGATCCGACTTTACACTCCATGGATCTAAGTTGCATCAAAAGTCACATCAAAGCAGGCACATTTTCAAAGTCGCACTAATTGAATGAATGCCATTGAAAAGAATAGTGAGACTTGTCATGCGACTTTGATGTCCAAAGTTGCATGAGAAATCGCACAAGTGTGAATGGAACCTAAATGTGTGCGGAGGACCCCTTTTGCACAGTTATGTATATCGCACCTTTGCTTTTGCTTGCAGCCATGTTTATTGTCATGTAATACTGACTTCTGTTATCAGTATAATTGCACCTCCGTGCTTTGGCTGTAAGCCCAGTTTATACAAACCTCTAAGGCAGGACGACGCAACCTCAGCACTCCGGCTGTTGTGGAACCACGATTCACATGAGGCATTGCAAGAGACAACTACAGGCAATGTACCCCATACTCATTCACATAGGGGGGAGGCCAGGATCTGGGGGCCCCCTTGTTAAAGGGGGCTTTTGGATTCTGATGAGAACTCAGTAACTGGAGACTCATACGGAGCTGGACTAGGACAAACATTTGGCAAACATTTGGCTCTGGACTTCATCAAGACAGGCCCACTTTAATTCAATAAAATGCTGCATGCCCCCCTCCTCCCCTTTAAAAAAAAAGGGGCAACAAAAGCCCCCCACATCCATTATTGTTGACCATGAGAGGGTGAGATAGAGAGGGGGGGTTGAGGGAAAAGGGGTGAGGGGGGGGGGGTGAGTGTAAGAGAGAGGGGATGGGTTACTGCAAAAGAGAGGGGGTGGATAAGTGCTAGAGAGGGGGGGGTTGGGTGAGTGCAAGAGAGAGGGGGTGGGTGAGTGCAATAGAGAGGGCGTGGGTGAGTGCAAGAGAGAGGGCGTGGGTGAGTGCAAGAGAGAGGGCGTGGGTGAGTGCAAGAAAGAGGGGTGGGTGAGTGTAAGAGAGAGAGAGGGGGCTAAGAGACAGAGGGGGGCTCAGAGACAGAGGAGGGGGGCTGAGAGACAGCGGGGGAGCTGAGAGACAGGAGGGGGAGCTGAGATTGGGGTCAGAGAGACAGAGGGGGGCTGAGAGACAGAGAGGGGCGCTGAGAGGCAGAAGGGGGGAGCTGAGAGAGAAGGGGTCAGAGAGACAGAGGGGGTGGTCAGAGAGACAGAGGGGGTGGTCAGAGAGACAGAGGGGGTGAGAGACAGGAGGGCTGAGAGAGAGTGGGGCTGAGAGGAAGAGGGGAAGGCTGAGACAGACCACATAGCACTGTCCCTATCTGCAGTCCCTCCTCTGCTCTCCCTCCCCTGCAGTCTCAGTGTGCGGCCATGTATGTGTAGGATGCCCGGTACTTGATGGCCAGGAGCGGAAGCGCTGAGACTCCCTCTTGATCTGCTCCTTCCAGTGACTTCTTGGCAGCCTCCGCCTCTCGCATGTTCCCCTCCTCCGGGCCCCCTGTGGAGGAATCAAGGTTCTGGGAGCGCCAGGTTAGCTGCGCCTGCTCCTGTTTGCCTCTTCGATGGTCATGGAGGGGCTGGAGCTATTCTCCCTCCTGGGCTCTCACATTTAACTGCCCTCCTCACTGACCACCTTCCCCAAATCCCTGCCGCTGTTTGCTGCCATGCTCACACTGCCACTGAACTCTGCATAAAAAACGGCCATCGGCCCACCGGGAAACTCCCGTTAGTGCTGTTGACCAGTAAATACCTGAACTCCTATGATTCTATGACTCAGTGTACTCTGAAATCAGAACCCTTATTGGCTGCTGGGCGAGGTGGCGTATAGCTACATGCTCTCACCCAGCAGAGCCGACCTGCCGCCATCGGCAAGCAGTTAAGAAAACCCCTGCCCATTGGCTGAGATACCACATATACACCTAATCTGTCCTTGCATTGCCCTTGTCGTATCTAAAGCCACCAGGTAACCGGCCACCTAGTGGCAGAAGAGAGAAGTGCAGCAATTCCAGACTTAGGGCCAGATTCAGAGAAAACTGCATAAATATCTGCGGGCGTAGCGTATGCCCTTTACGCTACGCCTCCGCAAATTGCTCCATAAGTTGCGGTGGCGTAGCGTAAAGTGTCCGGCGTAAGGGCGCCTAATTCAAATTATTAATGTGGGGACGTGATTCATGTGAGTATCCCAGTGCGCATGCGTGAAATCACGTTGCTAGTAGTCAATGTAAACGACGTGAACGTAACTTACGTACAGCCCCATTCCTGAACGATTTACGCAAACGACGTACAATTCGAAGCTGTCCCGACGTCCATACTTAACATTGGCTACGCCTCCTATAGCAGGGGTAACTTTTTTCCCGAAATAACGCTTTCGCAAACTACGTAATCAACAACGCCCTGCCGCAAGTACGTTCGGGAATCGGCTAATCCCTAATTTACATATTCGACGCGTAAAACGACGTAAGCACCACCTAGCGGCCAGCGTAAAACTGCAACTAAGATACGACGGTGTAACAGACTCACGCCGCTCGTATATTAGCAGAATTCCGGCATATCTTCTTTTCTGAATACCAAAAAAAGATACGCCGGCTATTCTTAGTATTCCCCCCCCCCCCCCCCCTTCTTCTTGCCATCCCCCCCCTTTTCTCTCTCTCTCTCCCACTCTTTCCCTCCTGTCTCCCTTTGTGTATGATCCCGTCTTTAGGGGATTCTTTTCCCTCCCCCCCCCCTCCTGCATAGGTACTGGATATTTAGGATGCAAACTGAGATGTGTATAAGTAGGATTTTTGTATGTTGTATGTTGCTATTCTGTTATTGTACAGATTGAAATATACTTTGATATGTATAACATATAAATTGTTAGTATTCTATTGTTAACTCGTAGTCAGATGTAGCTTTTTTTGCAGCAAATGATCTGTGGACCTCCATCTGGGAGACATGGATAGCATCATCCCAGGGTGGGCTCCTCGTGGATGTTTTTCCAAGGGTCCGTGATGTCCTTGTGTTTCTCCCCTCTCATGGGATGGCTCCTCCATCCACTGCCGGGGGAGAGTAGCACTGAGGTGCTTCGCCCCTGGGGCGTATCACGCCCTGTGGGTAGTTTCTCCCCTCCGGCAGTGGTGACTTGATTCCTTTCTATAACTGACAGACTTTCGGTCTCTCAGTACTTAACATATTTTTGGCGTAACAAACACCGTCGCCCTCTCTTTAGGAGTTCCAGGAAGATTTTTTCTGGTCCCCGTTTCCTTCCCCCACGGTTTGGAAACGTGCTGAGATATCCGCCCCCCTACCCCTTCTATATATAGAGTTGTATCTACTTTTGATGATTTTTTCATGTTTATTTTTAATTTTCTATTTTTTACACACATTTGCCTCCTCGCCCCATTTTTGATTGGATGCCTTTTGCTGGTGTCGTTTGTGGTGGGTGCTTTTTTGGATGCCCTCTGCTGCCCTGCATGTTTTTTCGGGTGGCGGATGTTTGGGTGGCTTCCTTTCCCCTCTATACAGACACCAATGTGGCTCCCTTTAGGAGGTGTGACGCAGCGACTGGGCGCCCACGGTCGCGTCATGAATGACGCGTCTGGTGCGCGACACCAGCTGCTGGATTCGTCACGCCATGGTCACGTGATGTGCGGCGCATCGGATTCGTCGCGCCGGAGTCACGTGATGCACTGGATGCTGGCGTCAGTATCCAGCGCAACATCCTGGCATCTGATCCCTGCGGCGTTGTAGCGGGGAGGTTGCGATGGCGCACTTAGTATATGCCCCTCGCCGTTCATATAATTAGTATTCATTTTCATACTTGAGGACACCTGCTCTATTAAAGGGGAGGTGGATTTACATCTGGGGCCAATGATTACCTCCTAGGTAAGTATTAAAGGAAGTCAGGGGGCAGTATCAGCATCCATTTTCCTCCCATCTCCTGTTGGAGTGGGAGATCATTTTGGTATTTGGTCATATTTGACCCTCGACTCCCCATTGGAACATTGGTTCATCTCTAATAGAACTAGGTCTATAGGAGTGGTGAGTACACCTAAGGTCCTAATTTTTCTTGCTTTGTCCTGTTTTGATAAGTGACAATTCAGTGACCCTTTTATACATATTTAAATTCCCCCTTAGATGGGATCTCCGTTGCCTATCTCTGGCTGCTGACCTGAATGGTGGTTTTCACTATCATCCCACCCCCCATGGTTTTGGAGCCCCCCCCCCTGAATGGAGAAGACTCATGGGCATTGGATACATCACTTGGTTCGAGCATCTTTGGTTTTGGTGCACACACAGCCCCCCCAGGAATGATCTAGGTGCTCCTGGTCTGGGAGAAGGTGAGTCCCCTCCTTTGGAACAATGAGCCCCTTCGTCTCCCCTATCATGTCCACATGCTGCAATGTCTATGCCTGACTACAAGAGTTTTGTTGTTTTTCTTTTATTATGTATTTCTAATTTTTCAGAAAAAACTCTACTGCTTATTTTCCCTGAAGAAGGATGTACAATTAACATTTGAAACGCGTCGGAAACAACCATCCACACCCTTAGCCTTGTCCTGGGGTGTATGATGATCTATAGCAGTATTTTTTCTAGTTTGATTCTTTTATCTGAATATTGATATGTTATTGTGAATTATTTATGTCTTTTGATATTTTGTGATAAATCTATATATTTTTATGACCTAGTTGTCACCACTATTTATGGTTGCCCAGAAAATCCCACCTTGTTTAGAGGTATTCATTTTTTCTAGTATTTACACGGCGAATCTCTAGATACGCCGACGTAAATACTTTCTGAATCTGACCCTTAGTGTGAACTCAATTGATCCCTAACAATTGGCCAAGGCAAATACACCTGGCAGGTAAATTTAGGAGCAACCCTGCCTAGACATCAGGGTGCTACACAAGTATGTATTAGAAAGGATTTGAGTTTTTTCCCCACTTCGTCCTGGAAGTCGCGTAAAAGAGAACCCTCTCCCAGATGAATGGTAATTTGAAAAAAAAATAAAACATTTTTGCATTGGTATATGTCCTCCCTGGCAATACTGTGCGCCCCATACCTTGTATCTGACAATCCCTTGGCTATTAGCCTTATGAAATTTAAGTTTTTAGTTTTCACAGGGAGCCGCTCAACCTCGATACCAATATAATTGTAGATTTTCAAGCTAGAATGGAGCTAACGTATAAAAATTGTAGTTCTATTATTAGACGGGACAAGACTATCATATAATAATATTATTGTATATACACAGTGGCGTAACTAGAGACTTCAGGGCCCCGGTGCAAGAAATCATGAAGGGCCCCCCCTCCACAGTGGCATGACAGTCAGGTGGACCCCTTACACTGGCAGGCGGCAGTCGGGCACCTCAAACGGGCAGACTTGGCGGAATTACAGGGCCCAGTCGCAACGGCGACTGCTGCGACCCTGATAAATCCGCCATTAGTTAAAGGTGTGTTACATGCAGAGTTCAAGGTGCTATGTACAGAGTTCGGGGTGTGCTTCATACAGAGTGCAGGGTGTGCTATGTACAGAGTCCAGGGTGTGCTACGTACAGAGTCCGGGGTGTGCTACGTACAGAGTCCGGGGTGTGCTACGTACAGAGTCCGGGGTGTGCTACGTACAGAGTCCGGGGTGTGCTACGTACAGAGTCCAGGGTGTGCTATGTACAGAGTCCAGGGTGTGCTACGTACAGATTCCAGGGTGTGCTACGTACAGATTCCAGGGTGTGCTACGTACAGAGTCCAGGGTGTGCTACGTACAGAGTCCAGGGTGTGCTACGTACAGAGTCCAGGGTGTGCTACGTACAGAGTCCAGGGTGTGCTACGTACAGAGTCCAGGGTGTGCTACGTACAGAGTCCAGGGTGTGCTACGTACAGAGTCCAGGGTGTGCTACGTACAGAGTCCAGGGTGTGCTACGTACAGAGTCCAGGGTGTGCTACGTACAGAGTCCAGGGTGTGCTACGTACAGAGTCCAGGGTGTGCTACGTACAGAGTCCCGGGTGTGCTACGTACAGAGTCCAGGGTGTGCTACGTACAGAGTCCAGGGTGTGCTACGTACAGAGTCCAGGGTGTGCTACGTACAGAGTCCAGGGTGTGCTACGTACAGAGTCCCGGGTGTGCTACGTACAGAGTCCGGGGTGTGCTACGTACAGAGTCCGGGGTGTGCTACGTACAGAGTCCGGGGTGTGCTACGTACAGAGTCCGGGGTGTGCTACGTACAGAGTCCGGGTGTGCTACGTACAGAGTCCAGGGTGTGCTACGTACAGAGTCCAGGGTGTGCTACGTACAGAGTCCAGGGTGTGCTATGTACAGAGTCCCGGGTGTGCTACGTACAGAGTCCGGGGTGTGCTACGTACAGAGTCCGGGGTGTGCTACGTACAGAGTCCAGGGTGTGCTACGTACAGAGTCCAGGGTGTGCTACGTACAGAGTCCAGGGTGTGCTACGTACAGAGTCCAGGGTGTGCTACGTACAGAGTCCCGGGTGTGCTACGTACAGAGTCCCGGGTGTGCTACGTACAGAGTCCAGGGTGTGCTACGTACAGAGTCCCGGGTGTGCTACGTACAGAGTCCCGGGTGTGCTACGTACAGAGTCCGGGGTGTGCTACGTACAGAGTCCGGGGTGTGCTACGTACAGAGTCCAGGGTGTGCTACGTACAGATTCCAGGGTGTGCTACGTACAGAGTCCAGGGTGTGCTACGTACAGAGTCCAGGGTGTGCTACGTACAGAGTCCAGGGTGTGCTACGTACAGAGTGCAGATTTCAGAAGTGCCACATTTCTGCGGAAAAAAAGCCTGGAGTAAAAGTATACAGTGCAAACACTGTCTACAGCCATGAAACATACAGCCACAGCACCTGTGATCATCATTATCATGCTGATAATTACACTGTACTTCATGTGACTGTACTGTATATAGCCTATATACACTACAGTCACATGAAGTACAGTATAATATAGGCTGTACAGTGTGATCATCACTCAGCATGATAATGATGATCACAGGTGCTGTCTTTCATGCCTGCAGACAAAGTTTGCTCTGTATACTTTTACTTTAGTATACTATAGCAACCACTGCAGTCTGAGTCTCAATACATGGACACTCACATACATATATACATATTCACATGCACACACACATTCATACACACATGCAAACACACACACACAGTAGATAAAAAACGTCAGGCGGCGTACACACGGCAGAGATCCTCGACGGGCAGAACACATCGTTCCGCTGAGACCGTGTACACGGCCGAGGTCCTCGCTGGAATGCACATTCCAGCGAGGTTCTCGCTGGTTTTCAGCGAGAACCTCGGCCGTGTGTACGCCGCCTCAGTCTTTTACCTTAGCAGCTCTTCCGGTCGGGTACTGCACTGTAGGGGGAGACAAAGAGCACACACTTTGCTTTCAGTTTGTAATGACTGTGACGAGCTCCCCGCACAGTGCCGATTACAGTTCGGCTTGGGATTGGGGAACTTGTCTGTGCTCCTTCTTTTGAAGCACTGTATACAGGGGGCCCTCGGGGCCCCCCTCCAGCAAGGGGCCCGGTCACCATGGCGACCTCAGCACCCCTATAATTCCTCCACTGTATATACATCAGCAGGGACAGAACTATTATATCATCATAAGACAACTGTAGAGACTTCATCTAAGATATGGATGTATAATATCACTAGAACTGTTAACTTCAGTAAAATCTTGGACAGCGTGATCAGCAAATCTCTCCACTCCCTCTTCTTCTGCACACAGAGATATCTCAGTAAATCGTCCGCTGACCCCCCTCCCCTTCTGACACACATGGACTTATGCCTCGTACACACAACCGGTTTTCCCGTCATAAAAAACGAGATGAGAGCTTTTGGCTAGGAATCCCGGCTGTGTGTGTGCTCCATCTGAGTTTTTCCACTTTAAGATCCTAGCGGGAAAACCGTTCATCTGTATGCTTTTCCGACTGGAAAAAACATGCATGCTCGGAAACAATTTGACGCATGCTCGGAAGCATAGAACTTCATTTTGTTGGCTCATCATAGTCTTTTATGTCACCGCAGTCTTGGCAGTCAAAAGTTCACCGGACCTCTGTGTGACCTTGTGTATGCAAGGCAGGCTTGAGAGGAATTCCGTTGGGAAAACCATTGTTTTTTTATCCAACGGGAAAAACGGTCGTGTGTACAAGGCATCAGTTTTGTTTCTCTCGTCTCTGACAGTAAATCCTCCTCTGACTTGCTTTCTGACTTCCTCCCTCCGTCCCCCTCCCTGTGACCCCCTCCCTCGGACTTCCTCCCTCGGACCCCCTCCCTCTGACACACATCTATTTAGTTTCGTTTCTCTCTCCTGCAGTCAGCGATGGCATTCTCTGATGCGAGGAAGGAGCTGGACTGTTCAATCTGTCTGAACATTTATACCAGTCCTGTGACACTGAGATGTGGACACAACTTCTGCCAGGAATGTATAGAAGGTGTTCTGGATGCACAGGAGGGGTCTGGAGTTTATTTCTGTCCTGAATGCCGAGGAGAGTTCCAGGAGCGGCCTGAACTCAGCAGGAACATTACACTGCGCAACATAATGGAGAGTTTCCGATCTACCGAGCCAGAGAAGGAGGATAAGAGCCAGATCTTCTGTACACAATGTATTCACTCTCCTGTACCCGCTGTTAAATCTTGTCTGCTGTGTGAAGCTTCTCTGTGTGACGACCATCTGAGAGTCCACAGCAAGTCATCCCAACATGTCCTATCTGACCTCACCACTCCCCAGAAGAACAGGAAATGCTCCGTCCATGAGAAGATCCTGGAGTATTACTGCACCGAGGACTCGGCCTGTCTCTGTGGGTCCTGCAGGCTGCATGGAGACCATCAGGAACACCAGGTGGAGGCTCTGGAGGAGGCCTCTGAGAAGAGGAAGGAGAACCTGACCAATGCTCTGCAGAAGTTGAAGTAAATGAGAGAGGAGATGGAGGAAAGCATCAAGAGCCTGCAGAAGTACAAGAGAAAAGTACAAGATGGTGCAGACGGTGTAACCAAGAGAGTCACCGCCATATTCAGAGACATCAGGAGACAACTGGACATCCTGGAGAGGAGAATTCTGAACAAGATCTCTTTCCAGAACGAGAAAGTCTCATTCCCAGCCTCTGATTTAATCCAGGATCTGGAGATAAAGAAGGACGATCTGTCCGGGAAGATTCGTCACATCGAGAAGATATGTAACATGGCGGACCCACTGACTTTCCTACAGGAATCAGACACAGGTGACTTGTGTGATACTGAGGATGGTGATGAGAAGGACAAAAAGAGACGTGATAACCTCCTTCATGGTGGGGGGGAACTGGATGTGACCGGAATCTCACACACATTACATACAGGCTTATATGATATAGTAACAGGGGTAAATAAAGGGACAAACATACCAGAACCTGCAGAAATAAAATTGGATGAAGACACGGCTCATAATAATGTATATCTATCAGATGACGGGAAGGCCGCATGCATTGTACCCAGCAACCTAAATCGCCTTGCAAAACCAAAGAGATTTACAATATTTCCTCAGGTGTTGAGCAGTCAGAGTTTCTCCTCAGGGAGACATTACTGGGATGTGGATGTTGGGGGATCGTCACAGTGGAGAGTTGGGATGTGTTACCCCAGTATAGAGAGGGCCCGAAACTCTTCAGCCCTTGGAAATAATCCTGTGTCCTGGTGTCTGGAGAGGAGTGCCAATCAGTTGTTAATGAGGTTTGGCTGCAATACTACAACCCCTTTAGCTGGTAATGCCTCAGTAACCAAAGTCAGAATAAGTCTGGATTATGAGGCCGGGCAGATCTCATTTTATGAGTTGGTTTTCCCGATCCGACACCTCCACACCTTCACCACCTTCTTCACAGAGCCCCTCCATGCTGCCTTATATGTAGGTGAGGGTTGTATAAAGATATGTAAAGGGAATCGGGAGGTGTGACACATTTACCCCAAGACTGGCAACATTACCGGCATTCTGATTGGTGGACCTAGGATCATATATAACCCATACAGATGTATTATATATGATCCCAGGTCCACCTAGTGTCCACCTTCCCCTACTGGTAGATGCTCTGGTCACTGGCGTAGATACCCGCGGGTGGCTCAGGTATCTATGCCCAGAAGTGGGAGCAAATACCTGTATTACACAGGTATCTGCTCCCCCTAAAAGGTGCTAAATGTGACACCGAAGGGGGGGGGGGGGGTTCCAAAAAGCGGAAGTTCCATTTTTGGGTGGAACTTCACTTTAAAATAATTTTACTTAGAACCCCCAAACATTATATATTGTTTTTTTTCTAACACCCTAGAGCAGGGGTCTCCAAACTGTGGCCCGAGGGCCGGATGTGGCCCTTTGCTAGCCTTTATCCGTCCCTTGGGGCAGTATTGCTCCCAATGATATGAGGCACTATTCCTCCCAATGACACCAACAATGGGGCTCTATTTCTTCCACTAATAGCAATGATGGAGCACTATTCCTCCTACTACTTCCCACCAACACCGGGGCCATGTTTATTCTCACTGATGATCGGCCCTGGGGCATTTTCTACCCCCATTGGTCAGAATTCGGCCCCCCTGAAGTCTCAAAGACAGTAAACTGGCCCTTTGCTTGAAAAGTATGAAGACCCCTGCCCTAGAGAATAAAATGTCAGTCATTGCAACACTTTTTGTCACACCGTATTTGTGCAGCATTATTACAAGCGCACTTTTTTTGGAAAAAATACACTTTTTTATATATAAAAAAAATAAGACAACAGTAAAGTTATCCCATTTTGTGGGAAATATAATGTTACCCAACATGTCATGCTTCAAAATTGCGCCCGCTTGTGGAATGGTGACAAACTTTTACCCTTAAAAATCTCCATAGGAGATGTTTAAAAATGTCTACAGGTTGCATGTTTTGAGTTACAGAGGAGGTCTAGGGCTAGAATTATTGTGATGCCTCACATGTGTGTTTTGAACACCGTTTAATATGCAGGTGCTACTCAGGTATGTGTTCGCTTCTGCGCGCAAGCTCGGCTTATTTTTATTTATTTTTTTACACTGTTCTTTTAAAAAAGAAAAAAAAATGTGTCACTTTTATTCCTATTACAAGGAATGTAAACATTCCATGTAATAGAAAAAAGCACGACAGGAGCTCCTAAATACGATGGGGTCAAAAATACATCACATTTCATATTTACACAAAAATGTAATAAATAAAAAAATGTCATTGAATTACATTTTTTAAATGTCCCTTTTAAGAACTATGGGCGGAAGTGATGTTTTGACGTTGCTTCTGCCCTGCAATGGTATGGAGCCGAGCAGGGGCCATCTTCCCCCTCACTCAGCTTCATACCACACAGGGAAAAGGATCCGATTGCCTCCGCCACTGCCAGCGGCTCCTGTAAGCGGCGGAGGGAGGGGGGCCCTCTCCCGCCACAGATAAAAGTGATCTTGCGGGCGAGTTCCCTATTCTAATATATATTATTATTCAAAGTTCATTTCCCGAAACAGGACACAGTAATAGGTTATCCTATAACTTACCTATTCTACTACTAAGGCCCCATTCACATTTGAGCATTTTGAAATCACAGGCAGAAACTGTATAATAGTGTCCGTGTTTCCAGATTGCGACAAAATGTGCAACATGCTTTTGTGTGCCATTCATTCTTTCACACTCCAAACGTGATGCAATTTTGCTGCAGTTGATGCTAGAAAATTTGCACAAAAATCACAGTAAACCGCACGTGAAAAGACGCGCCTGGCTTAGTGCCAAATTTTAATATCACTTCAAGTATGACTATTCTAATATATCACCATTATAGACCATTCTGTGACAGTGTATCATTATCATAAACATCCATACACCACTCTATTCCTCTTCTAATGTATCATTGTTTAATCTATTCTTATGTTCCAAAGTATCATTATTCTGAACAATTACTGCTCTGCTGGATCACTATTACGGTATAATCTATCACTATTATATTATATCACTATTAATAAGAACAAGTATTCCAATGTATTACTATTATTATCACCAATCTAATCTATAACTATTAATAAGAAGAGGTATTCCAATGTATCACTATTATTATTACTAATCTATAACTATTAAGAACAGGTATTAGAATGTACCATTATTATTATTACTAATCCAATCTATCGCTATTAATAAGAACAGAACACTATTATTATCCCTAATATATCACTTTTAATAGGAACAGGTAATCCAATGTATCACTATTATCATCGCTTTTCCAATGTATCACTATTATTAAGAATAGTTATTCCCAAGGCTAAGACAAGGGGTGGGCAGAGGGACAGCTTGCCCCAGGCACAGCAGTGTACTATAGAGATGGGGACACTGTGTGGTGAACTCATTTTGGTTACAAGGCTGTCAGGAGGAGTGACAGTGGCATCCCCACTCCTGTCGGCCCAGTTCTGAAAGTGGCAAGGAGAGGAATAGAGAGCTGGGAGGAGGTGTGGGCTGTGTTCTCTCTCCCCTCCTCCTTCCTGTCAGTGCAGCACTAATGGATTTAGAAGCCAGCAGCGGTGGTCACAGGAATACAGGAGCTGCAATGGAAGGAGGGAGGAGGAGGAGAGAACCCCATTTTTGCTGACAGCAGTGCATGTAGTTGCAGGGCATTTGCCATGCTTCCCCATTTGCCAAAATGTGTCACGTTTGGCAGGCTGAGTACTACAGGTATTTATTGCCATGGGCATGATGCAAAGCACATGATCACAGCATGTAAATCCCCCATCCACTGCTTATTGCAGCTTAAGAGTGTGGGTGTGAGGAGGTAAAAATGCAGCTCAATCACACATTGTAGTGTGGGGTATGTAGTATTGGATTGTTCCGGTGTCCACCAGTGGGTGTCTCCCAGTACGAAAGAGAAAAGGGTGGCCCCTGAAAGTCGCACATCCAAGATGTCCTAGAGAGGTAAAGAGAGTGACAACCTCAACCTGGACTCCAACCAGGCCACGTCTCCAACACATTTCACTCCGCCCCCTGGAGCTTAGTTATGGGGATACCCATGATTAAGCTCCGGGGGGCCGAGTGAAACATGTTGGGGGCGTGGCCTGGTTGGAGTCTAGGCTGATGTTGCCACTCTCCTCACCTCTCTATGACATCTTGGATGTGCGACTTCCAAGGGCCACCCTTTTCTTTTTCGTACCCTTGCAGGAGCCAGGATGGGCTCTATCCCCTGGCTGTTAGCACTCCAAACAGCAGCTGTGGATGCACCATCTGCATACCCCCTTTTTGCCTAGCCTTAGCGGCACACACATTTTTCAGGTCACCGGGTGTCTCCCAGTAGCCAGCAAATCTCAACCTGATGCTGGCTGCTAGGAAGGTATTTAAATCCTCCCATAGTGTCCCTTACAACTCAGTGTTTTCCTGTTTGCCATGTAGCAGGGTATTGATGTGCTGCTCCTGACCTTGATCCTGGTTCCTGCTGTGATCCTGTTCCAGTACCGGCATCCTGTATCCTGCTACTTCATATCTGCTCTCCTTGTTCCTGAACCCAGTACTGGCCCTCTTCCTGATCCCTCTACTTGCAGCTCCTGTCTTACCCTGTTTATCCGTGTTTCCCCTTTTGTATACGGTATATGGTATTACAGTTAGTTTTTGTGTCCCTTGGTTTACTGTTCCTGTATATTGTCACTTTGCCTTGTATTGTGTTTGCTGGTGTTGGTTGGGTTTTACTTCATTATTAATAAATCTTCCTTTAATCACACAAAGTCTGGTTTCCGTTCCTTATGTACAGCTCCCCTAATCTGGTCAGCCTTGCTGTTGCCAGATCCCTGCACTCAGTATCCTAACAATCTCTAACCAGGGCAGTTAAACTGATTATTTTTGCATTTATTTATTTTACAGGCTGGATTAAGTCTCCATTCGCATTAACGCCTCTCCAAAGTCACACAATTTCCAGTGCAACTTTGATCCAACTTCACACTCAATGGATCTAAGTTGCATCAAAAGTTGCATCAAAGCAGGCACATTTTCAAAGTCGCACTAATTGAATGAGTGCCATTGCAAAGAATGGGGTGCACCTTGTCATGTGACTTTGATGTCCAAAGTTGCATGAAAAATTGCACAGGTGTGAATGGAGCCTAAATGTGTGCGGAGGACCCCTTTTGCACACTTGTGTATATCGCACCTTTGCTTACTTTGCTAGTCAGAGCGGCAGCCATGTTTATTGTCATGTAATACTCACTTCTGTTATCAGTATAATTGCAACTTCATGCTTTGGCTGTAAGCCCAGTTTATACAAACCTCTAAGGCTGCATTCACACCTTGGCGACAAAACGCCCGACGCTCGATACGCTGGAGGGGCGAATTTCCATTGCTGTCTATGAGATGGTTCACATCTCACGCCGAACGCCGAAACGCCATATACGCCTGCCGCCTGAAAAAAAGTCCCGGACCCTTTTTTTCAGGCGGCATTGGCGTTCGGCCATAGACAGCAATGGAAAGGATTTGTAAAAAAAAAAAAGAAAAAGTTAATCGAATCGCGGCAAAATAAGCCGCGTACACGGCTTTACTAGTCGCCTAGGTGTGAATGCAGCCTAAGGCAGGACGAGGCAACCTCAGCACTCCGGCTGTTGTGGAACCACGATTCCCATGAGGCATTGCAAGAGAAAACAACAGGCAATGTACCCCATATTCATTCACATGGGGGGGCAGGATCTGGGGGCCCCCTTGTTAAAGGGGGCTTCTGGATTCTGATGAGAACTCAGTAACTGTAGACTCATACGATTCTTTGACTCAGTGACTGTTCTGGAGACTCATATGATTCTTCGATTCTTTCAATGTGCTGTGTTCTAGCTGAAACTCATACAGAGCTGGACTAGGACAAACATTTGTCTCTGGACTTCATCAAGACAGGCCCACTTTAATTCAATAAAATGCTGCATGCCCCCCTCCCCCCCTTTAAAAAAAAAAGAACAACAAAAGCCCCCCACATCCATTATTGTTGATCATTAGAGGGTGAGATAGAGAGGGGGGGTTGAGGGAAAAGGGGTGAGGGGGTGAGTGAGTGTAAGAGAGAGGGGGTGGGTTAATGCAAAAGAGAGGGGGTGGATAAGTGCTAGAGAGGGGGGTTGGGTGAGTGCAAGAGAGAGGGGGTGGGTGAGTGCAAGAGAGAGGGCGTCTGTGAGTGCAAGAGAGAGGGGGTGGGTGAGTGTAAAAGAGAGAGAGGGGGCTGAGAGACAGAGGGGGCTCAGAGAAAGAAGAGGGGGGCTAAGATACAGCGGGGGAACTAAGAGACAGGAGGGGGAGCTGAGATTGGGGTCAGAGAGACAGAGGTGGGCTGAGAGACAGAGGGGGGGGCTGAGAGGCAGGAGGGAGGAGCTGAGAAAGAAGGGGTCAGAGAGACAGAGGGGGGTCAGAGAGACAGAGGGGGTGAGAGACAGGAGGGCTGAGAGAGAATGGGGCTGAGAGAAAGACGGGAAGGCTGAGACAGACCACATAGCACTGTCCCTCCTCTGCTCTCCCTCCCCCTGCAGTCTCAGTGTTGTCGGGTACCTGATGGCCAGGAACAGAAGCGCAGAGACTCCCTCTTGATCCAGGGATGCTCTCGCTGCTCTGCTCCTTCCAGTGACTTCTTGGCGGCCTCCGCCTGCCACATGTTCTCCTCCTCCGGGCCCCCGGTCATGAGGCCGCAAGGGTTCTTGGAGCAGAGAGGAGGTGGAGGAATCGAGGTTCTGGGAGCGCCCACTCCTGTTCAAATCTTTGGTGGTCATGTAGGGGGTGGAGCTGTTCTCTCTCCTGGGCTGTTTTTTTTTTTACTCACCCAAAATACCGGTTGCTATGCGGAAGTCCCTAATCTGCCTCTTTCTTATCTGCGGTGGGTCTTCTTACGCATCCTCCTTGCGTTGTCTTCTTGTGAATGGGGCGCACTGCCTTCTGGGAACTGTGTGTATCCCAGAGAGCAGCCGCCCATTCACAAATCGTCACCTGAGACTCGCGCATGCGCAGTAGGAAACTGGTAGTGAAGTGAAGCGCCGCCATCCCTTAGTGAGGATGGCGGCGCAGGACCTGCAATGATCGAGGGATGGGGGGGGGGCATCATCGCGGGCGCCTAGGACAGGTAAGTGTTCTAAATTAAAATTCAGCAGCTAAACTGTTTGTAGCTGCTTACTAAAAATAAAATAAAAAAATCGCAGGTGGAATCACGCTTTAAAAGAACCTATTTAGAAAATAAAAAGCAAACCTTTACAACCCCTTTAACCACTTAAGGACCGTCTCCTGCACATATATATGTTGGCAGGATAGCACGGCTGGGCACAAGAACGTACCTGTACACCCCCTTTAATTGCCCAGCCGTGGGTCGCGGGCGCGCACCCACAACCTGATCTGAAGCTCCGTGACCGCAGCCGCGGGACCCATGGACCCGATCACCACCAGTGTCCTGCGATCGGTCACAGGAGCTGAAGAACAGGGAGAGGTGTGTGTAAACACACCTTCCCCGTTCTTCACAGTGGCAGCTTTATTGATCGTCTGTTCCCTGATATAGGGAAACACGATCAATGACGTCACATATCCAGCCCCACCCCCCTACAGTTAGAAAAACATATGAGGTCACACATAACCCCTACAGCACCCCCTAGAGGTTAACTCCTTAACTGCCATAAAACTATCCCCAATTTTGTAAACGCTATAAATTTTGCGCAAACCAATCATTAAACGCTTATTGCAATTTTTTTTAACCAAAAATAGGTAGAAGAATATGTATCGGCCTAAACTGAGAAATTTTTTTTTAATTTTATATCTTTTTTTGGGGATATTTATTATAGCAAAAAGTTAAAAAAAAAAAAAATTTTTTTTCAAAATTGTCGCTCTATTTTTGTTTATAGCGCACAAAAATAAAAACCGCGGATGTGATCAAATACCACCAAAAGAAAGCTCTATTTGTGGGGAAAAAAGGACGCCATTTTGGTTTGGGAGCCACATCGCACGACCGCGCAATTGTCAGTTAAAGTGACGCAGTGCCAAATCGCAAAAACTGGCCAGGTCCTTTACCTGAATAAAGGTCCAGGTCTTAAGTGGTTAAGAAAACCCCTGCCCATTGGCTGAGATACCACATATACTCCTAATCTGTCCTTGCGCTGCCCTTGTCTTATCTAAACCCACCAGGTACCCGGCCACCTAGCGGCAGAAGAGAGAAGTGCAGCAAACTTAGTGTGAACTCAATTGATCCCTAACAATTGGCCAAGGCAAATACACCTGGCAGGTAAATTTAGGAGTAACCCTCCCTAGACATCAGGGTGCTACACAAGTATGTATTAAAAAGGATTTGAGGTTTTTCCCCACTTCGTCCTGGAAGTCGCGTAAAAGAGAACCCTCTCCCAGATGAATGGTATTTTGAAAAATAAAAAATGTTTGCATTGGTATATGTCCTTCCTGGCAATACTGTGCGCCCCATACCTTGTATCTGACAATCCCTTGGCTATTAGCCTTATGAAATTTAAGTTTTTCGTTTTCACAGGGAGCCGCTCAACCTCGATACCAATATAATTTATAAGCTAGAATGGAGCTAACGTATAAAAAAAATTGTAGTTCTATTATTAGACGGGACAGGACTATCATATAATAATATTATTGTATATACATCAGCAGGGACAGAACTATTATATCATCATAAGACAACTGTAGAGACTTCAGCTAAGATATGGATGTATAATATCACTAGAACTGTTAACTTCAGTAAAATCATGGACAGCGTGATCAGCAAATCTCTCCACTCCCTCTTCTTCTGCACACAGAGATATCTCAGTAAATCCTCCGCTGACATCCCTCCCCTTCTGACACACATGGACTTATGCCTCGTATACACGACCGGTTTTCCCATCAGAAAAATCGAGATGAGAGTTTTGGCTGGGAATCCTGGCCGTGTGTGTGCTCCATCTGAGTTTTTCCGAGGGGATCTCTTTTTTCCCGTCAAGATCCTAGTGGGAAAACCGATCGTCTGTATGCTTTTCCGACTGGAAAAAAAAATGTGCATGCTCGGAAACAATTCGACGCTCTGAAGCATACTACTTAACCTCCCTGGCGGTATGATTCTTTCAGATTTTAGGTGCTGAAAGCGGTACCATTATTTGCAAGAAAATTTGGTGTTTTAGATTGCAGGCCTGCAATTCTAATGCCGCGTACACACGATCACTTTTTGTGATGAAAAAAAATGACGTTTTCAAAAACGTCATTTAAAATCACAGTGTGTGGGCAAAACGTCGTTTTATGTCTTAAAAAAAAACGACCAAAAAAAGATTCGAACATGCTTGAATTTTTTGTGTCGTTTTTCAAAACATTGTTTTTTGTGTCATAAAAAGTGATGGTGTGTGGGCAAAACGATGTTGAAAACACTGTTTTTAAACCCGCGCATGCTCAGAGGCAAGTTATGAGACGGAGCTTCAATGGAACAGAGTGCCGTCGAACGTGGTGTACGTCACCACGCTTTGCTAGAGCTTTGTTGAAAAACGATGGTGTGTATGCAACGTCGTTTTGGAAAATGAAGTTTGAAAAACTTCGTTTTGTTTCGTGAGATAAAAAAAAATTTTCATCACAAAAAGTGATCGTGTGTACGCGGCATTAGGAATAACTCACCTAAATCTGTCCAAACTAGAGTCTAGTAGACTATGATAAAGTTTGAAACACAAAATCATAAATTATAATATAATAAATAATAACAAATAATAATTTAATAATAACAATACTTTTTATTCATTACATTTTAACAAATAATATATTCAAAAACTCAGATTTTTTGGGGGGGTCAAACAAGGGTGCAATATCATTATTCAGTAAATGTCTCGGGTATGATACATTTTAAAGCAAGGTACAGCACAAAGTCCAACGTCGCAGTTGAGACAACAGAAACATGTTTCTTTACGGATTTTTCTTCCGTTGTCGTCGCGCTTAGAGCAGCAAACCACACACATCCGTGTGGGTGCTGTTTTTTTTTCAGTGGGTGGAGCGTGGTCCAAAAAATGACGACCAGTCAGTCGTTCCGGGTTCACAACACCAGCAGCCTGACGTCCAGAGCGGTTTACCGCCGTTGGCGTTTGGTGCTTCAAAAAGATCTGTTCTGCCACCTTCCACATAAAGTCCGCATGGACCATAGACCTGTCAATTTTTGTTTTCAGCAGGATGAAGGAGTTCCAGAGACATTGTTCCAAAAGATGTCGGAAATTTTTTTTTTTTGTACTTTTTCTGCTGCTTCCTCATCGCCTGGTCAGCCCTGTCCACGCCTCCCATCGTGTGCTTGTAGTCCAAGACAACCTGCGATTTCATAACATCCTTCCCACCTTTGTTATGGACTGTGCTCATAAGGGAACTGTTTTTTTTGTCCCGCCACTTCAGTGCCAACATTTTCCCTTTTTGCCATGCAGCTACTTCTCCTTTCCCAAGCTTTTTGTTGGAAAATGCTGACGGCATGTCACGCCGGTTAGGCCTCACGGTCCCATAAGCATCGGTTTTATTTAGGATAAGGAACTCGTACAGTTCTGGGGAGGTATAGAAATTGTCTGTAGTGACACAGTAGCCCTGGTTCAGCAAGGGCTCTATCAGGGAAAAAACCAAAGCGGTTGCCATCCCAAAACCGCTAAATCTCGGGGAGAATTTGGTCCCTTTCCCAGTGTACAGGACTGCGTTCCAGATATATCCAGAGCTGGATTCACAAAGCATAAACAATTTTATTCCAAAGCGAGCACGCTTTGATGCGATGAACTGAATCCAGCTGAGCCTACCTTTGTAGGCCATGAGACTTTCGTTGATGGTAATGTCCCTCTCAGGAACATAGGTCCGCTGGAAGTTCTGCAAAATAATCTGGTAAATCTCCCAAATTTTTCTTAGCTTTGGAGCTGGATGAGAACGTTCATCGAATTCCTCGTTATTTGCAAAGTGCAAATATTTCATAATCAAAGAAAATCTGTACTCTGACATGACGGTTCCAAAAAAAGGTGTGGCCAATAATTTATTGGTTGTCCAATACCATTTTTGGAGGGGTTTCCCCACCACTCCCTGTAAAATTAGGAGGCCAAGGAACTTCCAGATATCGTCGCTGGTTACAGGCTCCCATTTTCTGCGCCTTGAAAATAGCTGATGGGTAGCAGCTTGCTGTTCTTGTTATCGATTTGTCTCCAAAACAATTTTGTCGATCACTTCGTCAATCAAAAAAAGTCGGAGGTATTCCAAGGGATTGTCATCCTCTACGTCCACTTTTATCCCAGGTGCTCCTGTAAATGGTAACTTTGGGGGAGCTACGTGCTCCGTAGCGCAATCAATTGCGCACCAAGTCGGCACATCACTGGGCACAGTCGCAGGAGCGTCACTCACATCACTTTCTGCGTCTGATGACGAACTTTCCCACGCGTCGCTGTCACTCAGCTCCTCGGCAAGTTATTCCGTATCGCTGTCGCTGTTTGGTAGCAGGTCGCATAGCGATTTTGAGGTAGAGGTGCGCTTTGCCATGATCGCTGTGCAGTTTGCAGACACTGGTACAATAAATCTGCAGACAGGGCACTGGAGAAAGCACTGGGGGGGAATCAAAGGTACAGTAGGTGACGCGATATTGTGTCAATCTCACTCCCTTACTCGGTGAGATTGACCACCTACGGGCCCCATCGCGGGAGCCAGCGCCGACCTGGCTTGCCGCGATGGAGACAAAGCCGTCATAGAATCGACGGAGATCTGACTTGGATTCCCACCAAATCTACACGCTGGGTTTGGTATGAATCATGAGGGGGAACTCCACGCCAAAATTTTAAATAAAAATCCGGCATGGGTTCCCCCTCAGGAGGCATACCAGGCCCTTGGGTCTGCTATGGATTGTAAGGAGTTCCCCCTCATGATTCATACCAGACATCGCATGTAGATTTGGCGGGAATCCAAGTCGGATCCCAGTCGCTTCTATGACGCGCTCGCTGGAATGTGTTTTTTCTATTCCAGCGAGTGCAAGATGTCGGCACCCTGTCGCCGAGAATCAGCGCGATGCTGTCGTGCTGGAAACACATTCTCGGTGACAGGTACTGTATATTATTTTCAATTTAAATCCAATTGTATCAGTCTGTTTTACTTTGTTTCTACTTATACTGTTTGAATTTCGCGCCGCCCCCCCCCCCCCCCCCCCTGCGTCGCGACGCTCGCAGGGAAGGGAATCAGAGGAACACAGTGCATCGGGCGGACATCCGGCCGCCGTGCACTGCGGAGATACATCGCTGGATCGCAGGGAAAAGGTAAGAGTCTTCTTCCTGCATCCAGCGAGGCAAGCCCGAGTGTGGCTCGGGGTTACCGATCGCAGCACAGAAATCTCACCTCGAGCCACACTCGGGAATACCGCTAGGAGGGTTCATTTTGTCAGCTCATCGTAGTCTTTTATGTCACCGCAGTCATGGCAGTCAAAAGTTCATCGGACCTTTGTGTGACCGTGTGTATGCAAGGCAGGCTTGAGAGGAATTCCGTTGGGAAAACCATTGTTTATTTATCCGACGGGAAAACCGGTCGTGTGTTCAAGGCATCAGTTTTGTTTCTCTCGTCTCTGACTCGCTCCCCTGATTTCCTCCCTCCGTCCTCCTCCCTCTTCCTCCCTCCCTCGGACTCCCTCCCTCTGACACGCATCTATTTAGTTTCGTTTCTCTCTTTTGCAGTCAGCGATGGCATTCTCTGATGCGAGGAAGGAGCTGGACTGTTCCATCTGTCTGAACATTTATACCAATCCTGTAATGCTAAAATGTGGACACAGCTTCTGCCGGGACTGTATAGAAGGTGTTCTGGATACACAGGAGGGGTCTGGAGTTTATTTCTGTCCTGAATGCAGAAAGGAGTTTCAGGAGCGGCCTGAACTCAGCAGGAACATAACACTGCGCAACATAATGGAGAGTTTCCGATCTACCGAGCCGGAGAAGGAGAAGGAGAGCCAGATCTTCTGTACGCAATGTATTCACTCTCCTGTACCCGCTGTTAAATCTTGTCTAATGTGTGAAGCTTCTCTGTGTGACGACCATCTGAGAATCCACAGCAAGTCACCCCAACATGTCCTATCTGACCTCACCACTCCCCAGAAGAACAGGAAATGCTCCGTCCATGAGAAGATCCTGGAGTATTACTGCACCGAGGACTCGGCCTGTCTCTGTGGGTCCTGCAGGCTGCATGGAGACCATCAGGAACACCAGGTGGAGGCTCTGGAGGAGGCCTCTGAGAAGAGGAAGGAGAACCTGACCAATGCTCTGCAGAAGTTGGTGAAAAAGAGAGAAGAGATGGAGGAAAGCATCAAGAGTCTGCAGAAGTACAAGAGAAAAGTACAAGACGGTGCAGGTGGTGTAACCAAGAGAGTCACCGCCATATTCAGAGACATCAGGAGACAACTGGACATCCTGGAGAGGAGAATTCTTAAAAAGATATCCAGGCAGGCGGAGAAAGTCTCGTTCCCAGCCTCTGATTTAATTCAGGAGTTGGAGATAAAGAAGGACGATCTGTCCAGGAAGATTTGTCACATCGAGGAGATATATAACATGGCGGACCCACTGACTTTCCTACAAGAATCAGACACAGGTGACCTGTGTGATACTGAGGATGAGGATGAGGAGGACAAAAAGAGACGCGATAAACTTCTTAATGGTGGGGGGGATGTGATTGTGACTGAGATCTTGCCTCTATTACATACAGGACTATATGATATAGTAACGGGGGTAAATAAAGGGATAAATATACCAGAACCTGCAGAAATAACATTGGATGAAGACACGGCTCATAATAACGTATATCTTTTAGATTACGGGAAGACCGCACGCAGGATAACCAGAAACCTAAAACGCCCTGCAACACCAAACAGATTTGCAATATCTCCTCAGGTGTTGAGCAGTCAGAGTTTCTCCTCAGGGAGACATTACTGGGATGTGGATGTTGGGGGATCATCACACTGGGGAGTTTGGATGTGTTACCCCAGTATAGACAGGACCGGATACTATTCAAACATTGGAAATTATCCTGTGACCTGGGGTCTGGAGAGGAACGCCAATCAGTTGTTAGTGAGGCATGTCTACTGCCCTGCAACCCTTTTAGCTGGAAATGCCTCAGTAACCAAAGTCAGAATAAGTCTGGATTATGAGGCTGGGCAGATCTCATTTTATGAGTTGGGTATCCCGATCCGACACCTCCACACCTTCACTGACAACTTCGACAAGCCGATCCATGCTGCCTTATATGTAGGTCAGGGTTGTATAAAGATATGTAAAGGGGATCGGGAGGTGTGACACATTTACCCCAATCATCTGTATTATATATGATCCCAGGTCCGCCTAGTGTCCACCTTCCCCTACTGGCACATGCTTGTGGTCACTGACAACTCAAATTTCAGACAACAGCTCCCAGCAGCTCCCAGCATGCCCCCTAAGATGGCTGCACAAGTCTTACCAAGTAGTGCAACATGGATCTATTAAAAGAAAACTACATTTTTAATTAAACACCTAAATAAGGTAACTGATATAATCCATATAATAGTTTGTTGGTATTACATTTGAATGGAGCCCCAAGGACTGCCTCTATCCAAAATCCCAACTGTCTCTTCCTTGTGGTTATGGCAGAACTATTGTGTTATTGCTCACTGCTTTTCCCAGAAGCTTGAACAGAGCTGGAGGTTCAATGGCAGACAACCCCTGCAGTGCTTTACTATTAGTGCTCCTTCTCTGATGGGATAACTGCAACGAATACTTTGTGTTGAAATGGGGTCGGGTATAGAGGAGGGTGAATATGGTTGGCAGACCCTTTCAATTACCACTCAACTTTACAGAAAACACAGCAGTCCCTTATCTATATCTACAGAACAGAAACAGATAGCAATCTCAGATACCACTTCATAAAATGATTTTATTGTACAGAGATTACCTAGATGAGATTGTTCCCTATTCTAATGTATGTTACTATATAAAGTGAACCTGTCATTTCCCCACTCAGGACAAAGTAATAGGTTTTCTTATACATTTTCTGCCACTAACACAGGGTTTGACAAATTTGCTTGGAATCTAGGAGCCAGCTAAAAAAGTTAGGAGCCAGAAAACGCGCCCCGTCCCGCCAAGCTCGTGCACAGAATCGAACACATACGTGAGTAGCGCCCGCATATGTAAACGGTATTCAAACCACACATGTGAGGTATTGCCGCGATCGTTAGAGTGAGAGCAATAATTCTAGCTCTAGACCTCCTCTGTAAATTAAAACATGCAACTTGTAGAATTTTTTAAACGTCACCTATGGAGATTTAAAAGGGTAAAAGTTTGTCGCATTCCACGAGCGGACGCAATTTTAAAGCGTGAAATGTTGGGTATCAATTTATTTGCCGTAACATTATCTTTCACAATATAAAAAAACAGTAAAAAAAAACACACATTAGAACTGCTGTTTTACTTGTAATGCCAACTGCCACCACCAGATGGCACCAGGTCACAGAAGGAAGCTTGGGCCTTCACAAGGCTGCAAACCAGCAGCCTAAATTACCGGCCGTTGCAGGCCCGCCGCGATTGCGCGGCGGTGGAGGTGGGGGCACACGAAGACACAGGATGCTGTGCCTCCGTGCGCCCCCACTTCCCCGCCGCACAATTGCGACGGGCCCACGAAGGCCAGTAACTGAGGCCGCGGCCTTCTAGGCCACAAAGTCGCAGCCTCAATTACCGGCGGGCGCCAGCTCACAAATTCTTGTCGCAATTGCGAACTGGTGCCCGGATTTTGTCGAGCCCTGCACTAAGACCCCATTCCCATCTGAGCAATTTGGAATCGCAAGCAGAAACTGTATAATATTGTCCGTGTTTCCAGTTTGCGCCAAAATGTGCAACGTGCTTTTGAGTGCCATTCCTTCTGAATGACACCCCAAACGTGATGCAATTTTTGCCGCAGTTGATGTTAGAAAAATTTGTGCGAAAATCGCAGCAAACCGCACGTGAAAAGACGCGCCTGGCTTAGTGCCAAATTTTGGTATCACTTCACGTATGACTATTCTAATATATCACCATTATAGACCATTCTGTGACAGTGTACCATTATCATAAACATCCATACACCACTATATTCATCTTCTAATGTATCGTTGTTATAATCTATTCTTATGTTCCAATGTATCAATATTATGAACAATTACTGCTCTGCTGGATCACTATTATAATCTATCACTATTAATAACATGTATTCCAATGTATTACTATTATTATCACTAATCTAATCTATCACTATTAATAGGGACAGGTATTCCAATGTATCATTATTATTATCACTAATCTATTGCTATTAATAAGAAGAGGTATTCCAATGTATTACTATTATTATCATTAATCCAATATATCACTATTAATAGGAACAGGTATTATCACCAATCTAATATATCATTATTAATAGGGACCAGTATTCCAATGTATTACTATTATTATCACCAATCTAATCTATAACTATCAATAAGAAGAGGTATTAAAATGTATCATTATTATTATCACTTTAAATAGGAACAGATATTCCAATGTATCACTATTAATAAGAATAGTTATTCCCAGGGCTAAGACACGGGGTGGGCAGAGGGTCGCTTGCCCCAGGCACAGCACTGTACTATAGAGATGGGGACACTGTGTGGTGAGCTCATTTTGGTTACAAGGCTGTCAGGAGGAGTGACAGTGGCATCACAAGTCCTGTCGGCCCAGTTCTGAAAGTGGCAAGGAGAGGAATAGAGAGCTGGGAGGAGGTGTGGGCTGTGTTCTCTCTCCCCCTCCTCCTTCCTGTCAGTGCAGCACTAATAGATTCAGAAGCTGGCAGCGGTGGTCACAGGAATACAGGAGCTGCAATGGAAGGAGGGAGGAGGAGGAGGAGGAGAGAACCCCATTTTTGCTAACACCAGTGCATGTGGTTGCAGGGCATTTGCCATGCTTCCCCATTTGCCAAAATGTGTCAGGTTTGGCAGGCTGAGTACTACAAGTATTTATTGCCATGGGCATGATGCAAAGCACATGATCACAGCCTGTAAATCCCCCATCCACTGCCTATTGCAGCTTAAGTGTGTGGGTGTGAGGAGGTAAAAATGCAGCTCAATCACACATTGTAGCGTGGGGTATGTAGTATTGGATTGTTCCGGTGTCCACCAGTGGGTGTCTCCCAGTACGAAAGAGAAAAGGGTGGCCCCTGGAAGTCGCATATCCAAGATGTCCTAGAGAGGTAAAGAGAGTGACAACCTCAACCTGGACTCCAACCAGGCAACGTTCCCAACGAGTTTCACTTGGCCCCCCGGAGCTTAGTCATGGGGATGAGTGAAACACATTGGGGGTGTGGCCTGGTTGAAATCTAGGCTGACTTTGCCACTATCTTTACCTCTCTAGGACATCTTGGATGTGCGCCTTATAAGGGCCACCCTTTTTTCGTTCGTAGTCTTGCAGAAGCCAGGATGGGCTCCATCCCCTGGCTGTCAGCACTCCAAACAGCAGCTGTGGGTGCACTATCTGTATGCCACCTTTTTGCTTAGCCTGAGCAGCACACACATTTTTTTTTCAGGTCACACAGTGTCTCCCAGTAGCCAGAAAATCTCCACCTGATGCTGGCTGCTGGGAAGGTATATAAAGGTATATAAACCCTCCCATAGTTTCCCTTACTAGCTCAGTGCCTGTGTGCCATGTAGCTGGTTATTGATGTGCTGCTCATGACCTTGATCCTGGTTCCTGCTGTGATCCTGTTCCAATACCGGCATCCTGTACCCTGCTACTTCATGGGCAGCACAGTGGTCCAGTGAGTAGCACTTTCGCCTAGCAGCAAAAGGGTCGCTGGTTCGAATCCCGACCACGACACCATCTGCCTGGAGTTTGCATGTTCTCCCTGTGTCTGCGTGGGTTTCCTCTGGGTACTCCGGTTTCCTCCCACACTCCAAAAGACATGCTGGTAGGTAAATTGGATCGTCCAAAAAAAAAAAATGTACCCAGTATATATGTGTGTATGACTGTGTGTCCATAGCGTGTCTAGATCCTACGGGGTAAAAAATGACCGCACCAGCCAAGCAGACACTGGCTGGAAAAAGCGCCCAGAGGCGATTCAGTTCGCATGCGTTGCGCTATACAAGTCATTCATTCATTCATTCATTCATATCTGCTCTCCTTGTTCCTGAACCCTGTTCTGGCCCTCTTCTTGATCCCTCTACTTGCAGCTCCTGTCTTACCCTATTTATCCCTGTTCCCCCTTTTGTATAGGGTATATGGTATTATAGTTAGTTTTTGTGTCCCTTGGTTTACTGTTCCTGTATATTATCACTAGGGATGAGCCGAACACCCCTGGGTTCGGTTAGCACCAGAACCTGCGAACAGACCAAATGTTTGTGTGAACTTTAGAACCCTGTTAAAGTCTATGGGACTCGAACATTTGAAATCTAAAGTACTAATTTTAAAGGCTAATATGCAAGTTATTGTCCTAAAAAGTGTTTGGGCACCCGGGTCCTGTCCCAGGGGAGTGTTTGGGGACCTGGGCCTGCCCCAGGGGAGTGTTTGGGGACCTGACGTTTTTTCAGGAGCAGTGAATTTAATAATGCTTAAAGTGAAACAATAAAAGTGAAATATTCCTTTTAATTTCGTACCTAGGGGGGTGTATAGTATGCCTGTAAAGTAGCGCTTGTTTCCTGTGCTTAGAACTGTCCCTGCACAAAATGGAATTTCTGAATGAAAAAAGTCATTTAAAATCACTCGTGGCTATAATGAATTGTCGGATACCAGCAATACAGAGAAAAGTCATTCATAAAAAAGGAATGTGTGAGGGTCCCCCCAAATTCAATTACCAGGCCCTTTGGGTCTGGTATGGATATTAAGGGGAACCCTGCGTCAAATTTAAAAAAAAATTATGTGGGGTTCCCCCCAAATATCCATTCCAGACCCTTCAGGTCTGGTATGGATTTTAAGGGGAACTCCACCCCAAATGTAAAAAAAAAAATGCCGTGGACCCCCCACACATTTTTTTTATTTTTTTTTATGAATGACTTTTCTCTGTATTGCCGGGAGCCGACAATTCATTATAGCCGCGAGTGATTTTAAATGACTTTTTTTTCCTTCAGAAATGAAGGGACAGTTCTAAGCATGGGAAACAAGCGCTACTTTACAGGCATACTATACACCCCCCCCCCCCGGTACAAACTTTAAAGGAATATTTCACCTTAATTGTTTAACTTAAAAATTATTAAAATCACTGCTGCCCAAAAAACTGCAGTTTTTAAAACTTTTTTTTGCATTGATACATGTCCCCTGGGGCAGGACCCGGGTCCCCAAACACTTTTTATTACAATAACTTGCATATTAGCCTTTAAAATTATCACTTTAAATTTTAAACGTTTGAGTCCCATAGACTTTAACAGGGTTCTAAAGTTCACACGAACTTGCCGCAAACACCCCAAATAGTTCGCTGTTCGGCGAACAGGCAATGTTCTAATCGAACATGAGTTCTACTCGAACTCGAAGCTCATCCCTAATTGTCACTTTGCCTTGTATTGTGTTTGCTGGTGTTGGTTGGGTTTTACTTCATTATTAATAAATCTTCCTTTAATCACACAAAGTCTGGTTTTATTTCCTTATGTACAGCTCCCCTGATCTGGTCAGCCTTGCTGTTGCCGGATCCCTGTACTCAGTATCCTAACAATCTGTAACCAGAGCAGTTAAAATTATTTTTTTTAGCATTTATTTCATTTACAGGCTGGATTAAGTCTCCATTCGCATTAACACCTCTCCAAAGTCGCACAATTTCCAGCGCAACTTTGACTTTACACTCAATGGATCTAATTCGCATCAGAAGTCGCACCGAAGTAGTGCAGGCACATTTTCAAAGTCACACCAATTGAATGGGTGCAATTAAAAAGAATGGGGTGCACCTTGTCATGCGACTTTGATGTCCAAAGTTGCATGAAAAATTGCACAAGTGTGAATGGAGCCTAAATGTGTGAATGAATGAATGAATGACTTGTATAGCGCAACGCATGCGAACTGAATCGCCTCTGGGCGCTTTTTCCAGCCAGTGTCTGCTTGGCTGGTGCGGTCATTTTTACCCCGTAGGATCTTGACACGCTATGGACACACAGTCATACACACATATATACATATATATATTGGGTCAATTTTTGGACGATCCAATTTACCTACCAGCATGTCTTTGGAGTGTGGGAGGAAACCGGAGTACCCGGAGGAAACCCACGCAGACACAGGGAGAACATGCAAACTCCAGGCAGATGGTGTCGTGGTTGGGATTCGAACCAGCGACCCTTTTGCTGCTAGGCGAAAGTGCTACTCACTGGACCACTGTGCGGAGGACCCCTTTTGCACAGTTGTGTATATCGCACCTTTGCTTATTTTGCTAGTGAAAGCGGCAGCCATGTTTATTGTCATAGGGGGGAGGCCAGGATCTGGGGGCCCCCTTGTTAAAGGGGGCTTTTGGATTCTGATGAGAACTCAGTAACTGGAGACTCATACGATTCTTTGACTCAGTGACTGTTCTGGAGACTCATATGATTCTTTGATTCTTTCAATGTGCTGTGTTCTAGCTGAAACTCATACAGAGCTGGACTAGGACAAACATTTGGCCCTGGACTTCATCAACACAGGCCCACTTTAATTCAATTAAATGCTGCATGCCCACCCCCCCCCCCCCTTCAGAAAAAAATAACGTCCACCAAAAGGCCCCCACATCCATTATTGTTGATCATGAGAGGGTGAGAGAGAGAGGGGGGGTTAAGGGAAAAGGGATGAGGGGGGGCTGAGGGAAAAGGGGTGAGGGGGTGAGTGAGTGTAAAAGAGAGGGGGTGGGTTAGTGCAAAAGAGAGGGGGTGGGTAAGTGCTAGAGAGTGGGGCTGGGTGAGTGCAAGAGAGAGGGGGTGGGTAAGTGCAAGAGAGAGGGCATGGGTGAGTGCAAGAGAGAGGGCGTGGGTGAGTGCAAGAAAGAGGGGGTGGGTGAGTGTAAGAGAGAGAGAGAGGGGGCTGAGAGACAGAGGGGGGCTCAGAGAAAAAAGAGGGGGGCTAAGAGACAGCGGGGGAGCTGAGAGACAGGAGGGGGATCTGAGATTGGGGTCAGAGAGACAGAGGGGAGCTGAGAGACAGAGCTGGGGGCTGAGAGGCAGGAGCTGAGAAAGAAGGGGGGAGCTGAGACAGAGGGGGGTCAGAGAGACAGAGGGTGTGAGAGACAGGAGGGCTATGAGAGAATGGGGCTGAGAGAAAGAGGGGAAGGCTGAGACAGACCACATAGCACTGTCCCTATCTGGAGTCCCTCCTCTGCTCTCCCTCCCCTGCAGTCTCAGTGTGCGGCCATGTATGTGTAGGATGCCGGGTACTTGATGGCCAGGAGCGGAATTGACGAGACTCCCTCTTGATCCGGGGATGCTCTCACTTATCTGCTCCTTCCAGTGACTTCTTGGCAGCCTCCGCCTCCCGCATGTTCTCCTCCTCCGGGCCCCCTGTCATGCGGGCCGCAAGGGTTCCTGGAGCAGAGAGGAGGTGGAGGAATCAAGATTCTGGGAGTGCCGGGGTAGCTGCGCCTGCTCCTGTTTGCCTCTTCGATGGTCATGGAGGGGCTGAAGCTGTTCTCCCTCCTGGGCTCTCACATTTAACTGTCCTCCTCACTGACCACCTTCCCCAATTTCCCACCGCTGTTTGCTGCCATGCTCACACTGCCACCGAACTCTGCATAAAAACCGGCCCACTGAGCCATCGGCCCACCGGGAAACTCCCGGTAGTGCCGATGACCAGTACATGCCTGAACTCGTATGATTCTATGACTCGGTATACTCTGGACTCAGAACTGTTGTCATTTTTTATCCAGTTGTTGATTGTGAGTGTGCTGTGAGCCGAATGATTAGTTGCAGGGAGGGGTGGAGTTTAGTCAGATGAATCGATTCATCCAATTCACTGAAAAGAATCGATAAAAAAAAAAAGATTCATACATGAAGGCCTGATTCACACCTATGGCATTTTTTGTGCTTTTTGCATTTTGTCCCTCAAAATAACTCAACACAGCCATTAATGTCTAAACCGCTGGCAACAAACGTGAGTACACCCCTAAGTGAAAATGTCCAAATTAGGCCCAATTTCCCATTTGCCCTTCCCGGTGTCATGTGACTCATTAGTGTTACAAGGTCTCAGGTGTGAATGGGGAGCAGGTGTGTTAAATTTGGTGTTATCACTCTCGCTCTCTCATACTGGTCACTGGAAGTTCAACATGGCACCTCATGGCAAAGAACTCTCTGAGGGCCTAGGCTATAAGAAGATTGGCAAGACCCTGAAACGGAACTGCAGCACAGTGGCCAAGACCATATAGCGGTATAACAGGACAGGTTCCACTCAGAACAGGCCTCGTCATGGTCAACCAAAGAAGTTGAGTGCACGTGCTCAGCTTCATATCCAGAGGTTGTCTTTGGGAAATAGACGTATGAGTGCTGCCAGCATTGCTGCAGAGGTTGGGGGGGGGGGGGGGTTCAGCCTGTCAGTGCTCAGACCATACGCCGCACGCTGCATTAAATTGATCTGCATGGCTGTCGTCCCAGAAGGAAGCCTCTTCTAAAGATGATGCACAAGAAAGCCTGCAGTTTGCTGAAGACAAGCAAACTAAGGACATGGATTATTGGAACCATGTCCTGTGGTCTAGTGAGACCAAGATAAACCTATTTGGTGTCAGATGGTGTCAGGCGTGTGTGGCAACCAGGTGAGGAGGACAAAGACAAAAGTGTGTCTTCTCTACAGTCAAGCATGGTGGTGGGGGTGTCATGGTCTGGGGCTGCATGAGTGCTGCCGGCACTGGGGAGCTACAGATCATTGAGGGAACCATGAATGCCAACATGTACTGTGACATACTGAAGCAGAGCATGATCCCCTCCCTTAAGAGACTGGGCCGCAGGGCAGTATTCCAAAATGATAACGACCCCAAACACACCTTCAAGACTGCCTTGCTAAAGAATCTGAGGGTAAAGGTGATGGACTGGCCAAGCATGTCTCCAGACCTAAACCCTATAGAGCATCTGTGGGGCATCCTCAAATGAAAGCTGGAGGAGCGCAAGGTCTCCAACATCCACCAGCTCTGTGATGTCATCATGGAGGAGAGGAAGAGACTTCAGTGGTAACCTGTAAAGCTCTGTTGACCTCCATGCCCAAGAGAGTTAAGGCAGTGCTGGAAAATAATGATGGCCACACAAAATATTGACTCTTTGGGCCCGATCTGGAAATTTTCACTTAGGGGTGTACTCACTTTTTTGGCCAGCGGTTTAGACATTAATGGCTGTGTGTTGAGTTATTTTGAGGGGACAGCAAATTTACACCGTTATACAAGCTGTACACTCACTTGTAGATACAAAGTGTAATTTCTTCAGTGTTGTCACATGAAAAGATAGAAAAAAATATTTACAAAAATGTGAGAGGTGTACTCACTTTTGTGAGATACGGTGTGTGTGTATATATATATATATATATATGTTGTGATGGTTTGACTCTGTCCTACCTGAAGGATGGCTGGTTTTCGCCATATTTTAGAGAGACAGACACATTAATTACACAGCTGTGTGTTCAGCTATTTAGTGCTGGCCTGGCTGTGGCTCAGGGCCCCATCCCACCCCACAGACAGGAAGTCTGGTCCTGGGAGCCAGGTGTGAGCTCCCAAACCCTCTGAGAGGAGTCAAAGGTGCTGCATAGGTGCAGCTACAGCATGCATGACTGCAAGAGGCAGATGTCGTGCGATTGAGCAGCAAGACACTGATCAGGAGTAAGTTAGCTGTGTGCTTACCGTTAGGAAATGGGTAGTTCTGAGGAGCAGAACTTGGGCCTAAGTTGGAGGCCTGAAACAGCCGGGTGATAAGATTCAGGAATGGTGGAACCCCCTGCGAGGGCTGCTATTTGTATTTGTGAACTTTTAAATAAAATTGGGCTACGAGGCCCTTAAAAATGCAGTTCTGGATTGGTATACTCACTGGAAAACGCATCTATCACTGGAGTCTAATAACCCCTATCTTACAATGTTTGCGTATATATATATATATATATATACACACGTATATTATATACCCACCCAAGTGTATGACTTTCTTTACTGCTATGGGCTCTAGCCCCAGGTCTTTTGTAGACCCAGCAACGCCTCTGATATACAGTATGTCCTTCTTGGTAACGCCATTCACCCCATGCCCTGTGTTTGAAAATCCCATGGCTATTAACTTTGAAAATAACCATAATTGATTTTCAAGATTCCCTATCCCCCTGCTTGCTCACTTCAGTAGGGTACAAATTTAAAGTTGGTGACTTACAGTTTTTACGATCAGTCGCTCAACCTCAATACCAATGTTGGGTGCTCTACCATAGGTAGGTGCTAGAATAGGATTTTTCTAGTTAATACTGTCAGCACAGGTAAATTTAGGCAGGCCTATGCTTTAGGCTAGGCCTGTTTGTTTTCATCTGGAGCTGGGAGTGGTTAGTGTAGCAGTGGGTGCGGCCACCTGTGTTCTAGTTCTGAGGCGCCTCCCCTGTCTCTAGGGAGATTGTTCTAGAGAAGGAGGCAGGGCCTGGGACTGAAGTGGCAGGCAGCTCATGTGGGAGCCCTGACCAACCCCCACTTGGTATTGGCAGGGGCGGGCCTCCTATATAAGCTGAGGTAACATGCCACTAGGGAGCATTGTCGGCCAGGAGAAGTGGAGGATGGAGTACTGGACAGTGGCATTTGAGGGAGGGGGGTGTGAGGCACGGCGGAGGAGCATGGGAGAGCTGTGAGGGAACTTCACCTTTATATGGTCATTGGTGAAGTCCTCATCTGTTATACGGCCAATAGATGAGGAATCCTGCATTAGAGTGGCTGGAGGCTGTCGGAACGTATGTCCAGATAAATTCTTCCATCATGGACTCAGGGCAGGAAAAGGTCTGTGAGTGTACCACAGTGGAGTGCTGGGTGTGGAGGCATGACAGGGAGTCTGTGAGGGAACTTCGTCCATACACGGTCATGGAAGAAGTCCTCATCATTACATGGTCATCGGTGAGTAGTCCTGGAGCAGAGGAGAGACTGTGGGGAAGTGTATCAAATCGATGTCGCCTGATGGCACAGGATTTGCAGGTCGGGCTATCTGGGATCAGTAGTCCATCACCAAGTACAAGCTGGTAAACTACTAGGCCCCCCGGGGAGGGGTACTGCAGGCCTCTGGCCTAGCAGAAAACGTGAGTGCAGCTTCCCCCTGTAACCTGGATAGGAGGAGCAGTGGGGGTGACTGCCTATAGAAGAATCATTCTCTCCATCTCCCTTCTGCAGTATCGGAATGCCTGCCAGAGATAGAGGAAAAGTAGGCATTCTGTGACTGCAGCAGGGAGATGGAGAGAATAATTGTTCTATATGCAGCCGCCCCCACTGCTCCTCTTACACCACCCATAATCTTTGCCTCCTCGTGATCTCCACCTCCCCCCAAGCTCTCTGCCACCCCCCCCCCCAGTGCTCTCCACTTCCACCATGCTCTCTGCCACCCCCCAGTGCTCTCTGCCACCCCAGTGCTTTCTGCCACCCCCCAGTGCTCTCCACCTCCCCCATGCTCTCTGCCACCCCCCAGTGCTCTACACCTTCCCCATGCTCTCTGCCACCCCCCAGTTCTCTACACCTCCCACATGCTCTCTGCCACCCCCCAGTGCTCTCCACCTCCCACATGCTCTCTGCCACCCCCAGTACTCTCCACCTCCCCCATGCTCTCCACCACCCTTCAATGCTCTCCACCTCCCCCATGCTCTCTGCTACCTATCCAGTGCTCCCTGCCATCCCCAATGCTATCCACCTCCCCCGATGCTCTCTGCCACCCCCCCTGTGCTCTTTACATCCCCCGTGCTCTCCACCTCCTCCAATGCTCTCTGCCACCCACCCTGTGCTCTCCACCTCCCCCCATGCTCTCCGCCACCCTCCCTGTGCTATCCACCTCCCCCATGCTCTCCGCCACCCCCCTGTGCTCTTCACATCCCCCATGCTCTCCACAAGCCCCTCTGTGCTCTCCAACTCCCCCCATGCTCTCTGCAACCCTCCCTGTGCTCTTCACCTCCACTATGCCCTCCGCCGCCCTCCCTGTGCTCTCCACCACCCTCTCTGTGCTCTCCACCTGCCCCCTGTGCTCTCCACCTAACCCCCATGCTCTCCTGCTCTCCGCTGCCCCCAGTGCTCTCCTTTTCCTCCCTGTGTTCTCTGCCTCCCCTCTGTGCTCTCGCCCCACCCCATGTTTTCAAGGTTCTTCCCTGTGCTCTCCATCCCCCCCAATCTCTTTCCTGGTCCCACCTCACCTCCCCCCCACACCTCTGCTGGGTTCCCCCCTCCCCTCTCTCAGGGGATCTGTCAGGGTGGAGAGTGGGGAAGGGGTCAGTTAGCATGTCATGGGCTGCTCATTTCAAAATGCAGGGGCCTATTTTGTGTCCCAGTCCGGGCCTGAGCTAACATATAATAAAATTGTAGTTCTGTTAGATGGGATAGAACTATCAGATCATAATATATCTGTAGAGTCATTAGCTAGGATATGGATTTATAACATCACTATAAATTTCTGCACAGAGAGATATCCGTAAATCCTCCTCTGGCCCCCTCCCTCTGACTCGCTCCCTCCGACTCCCTCCTTTATTTCGTTTAGTTTCTCTCTCCTGCAGTCAGCGATGGCGTTCTCTGATGCGAGAAAGGAGCTGGACTGTTCCATCTGTCTGCACATTTATACCAATCCTGTGACGCTAAGATGTGGACACAACTTCTGCCAGGAATGTATAGAAGGTGTTCTGGATACACAGGAGGGGTCCGGGGGTTTATTGCTGTCCTGAATGCAGAGAAGAGTTCCAGGAGCGGCCTGAACTTATCAGGAACATAACACTGTGCAACATAATGGAGAGTGTCCGATCTACCGAGCCAGAGAAGGAGAGCCACATTTTCTGTACGTACTGTATTCACTCTCCTGTACCTGCTGTTAAATCCTGTTTGCATTGTGAAGCTTCTCTGTGTGATGACCATCTGAGAATCCACAGCAAGTCACCCCAACATGTCCTATCTGACCTCACCACTCCCCAGAAGAACAGGAAATGCTCCGTCCATGAGAAGATCCTGGAGTATTACTGCACCGAGGACTCGGCCTGTCTCTGTGGGTCGTGCAGGCTGCATGGAGACCATCAGGAACACCAGGTGGAGGCACTGGAGGAGGCCTCTGAGAAGAGGAAGGAGGACCTGACCAATGCTCTGCAGAAGTTGGTAAAAAAGAGAGAGGAGATGGAGGAAAACATCAAGAGTCTGCAGAAGTACAAGAGAAAAGTACAAGACGGTGCAGACGGTGTAACCAAGAGAGTCGCCGCCATATTCAGAGACATCAGGAGACAACTGGACATCCTGGAGAGGAGAGTTCTTAAAGAGACAACTAGGAAGGCAGAGAGAGTCTCATTCCCAGCCTCTGATTTAATTCAGGATTTGGAGATAAAGAAGGATGATCTGTCCAGGAAGATTCGTCACATTGAGGAGATATGTAACATGACGAACCCACTGACTTTCCTACAGGAATCAGACACAGGTGACTTGTGTGATACTGAGGATGAGGATGACAAAGAGAGACGTGATAAGCTTCTTCATGGTGGGGGGGAACTGGATGTGACCGGAATCTCACACATATTACATACAGGATTATTTGATATAGTAACAGGGGTAAATAGATGGATAGTTCCACCAAAACCTGCAGATATAACACTGGATGAAGAAACGGCTCATAATAATGTAGATATTTTAGATGACAGGAAGACCGCACGCACGGTAGCCAGAATAATAAATCGTCCTGTAACACCAAAGCGATTTATAGGAATGGTAAAACAGGTGTTGAGCAGTCAGTATTTCTCCTCAGGGAGACATTACTGGGATGTGGATGTTAGGGGATCATCACACTGGAGAGTTGGGTTTTGTTACTCAAATATAGACAGAACACAAAACTGTTCAGACATTGGAAGTAATTACCAGTCTTGGTGCTTAGAGGGAAAATCAAATCAGTTGTCAGTGAAATATGGCAACAACTCCACCATTTTAGATCGTAATTTCTTAGTAGCCAAAGTCAGAATAAATCTGGATTACGAGGCCGGGCAGATCTCATTTTATGAGTTGGGTATCCCATTTCAACACCTCCACACCTTCACTGCCACCTTCAACGCGCCGATGTATGCTGCACTATATCTAGGTGAGGGTTGTATAAAGATATGTAGAGAGAATTAGCAGGTGTGACACATTTACCCCAAGACTGGAGACATCACTGGCATTCTGATTGGTGTACCTAAGATCATATATAATCCATACATCTGTAAAAAGTCTCCTACTGGCAGATGCTACGAAAGGTGAATGTGGTCTAATACTTTCCTTTCTTGTGCTGCCGGTTACTGTGCCTTGGTCGTATCACATCAAGTATGACTATATTAATCTATCACTATTAATAAGAACAGTACTCCAATATATTATTATTATTACTAATCTAATGTGTCACTATTAGTAAGTACAGGTATTGCAAAGTATCACTATTATTATCACTATTATCATTTATAACTAATAATAACAGGTATTCCAATGTATTTCTATAATTATCACTAATCTAATGCATCACTATTAATAACAACAGGTTTTCCAGTGTATCAATATTATCATCACTAATCTACCACTCTTAATAAGAACAGGTACTGCAATATATTACTATTATTATTATTGCTAATCGAATGTGTCACTATTAGTAAGAACAGGTTTTCCAATGTATTACTATAATTATCACTAATCTAATGCTTAATAAGAACAGGTATTGTAAAGTATCACTATTATTATCACTAATCTAATCTATCAATAAGAACAGGTATTCCAATGATTTACTACTATTATTATTACTAATCTAATGTGTCACTATAAGTATCACTATTATAATCTATCACTAATAAGAACAGGTTTTCTAGTGTATCAATATTATCATCACTAATCTATCACTATTATAGTATGAATTTTATTCCAATGTGTCACTTATCACTAATGTAACGTATCACTATTAATATGAATAGGTATTACCAGGATCGGTGTTCTGTTGAATAGTGCAGCTCGTCAGATAATGCCATCAATGATCTTTGCAAGCACAGAAGTGACGTCATGCCAGCTGATCTGCCGATCAGCTGGTGTGACGTCAGCACTGTGCAGATCATCAGAGGCATAAACCGATGATCACCAGGAATCGGCAGTACCCCCGGACACAGAGGAATACAGCGTGACCCAGCAGCTGTATACTGGTAACCGGGGACAACACTTCCCTGCCGCCTGCATTCCCCCCACCCAACCAATAGAACCTTTTCACTGGTAACCGATAACAACACTTCCCTACCGCCTGCATTCCCGCCAACTCAACCAATAGAACCTCTTCACTGGTAACCTGGGACAACGCTTCCCTACCGCCTGCATTCCCGCCAACCCAACCAATAGAGCCTCTTCACTGGTAACCAGGGACAACACTTCCCTACCACCTGCATTCCCGCCAACCCAACCAATAGAACCTCTTCACTGGTAACCTGGGACAACACTTCCCTACCGCCTGCATTCCCGCCAAACCAACCAATAGAGCCTCTTCACTGGTAACCTGGGACAACACTTCCCTACCGCCTGCATTCCCGCCAACCCAACCAATAGAGCCTCTTCACTGGTAACCAGGGACAACACTTCCCTGCCGCCTCCATTCCCGCCCACTCAACCAATAGAACGGCTATTCTGGTAACCTGGGACAACACTTCCCTGCTGCCTGCATTCCCACCAACTCAACCAATAGAGCCTCTTCACTGGGAACCAGGGACAACACTTCCCTGTCGCCTCCATTCCCGCCCACCCAACCAATAGAACCGCTTCACTGGTATCCTGGGACAACACTTCTCTACCGCCTGCATTCCCACCAACCCAACCAATAGAGCGGCTTCACAGGTAACCAGGGACAACACTTCCCTATCGCCTGCATTCCCTCCATCCAACCAATAGAACCTTTTCACTGGAAACCGATAACAACACTTCCCTACCGCCTGCATTCCCGCCAACTAGACATGTGCAAAAGGAAAAAATGTGTTTTGTTTAGTTTAGTTTTAATTTTTTTATTTAATTTATTTTGTTAAGTTAGATTAGTTAAAATTTGTTAAATTCGGTTTCGGAAGTCGATAGTTTTCCGGTCTAATGCAAAAACATTTCTACCGGATTCGATAATATTTCTACCGGATTCGAATTTGATCACATTTTGATCGGATTCGAAAATATTTCAACATAATTCAATAAAATTTAATTTACGATCGTTAATATTTCAACCAAATTCAATGATATTTCAACCGGATTGGAAATTATTTCAACCGGATTGGAAATTAGTTCCACTGGATTTGAAATTATTTCCACTGGATTTGAAATTATTTCAACGGAATTTGAAATTATTTCAACCGGAGTTGAAATTATTTCAACCGGAGTTGAAATTATTTCCACCGGATTCGAAATTATTTCAACCGAATTTGATTGTATGTATTTGTATTCGTATTATTGTATTTGATTACATTGTATTAAATTCCATTCTGTTCTTTACTATTCTTTGATTTTCATTCTATTGTTTTATTATTTTATATTCTGGTTTATTGTATTCTTTTTTAGAAATCGATTTATATTTTTTAGATTTTGGTTCAAAGTTGCTTTCAATTTTCATTCTAATTCGTTTTCGATTCGAATTCTTTTTTCGAATTCGATTCAAATAGAATTTGTTTCGAATTCGAATTTCGTTTGCGTTTTTTCTAATTTTTTCTAATTTTTCCGAATTTCCGAATAATGAAAAATGTGTCCGAATTAGAATTTGTAACGAAACTAAATGCACATGTCTACCGCCAACCCAACCAATGGAATCTCTTCACTGGTAACCGTCACTATTAGTAAGGACAGGTATTGCAAAGTATCACTATTATAATCTATCACTAATAATAAGAACAGGTTTTCCAGTGTATCAATATTATCATCACTAATCTATCACTATTATAGTATGAATTGTATTTCAATGTGTCACTTATCACTAATGTAACGTATCACTATTAATATGAATAGGTATTACCAGGATCGGTGTTCTGTTGAATACTGCAGATCGTCAGATAATGTCATCAATGATCTTTGCAAGCTCAGTAGTGACGTAATGCCGTCTGCATTGCCGCCCACCCAACCAGAAGAACGTATTCACTGGTAACCAGGGACAACACTTCCCTGCTGCCTGTATTCCCAGCCACCCAACCAATAGAACCTCTTCACTGGTAACCCTAAGGTAACACTTGCCTGCAACCTGCATTCACACCCACCCAACCAATAGAACCTCTCCACTGGTAAGCAGGGACAACACTTCCCTGCCGCCTGCATTCCTGCCCACCCAAATCAATAGAACCTCTTCACTGGAAACTGGGAACAACACTTCCCTGCCATCTGCATTCCCACACACCCAACCAATAGAACGTCTTCACTGGTAACCGGGGACAACACTTCCCTGCTACCCCTCCAAAACAATAGAACCAGTTTTAGAAGTGTAGGGGGAGAAAAAGAGAACCAGGAGAAGGTGCAGGCTGTGTTCTCTCTCCTCCTCCTCCTTCCTGTCAGTGCAACACTCACATATTCAGAAGCCGGCATTGGTGGTCACAGGAATACAGGAGGAAGAGGAAAGAACTCTATTTTTGCTGACAAAGACACCAGTGCATGCGATTGCAGGAGCTTTTAGCAAGCTTTCCCATTTGCCAAAATGTGCCAAGTTCAGCGGGCAGATTCCTACACACAGTGGTTTATTTTGGTTTTGTGCTGCCTTAGTCAAGACTAAAATTGGGCGGCCCCTTTCTAAATTGATATGTCTGGTGTCCACCAGCAGGTGTCTCCGAGTAGCCAGCAAATCTCCACCTGATTCTGGCTGCTGGGAAGGTATATAAACCATCCCCTGGCTTCCTTCACTGGCTCAGTGTGTTGCCCGTGTGCCATGTACCTGGTTATTGATGTTCTGCTCCTGGTTTCTGCTGTGATCCTGTTCCAGGTTCAGCATCCTGTACCCTGCTACTTCATATCTGCTCTCCTTGTTCCCGAACCCAGTACTGGCCCCATTCCTGGTCCCACTTCTGGCAGCTCCTGCCTTACCCTGCTTATCCGTGTTCACCATTTTTGTGTATATATATATATATATATATATTATAGTTAGGTTTTGTGTACCTTGGTTTACTGTTCCTGTATATTGTCACTTGTACTGTGTTTGCTGGTGTTGGTTGGGTTTTGCTTCATTATTAATAAATCTTTCTTTAATCACACAACGTCTGGTTTTATTTCCTTAAAGTGGACCTTCAGTCATTTTTTCATCTTTCCAATTTTTTTTTTTTTAATCTTCTGCCCTTGTTGTTTTAACTTTGGATAGTAAAACATTTTTTTTTCAGCCAGTAAATTCCTTATACAGTGAGGTGACCAGATTTTAAGAATTAAATACAGGGACTTTTTTTTATTGGCAAGTGGTAAACTATTTTATAAGCATATTTTCCTTCAATATTATATGCAGTGTATGTGGTATGTGTTTATGTAGTGATTGTTCGATACGGTATATACATTATTTCTCACATTTCCTCCATGACATAAAAAAAAGATACTTCTTAGATTTTTGGGGGGATATGACTACCAAATGTTAAGAAGCAGTGTGGTTAAACACAATTGGTCATATGCATAAAGAGCACTTGTGGGGTAAA
The DNA here is from genome assembly GCA_029574335.1 of Rana kukunoris. Classification (NCBI taxonomy): domain Eukaryota; kingdom Metazoa; phylum Chordata; class Amphibia; order Anura; family Ranidae; genus Rana; species Rana kukunoris. The sequence continues at coordinate 23,790,793 of CM056052.1, read as the reverse complement.
GTGTGAGAAGGGGTCCCCCATCCACAGGAGAGAAGGGGTCACCTCTCCAGGAGAGTAGGGGTCTCCAGGAAAGAAGGGGTCCTGTCTCCAGGAGAGAAGGGGCCCCCAGGGGAGAAGGGGCCTCTGTCCCCAGCAGAGGAGGGGTCCCATCCCCAGGGGAGATGGGGTCCCTGTCACCAGAAGAGAAGGGGTCCCTGTCCCCAGAAGAGGAGGGGTCCCTGTCCCCAGGGGAGATAGGGTCCCTGTACCTAGAGGAATAAGTGTCCCAAGGGGAGAATGGGCCTCTGGCTCCAGGAGAGGAGGGGTCCATGTTCCCGGGAGAGATGGGGTCCCTGTCCCCAGGAGAGAAGGGGTCCTTGTTCTTAGTAGATGCATTAAGGTGAAAAAAACATTTACCTTTACAACCCCTTTAATGTGAACCAGTCCTAAGTTCATTCAACCTCAGGCCCCTTTCACATGAGCGGACCGTTCGTCCGCTTATTACAAGTCCGTTTACGGATGATGCATCCGCTAGTGTCCGCAACGATCCGCGTCCGTTAAGGTCCGGTTTTTCGGATGGAAGAAAACCCTATTTTTCTTCCGTCCAGCGGATCGGATGAAAACGGACAGACGGTCCGTTTTCATCCGATTCCCCATAGGGGAGAGCGGAGGAGAGACAGGGCGGTCCCTGCCCAGTGTGCGGGGACCGCCCTGTCCGCCAACAGCTCAGCGGGACCCCCCGCTGAGCCCACGGACACACACGGAGCGGACCGAAAAACAGACCGCTCCGTGTGAAAGAGGCCTTAGGCTCCATGCACACTGGGATAAAAAACATTGCTTCTACAGGAGTTTTGTGTTCTGCCTGTAGAAGCAACTCAGTGTTATCCTATTTGTCCATACACATTAGGACGTTTACAGGCATATTTTTGAGAACAACGTTTAGAGGCAGGAAAAAAAAACCTACTCATTTGCGTTGCTGATTGGAGCTCACTGGCAGAAATAACGTAAAAGTCTCCTAAACTCATCTAAACGTTGTACAAAAAATGCTCTATATGGACGTTTTTTACTCCAAAAAGAATATACTTTTTTTAAGCCTAGTGTGCATGGAGCCTTACTGGGTGTAAGTATAAAAAGTGAGAAATCCACCCCTCCCCCACATAACACATCCTGGTAATATAAAAATTTTGCATATGTGATCAGGTGACCTCAGACACACACACACACACTTCAATATAACAATAATAAGAAGATCACTCAAAGCTCGGACTAAATATATCTCCCCTAATAACTTGTCTATGTATATTCTGATGGCTGTCCACTGGAGCATTTCATCATGACATTGAACTGTGCCTCACCTCATATTTTGAAAACATTTAATCTAAACACAGGACAAGCAACCAATTCTAGAATAGCTAGAAGGGAGAGGAGAGGGGTAGAGGGGAGGGTGATGTGAATTGTGCACTGTTTATAGAAACTGTGCATGACTGCAGGCTAGTGCATAAGATATGTAAATAACCTGTCACTCAAAGCATGGGGGCGGAACGGACTTTGGTTTTTATAGGGAAGTCTGTTTTATTTCACTGAGCAATAAAAAGAGGATTGTTCAGCGCTGGATTTACTCTGTGTGGCAAGACTGGGCACAGATGATAGGAAATCTTATACTCTACATTGTGACATAAAAAAAAAAAAAGAGAAAATATATACATGATTATCTTTCTGCAGTGGTAGAAGCTGCAGAACACTGCCCCTAGTGGTCAGTGTGCTGCTACTATCAGTATAGTGCAGTCCAGGCTCAAATATAGTGCAATCAGAGAAAAAAAAAAACGTTTATTTTTTTTTCTTGCTGTGATGAAATCTGCAGGATCCAGTTTGGAAGCACGGGAGTTTCTGACCCATTGTGACTCGGGCAGCTCCAGTTCAAACCACTCGTCATCCCCCACATCAGAGGAAGAGTCAAGTTCAGAAGTGTTATATTCTTCTGCAGGCAAACAAATATGTTCCGATACAGATATACTGACCTTGTCCTTGGGTTTGGCCTCGACAGGGGCATCTCTCTCCCTGGAGTCCTTGTCATGTCCACACATAGGTAGGCCTCGACCACAGCCGTGGGAGGTCTTACACAGGGCCCATTTTCTCAGAGATGAGCCAAGCAGGGACCACTGCCATGCATACGGTTTCGGTGGCAGCATCCACCTTCACAACAGGCTCACTTCGGGTGACACGATCGAAGTAACAGCCAATGACATGGTGATTGTAGAAGAGATAGTCACAACATCAGCATCAGTTGTATTAGTAGTGGAAGCAGGGGCAGGCCTGGGAACCTCTTCTTCCGCGATCAGCCTTTCCGGTGACCCAATCCACCCGATACTCACAGGGAGATTCTGTTGGTTGCTCAACATGGAACAAATAGTCTCGGCACTTTTTGCACCGAGCAAAGGGCAGGATTCGGACAGCAAGCTCCACACATCGGGGAAAAGACAGTCCAAGGGCCTCCACGCTGCCACTCGAAAACAGTACGAACCTCCCCTGTGTCCTCATTCAGATCCCGGTATCGGTCAGGGGAACTTCGGTGGCAGCAGCCATCAGATTGATTCCCGCCATAGACATCGGGAGCCTCAATCTCTCAAATGGCGTTGGGGGCACAGACATGTTGCACGATCCTCTTTCGTGGGTGGGCAACCACTCTGTCCTTTGGCACCAAAGTCGCCTTACAATTCAGGCAGGGGTGGGTAACTCCTCCCACTTCAAGTTCTTTTCTGGGCATGTTGTTAGCACACGTCACTCCGATGCACGTGCGCCCAGACTTTAACTACTTGACGTTAACTCTCTCCTCACCAGCACAATCCAACACCACGACAAATCATGGCTTTCAATGGCGGAATAAATTTCTCAATGTAGTTGCAAGAGGTCCCAGGTTCAAATCCCGGATGAGCCCCCACTTGTAGCACTACCCCCAAAGGAGCTGCTGGTTTGTTTTGGGTGGCATGTTACCTCGTGGCTCCTCCGCCATCTAGGGGTGTATGGTGAAAGTAGCAGTAACGGAATGTCCACAACAGGTGTCTTTTTCTGTGCTCTTTATTACCCAGCTGGGTAAAAACAATAAAACTTGTGGTGAAGAGTAGAGATTTAGCAGAAGGAGAAATAGCAGATTCAGGCATAGGGAAAGGTCTCTGCCACAGACCCGCCTTAGAATTGAGATAGCGGAGATAATCCTACTTAATAGACTCCACACCTGGATCTCCTTCGGGTAGTTTGTAGTTAGGTTACCGACTGATAGGTGACCAACGTCTAGCCTTTCAGTACCCGGTTACCTTGATCCCCGGTGGACGGTCAAGACCATATTGGATTGCCAGCCTCTTTTGGCTCTCCTCAGGTGCACTCCCCATCGAACAGCTTCCTCTCAAAGGAACAACGCTTAGGATCTTCTTAGCATTTGGGACCCAGTCGATCACTGGGGCCCAGCCACAGCTCAAATGTTCCAGACCACCGTAGTCCCGGAACCAGGAACACCACGTGGCACGCGCACACCTGGCCATTTCACCGGGGCGCTGTGATGATATCAGCACCCCAGAAGCGACAGAATGAGCCCACAGCACCGCCAAGCTGAGACAGAGACCCAAATTTGAACAGATAAGCCTTGTCAGAGCTAAGTAACTCTCTGACCCCCTCTAAATTTAAATTAGCACCGATTAGCACATAGTTAAATAGTTAGTCAGGTTGAAAAAAGACACAAGTCCATCAAGTTCAACCACAAGAAATAAAATAATAATAATATCATACAATCACATATACCCAATTCTTTACCCACAGTTGATTCAGAGGAAGGCAAAAAAAAACAGCAAAACATGATCCAATTTGTTACAGCAGGGGAAAAAATTCCTTCCTAATCCCCCATGAGGCAATCAGATGTTCCCCAGATCAACTTTACCTATAAATGTTAGTACCCAGTTATATTATGTACATCTCGGAAGGTATTCTAACAGGCGCTCCAGGCTGGAACGCATACGGCGGCCAGCGTGATGACGTCATTGCCCGGCGCCGCGTGCGTTCCACCGTGGAACGCGCAAGTGTGCCGCAATGTACGGCGGTTACCTTGAATCCCTGCTTATGCACTGCACCTGCCTCTAACCTATAAACCGAGCAGTGTGCAGAATGCACACTGTTCTATCATTGTCAGCCGTAGCTCGGCCACGCTACAACCAATGGTGCCAACGCTCCCCATGCTGTAATTCTGACCAGCCTGCAACTCCTGCATTAATGCTGCTACATTAACTGCAACAGACTGCCTTACAGACCTTCCTTGCTGACACCCTACTCTACGGAATCCCTTAAAGCTACACTGAAGCCCTGCAAATGGATAAGTAGCAATTGTTTTACTTGTAGTACTATAGAAAGATCTGCTGCATATATTCCACCTAAAAACAATTGCTGTTGTATATTATGACTTGTAGCTATTAACATACTACTTGGGATAGACTGCTGTGCCTATGACTGTTTGCTAGGGAACATCTTAAAGGGACATCTACTCTCAAATAACCTGAGCTATATTTGCCTCTCATCTGCAACTATTAGTTGTATTCACAACTCCTATTTACTACGTACTTGACATAAGTGTTATTTGTTTATGGGCCTTGCCCTAACTTGCTTAACATGTTCACTCTAACTTTTCTATGCTAAGGGTTGATGGTATTTCATACCAACTCCCTTAGTGGCCCAATGTATTTCTATGTGCTTAAGTGATATGATGTAGAGAACCCCCAAACTCCTGTTTGCGTGGAGTGATGCCTGGGGTCCCGTACTGATAATCACTTGTATATAGAAGTGCATTGGAATCTTCAAGTGTATGCTATAATTTTAAACGCTAAGCTCTGGTCGCATGTTGTAATGCGTCCAATCTTAGTAGCTCAACGTCTTTCTTTATGTGAGAGAGAGATGATGTAGAGAACCCCCAAACTCCTGTTTGTGTGAAGTGACGCCTGGGGTCCAGTACTGAATTCTCACCTAAAGAAGTGCATTGAAATCCTTGCTAGCCGCAGTTGTATTTTACTCCCGTTGACCAGAGCTGTTACAGGTATCCAGGCCTTTCTTAAAGCAATCTACTGAGGTAGCCAGCACCACCTCTGCAGGGAGTCTATTCCACATTTTCACACCTCTTACTGTGAAGAAACCTTTCCGTATTTGCAGATGAAATCTCTTATCCTCAGTGTTGACCGTAAAGTGAATAACTATATACTATACCCAAGTTCACTATATGGACCCCTTATATATTTGTACATGTTGATCATATCCCCCCTTATTATCTTCTTCTCAAGAGTGAATAAATTCAGTTCCTCTAATCTTTCCTCATAGCTGAGCTCCTCCATGCCTCTTATCAGTTTGGTTACCATTCTCTGCACTTTCTCCAGTTCCCCAATATTCTTTTTAAGAACTGGGGCCCAAAACTGGACTGTATATTCCAGATGAGGTCTTACTAATGATTTGTACAGGGGGGCAAAATGATATCTCTATCTCTCTGGAGTCCATACCTCTCTTATATAAGAAAGGACTTTGGAAACCGCAGCTTGGCATTGCATGCCATTATTGAGCTTATGATCTACCAAAACCCCCAGATCCTTCTCCACTACGGATCCCCTCAGTTGTACTCCCCCTAGTATGTATAATGCATGCATATTCTTAGCCCCCAAGTGCATAACTTTACATTTATCAACATTAAACCTCATCTGCCACATAGTTGCCCAATTAGACAGAGCATTGAGGTCAGCTTGTAAATTGGCGACATCTTGTAAACACGTTATTCCACTGCATAGCTTGGTGTTCTGATTCCATCAGTAAAATCTTGGACAGTGTGATCAGCAGATCTGCACACAGAGATATCTCAGTAAATCCTCCTCCGACTCGCTCCCTCTGACTCCTTTCCTATGACCCCCTCCCTCTAACTCCCTCCCTCTGACACACATCTACTTAGTTTCGTTTCTCTCTTCTGCAGCCAGCGATGGCGTTTTCTGATGCGAGGAAATGTTCCATCTGTCTGAGCATTTATACCAATCCCGTGACACTGAGATGTGGACACAGCTTCTGCCGGGAATGTATAGAAGGTGTTCTGGATACACAGGGGGAGTCTGGAGTTTATTGCTGTCCTGAATGCAGAGAAGAGTTCCAGGAACGGCCTGAACTTAGCAGGAACAGAACAGTGTGCAACATGGAGAGTTCCCAATCTACCGAGCCGGAGAAGAAGAAGCGCAAGATCCTCTGTACGCAATGTATTCACTCCCCTGTACCTGCTGTTAAATCTTGTCTGCTGTGTGAAGCTTCTCTGTGTGACGACCATCTGAGAGTCCACAGCAAGTCACCCCAACATGTCCTATCTGACCTCACCACTCCCCAGAAGAACAGGAAATGCTCCGTCCATGAGAAGATCCTGGAGTATTACTGCACCGAGGACTCGGCCTGTCTCTGTGGGTCCTGCAGGCTGCATGGAGACCATCAGGAACACCATGTGGAGGCTCTGGAGGAGGCCTCTGAGAAGAGGAAGGAGAACCTGACCAATGCTTCGCAGAAGTTGGTGAAAAAGAGAGAGGAGATGGAGGAAAGCATCAAGAGTCTGCAGAAGTACAAGAGAAAGGTACAAGGCGGTGCAGACGGTGTAACCAAGAGAGTCACCGCCATATTCAGAGACATCAGGAGACAACTGGACATCCTGGAGAGGAGAATTCTTAATAATATCTTCAGGCAGGCAGAGAAAGTCTCATTCCCAGCCTCCAATTTAATTCAGGATCTGGAGATAAAGAAGGACGAGATGTCCAGGAAGATTCGTCACATGGAGGAGATATGTAACATGGCGGACCCACTGACTTTCCTACAGGAATCAGACACAGGTGACTTGTGTGATACTGAGGATGGAGATGAGAAGGACAAAAAGAGATGCGATAAACTTCTTAATGATGGGGGGGATGTGATTGTGACTGAGATCTTACCCCTCTTACATACAGGATTATATGATATAGTAACGGGGGTAAATAAAGGGACAAACATACCAGAACCTGCAGAAATAACATTGGATGAAGACACGGCTCATAATAATGTATATCTGTTAGATGACGGGAAGACCGCACGCAGGGTACCCAGAAACCTAAATCGCCCTGTAACACCAAAGAGATTTACAAGATCTCCTCAGGTGATGAGCAGTCAGAGTTTCTCCTCAGGGAGACATTACTGGGATGTGGATGTTGGGGGATCGTCACAGTGGGGAGTTGGGATGTGTTACCCCACTAGATCCAGGACATGTTACAATACAGACCTTGGACCTAGTCCTGTGTCCTGGTGTCTGGAGAGGAATGCTAATCAGTTGTTAGTGAAGCATGGCTTCAATCCTGCAACCCCTTTAGATGGTAATTTCTCAGTAACCAAAGTCAGAATAAATCTGGATTACGAGGCCGGGAAGATCTCATTTTATGAGTTGAGTATCCCAATCCGACACCTTCACACCTTCACCGCCACCTTCACTGAACCGATGCATGCTGAATTATATCTAGGTGAGGGTTGTATAAAGATATGTAGAGAGAATCAGGAGGTGTGACACATTTACCCCAAGACTGGCGACATCACTGACAAATAGAGCTTTCTCTTGGTGGTATTTGATCCCCTCTGCGTTTTTTTTTTTTTTTTTTACTTTCTGCCTTAAAACATATCCAATAATAATAAAAAAAAATTCAAATTTCTTCATAAATTTAGCCCAATATTTATTCTGCTACATATCTTTGGTAAAAAAAAATCCCAATAAGCGTATATTGATTGGTTTGCGCAAAAAATGATGGGCCGGATTCAGAAAAGTATTTACGTCAGCGTATCAAGAGATACGGGGGTAGATTCATGTAGATCAGCGGATCTTTTGATCCGCGTGATCTATCTTTTTTACGATCTGCCTGCGCCAGTTTTTGAGGCAAGTGCTGTATTCAGAAAGCACTTGCCTCGTAAGTAGCCCTGGCGGATCGTAAATCCCCCAGCGGAATGCAAATTCCGCGGCTAGGGGGAGTTTACTATTTAAATCACGCACGTCCCCGCGCCGATTGTACTGCGCATGCGCCGCCAGCTAAATTTCCCATCGTGCATTGCTTTAAATGACGTCGCAAGGACGTCATTGTTTTCGACGTTAACGCAATTAACGTATGGCCGTATTCCCGGACGACTTACGTAAACGACGTAAAAAATTCAAAACTCGACGCGGGAACGACGGGCATACTTAACATAGGATCCGCCGCACTTACCCCGCATATAGCAGGGGTAACGATCGGTTCTGAATCGGCGGTTCTCCTCATTTGCATATTTGTCGCGTAGAAAAAAAGAAGCGCCACCTAGCGGACGGCGGGAGAATGCAGCCTAAGATCCGACAGTGTAACTCACTATCACCAGTCGGCTCTAAGGGAGATCTATGCGGAAACCTGATTCGAGGAATCAGCCACATAGATCCGAACGTCGGATCTCACAGATCCGACGGTGTATCAGTAGATACACCGTCGGATCTCTATGTGAATCTACCCCACGCTGCGTAAATACTAAGAATAGCCGGCGTATCTTTTTTTGCTATACAGAAAAGAAGATACGCCGGCTTTCTTCTAAGATACGAGCGGCGTAAGTCGCTTACATCGTCGTATCTTAGTTGCATTATTATGCTGGCCACTAGGTGGCGCTTACGGCGGTTTTTGCTAAATATATGCAAATGAGCGATTTATGCCGATTCCCGAACATACTTGTGGTGGCGCGTCGTAGTTTACGTCGTTTTGCGTAAGCGTTAGAACGGCGTAAGATTACCCTTGCTATAGGAGGCGTATCTAATGTTAAGTATGGACGTCGGGACAACGCCGAATTGTACGTCGGTTACATAAATCGTTCGGGAATGGGGCTCGACGTTAGTTACGTTCACGTCATTTACATTAAGAAAAAGTGACGTGATAACGCCCCCACTTCATTCATTTGAATTGCGCGCCCTTAAGCCGCAACACATACGTTACGCCGCCGTAAATAAGGGTGCAAGTTCTTTCTGAATAAAGAACTTGCGCAAATATTTACAGCGGCGTAACATATAGGGGATACGTTACGCCAGCAAAAAGATCCGTGGATCTTTCTGAATCTGGCCCATAGCATCTACAAACTATAGGATATATTTACTTATTTTTTTACTAGTAATAGCAGAGATCAGTGACTTATAACGGGACTGTGACATTGCGGTGGACAAATTGGACACCTAACTGACTCTTTTGACACTTTGTGGGAACCAGTGACACTAATACAGTGATCAGTGCTAAAAAATATGCACTGTCACGGTACTAATGACACTGGCAGGGATGGGGTTAACATCAGGAGCGATCAAAGGGTTAAACGTGTGCCTAGCCAGGGTTTTTCTAAACTGTGTTAGTTGCTTTTACCAAGGGAAGAGATAGAACCTTGTCCCTGCTTTGTAGAGACACAGGATCTATGCCTTCCTTACTGACAGAACGGCGATCTTCCTTGTTTACATAGGAAGATCGCCATTCTGTCTCTCTGCTCAATCATCAGCGGGACCTGGCGGACGTTGAGTCTGCAGTAACCACCGCTGGGCTCCCGCTGTGTATGGGGGTGTATAGGTTTGAATCTGAAGAGGTTAACAAGAACAGGTATTCCAATGAATTAATATTGTTATCACTAATCTAACTGATTACTATTAATATAAATTGTATTCTAATGTATCACTATTATTATTATCAATAATCTAATGTGTCACTATTATTAGGAATAGGTTCCTCCAATATATCTCTATTATTATCACTGATCTAATGTTTCACTATCAATAAGAACAGATATTCCATGTATCACTATTATCATCACTGATCTAATGTGTCTCTATTATTTTCACTAATCTAATCTATCACTAATAATAGGAACAGGTATTCCAATTTATCACTATTATTATCTCTCATCTAATGTATCACTATTAATAAAAATAGGTATTCCCAGGGCTAAGACAAAGGGTGGGCAGAGGGGTAAGCGGCCCCAGGCACAGCAGTGTACTATAGAGATGGGGACACTGTGTGGTGAGCTCATTTTGGTTACAAGGCTGACCGGAGGAGTGACAGTGGCATCCCCACTCCTGTCAGCCCAGTTCTGGAAGCAGCAAGGAGAGGAAAAGGGAGAGCTGGGAGGAGGTGTGGGCTGTGTTCTCTCTCCTCCTCCTTCCTGTCAGTGCAGCGCTTCTGTTTTCGGGAAGCTGGCAGTGGTGGTCACAGGAATACAGGAGCTGCATTGGAAGGAAGCTAGAAGGGCAGAGAACCCCATCATTCTGACAAGCACACCAGTCCATGTGGTTTCAGGGTGTTGACATGCTTCCTAGTTCGCAAAAATGTGTCGTATTTGGCTGATTACTGCCTGTTGCAGCTTAAGAGGGTGTGGGTGGGAGGAGGTAAAAATGCAACTCAATCACACATTGTAGCGTGGTGTATGTAGTATTGGATTGTAGTACAGTGCTGTATCTGGCAGTGTAGGGGGGGGGGGTGTAGTTTTGGATTGTAGTACAGTGCTGTATCAGACAGTGTAGGGTGGGGGGTGTAGTATTGGATTGTAGTACAGTGCTGTATCAGACAGTGTAGAGTGGGGGGTGTGTAGTATTGGATTGTAGTACAGTGCTTTATCAGACAGTGTAGAGTGGAGGGTGTAGTATTGGATTGTAGTACAGTGCTGTATCAGACAATGTGGGGTGGGGGGTGTAGTATTGGATTGTAGTACAGTGCTGTATCAGACAGTGTAGAGTGGGGGGTGTGTAGTATTGGATTGTAGTACAGTGCTGTATCAGGCAGTGTAGGGTGGGGGTGTGTAGAATTGGATTGTAGTACAGTGCTGTATCAGACAGTGTAGGGTGGGGGTGTAGTATCGGATTGTAGTACAGTGCTGTATCAGACAGTGTAGAGTGGGGGGTGTAGTATTGGATTGTAGTACAGTGCTGTATCAGACAGTGTAGAGTGGGGGGTGTAGTATTGGATTGTAGTACAGTGCTGTATCAGACAGTGTAGAGTGGGGGGTGTAGTATTGGATTGTAGTACAGTGCTGTATCAGACAGTGTAGAGTGGGGGGTGTGTAGTATTGGATTGTAGTACAGTGCTGTACTAGGCAGTGTAGAGTGGGGGGGGGGGTGTAGTATTGGATTGTAGTACAGTGCTGTATCAGACAGTGTAGAGTGGGGGGTGTAGTATTGGATTGTAGTACAGTGCTGTATCAGACAGTGTAGGGTGGGGGTGTAGTATCGGATTGTAGTACAGTGCTGTATCAGACAGTGTAGGGTGGGGATGTGTAGTATTGGATTGTAGTACAGTGCTGTATCAGACAGTGTAGAGTGGGGGGTGTAGTATTGGATTGTAGTACAGTGCTGTATCAGACAGTGTAGAGTGGGGGGTGTGTAGTATTGGATTGTAGTACAGTGCTGTACTAGGCAGTGTAGAGTGGGGGGGGGGGTGTAGTATTGGATTGTAGTACAGTGCTGTATCAGACAGTGTAGAGTGGGGGGTGTAGTATTGGATTGTAGTACAGTGCTGTATCAGACAGTGTAGAGTGGGGTGTGTAGTATTGGATTGTAGTACAGTGCTGTATCAGACAGTGTAGGGTGGGGGGTGTAGTATCGGATTGTGGTACAGTGCTGTATCAGATAGTGTAGGGTGGGGGGTGTAGTATCGGATTGTGGTACAGTGCTGTATCAGACAGTGTAGGGAGGGGGGGGGGTGTAGTATCGGATTGTAGTACAGTGCTGTATCAGACAGTGTAGGGTGGGGGGTGTAGTATCGGATTGTAGTACAGTGCTGTATCAGACAGTGTAGGGTGGGGGGTGTAGTATCGGATTGTAGTACAGTGCTGTATCAGACAGTGTAGGGTGGGGATGTGTAGTATTGGATTGTAGTACAGTGCTGTATCAGACAGTGTAGGGTGGGGGTGTGTAGTATTGCAAATGTATGCAACAAAAAATTGTGTGTCAGGACCTGGATCACCTGCAGGTAGAATTGTGGTTTCCAGAGCAGAAAGGTATAGTTCCAGTGTCCATCAGCGGGTGTCTCCCATTAGCCAGCAAATCACCTGATGCTGGCTGCTGGGAAGGTATATAAACCCTCCCTTGGCTTCCTTCACTTTCTCTGTGTTTTGCCTGTGTGTCATCATTATTGAGGTGCTGCTCATGACCTTGATACTGATCCTGCTACGATCCTGTTCCAGTACCAGCATCCTGTACCCTACTACTTCATATCTGCTCCCCTTGATCCCTGTTTATCCGTATTCCCCCTTTTGTATATATATAATAGTTAGGTATTGTGTCCCTTGGTTTACTGTTCCTGTATATTGTCACTTGTATTGTGTTTGCTGGTGTTGGTTGGGTTTTGCTTCATTATTAATAAATCTTCCTTTAATCACACAAAGTCTGGTTTCATTTCCTTAAAGGGGTTAAACTGTTGTCTTCTTTCACCCTAATGCGCCCGCAAGGTAACCCCCTGTGAGAGTGCTCCTCCTAGGGGGTTATCTGATGTGAGGAGGGACCCCAGAAGTCAGTGTTCGGGGCCACTCTGTGCAAAACAAACTGCACAGTGGAGTTATGTTTGATATTTAAAAAAACAAAAAACAAAAAACAAAACAAAGCTTTACAATCACTTTAAAGGGGTTGTAAAGGAAAAAAAAGTTTTCCTAAATAGCTTCCTTTACCTTAGTGCAGTCCTCCTTCACTTACCTCATCCTTCCATTTTGCTGTTAAATGTCCTTATTTCTTCTGAGAAATCCTCACTTCCTGTTCTTCTGTCTGTAACTACACACCGTAATTCGAGGCTTTCTCCCTGGTGTGGAGAATGCCTCTTGAGGGGGGAGCAGGAGGGTCAGGACGCCCACTAACACACAGCTCTTTTCTCTATCTACAAAGTAGAGTGTCCTGACCTGCTCGCCCCCTCCCACCTCCCCCCTCAAGAGGCTTTCTCCACACCAGGGAGAAAGCCTTGCATTACTGTGTGGAGTTACAGACAGAAGAACAGGAAGTGAGGATTTCTCAGAATAAATAAGGACATTTAAAAGCAAAATGGAAGGATGAGGTAAGTGAAGGAGGACTGCACTAAGGTAAAGGAAGCTATTTAGGGAAAATTATTTTTCACCTTTACAACCCCTTTAAGTATCAGTATTATCAGTATAATTGCAACTGTGTGCTTTGGATATAAGCCCAGTTCATACAATTCTCTACAGCAGTGGTCTTCAAACTGCGGCCCGGGGGCCAGATGTGGCCCGTTGATCACGTTTATCTGGCCCTTGGAGTACTTTTCCTCTCACTGAAACAAGAGACGATGCCTCATACTGGACACCAACAATGGGGCATAATACCTGGTGGTGACACCAACAATGGGGATCAATTATGGAGCACTATTCCTCCCACTGACATCAACGATGGAGCACTGTTCCTCCCACTGACACCAACAATGGGGCATAATTCCTGGTGGTGACACCAACATTGGGGTACTACTTTTACCACTGACACCAACAATGGGGATCAATTATGGAGCACTATTCCTCCCACTGACATCAACGATGGAGCGCTATTCCTCTCACTGACACAAACAATGGGGCATTATTCCTGGTGGTGACACCAACAATGGGGTACAATTTCTCCCACTGACACCAACAATGGGACACTATTCCTTTGACTGATATTAATTATGGCGCACTGTTCCCCCTATTGATATAAGTGATGGGGTACTATTTCTCCTACTGACACCAATGATTGGACACTATTCCCCCCATGGATACAAAAGATGGGACACTATTCCTCCCACAAATACCAAGGACGGGGTGCTATCCCCCCCCCCCCTAATATTATAATACCGTTTACTGCCACTGACGCCAGGACAATTTCTACTCAGTCCGGCCCCCCTAAAGTGTGAAGGACATTAAACGGCCCTTTGTTTAGAAAGTTTGGAGACCCCTGCTCTACAAACTTCAGAACTTTGGCTGTTGTGGAACTAGAGGCATGATCCCCAGAGGTAGAAGCTTGATGGGATTTGTAGTTTCACTACAGATGGATTGCTGAGGTTGCTTCACCCTACCTTAGAGGTTTATAAAAACTGGGCTTACACACATATTGAAAGAACAGGATATGGGATTTTAAAGGTGCTAGAGATGATAGTCAATACAACATAAATTATAAAAAATAGAAAATATTTTATTAATAACAGCAATTAAAAAACGAATAAATAATATTCATTGACAGTTACAGGCATACATCTAATACCTAACATGTAACAGTGATGGTTTGTTTACAGTTGAAAGTAGCGTCCATTTTTGTTCGACAGTTTCACCGTTAAGGCTTCATCAGGACTGGACACGAAGGGATACTTTAACCACTTCCCGCCCGGTCAAAAGTATATTGACGTCCGGAAAGTGGTTGTGTTATCCTGACTGGACGTCTATTGACGTCCAGCAGGATAACATGCCGTGGGGGCGCGCACCATGGTGAACGGTAATGCGGGGTGTCATTCTGACACCCTGTATCTCCAATCTCGGTAAAGAGCCTCCGGCGGAGGCTCTTTACCCTGTAATCAGCCGTGTCCAATCACGGCTGATCACGATGTAAACAGGAAGAGCCCTTGATCGGCACTTCCTCACTCGCGTCTCACAGACGCGAGTAGAGGAGAGCCGATCGGCGGCTCTTCTGGCGGAGGGGTTTGCGCTGATTGTTTAACAGTGCAGCCCCCCCTCGGATGCCCACACTGGACCACCAGGGAAGGGGGCAACAATAAAAAAAATGAGAACAAATGGGCACTGACTGGCACAATATGGCATAAACAAGTGATGCCCAGGAATGCCATCAGTGCCACCCCTCACTGTCTATCAGTGCCACCCCTCAGTGTCCATCAGTGCCACCTCTCAGTGCCCATCCATGCCCAGTGCCCATCTATCAGTGCCCATCTGTGCCACCCATAAGTACCCATCAGTGCCACCCATGAGTGCCCATCAGTGCCACCTATGAGTGCCCATCAGTGCCGCCTATGAGTGCCCATCAGTGCCGCATACCAGCGCCGCCTAACAGTGCCACCTATCTGTGCCCATAAGTAGGGTTGCCACCTCATCCCTTTAAAACAGAACACATATTAATTACACAGGTTCTGTGGCTGATTAAGGTGGTAATTAAATTCACTTGGTGCTTTACCTGCAATAAATTAGCATCAGAATCTGTGTAATTAATATGTGTTCCGTTTTAAAGGGATGAGGTGGCAACCCTACCCATAAGTGCCGCCTCATCGGTGCCTCAGTGCCACCTCATTGGTGCCCATCAGTACCGCCATATCAGTGGCCATAATTGATAAAGAAAACGTACTTATTTACAAAAACAATTAACAGGAAAAAAAAAAATTCAATTTTTTTTTTCAAAATCGCAGAGGTGATCAAATACCACCAAAAGAAAGTTCTATTTGTGGGGAAGGTGCGTAAGTGGTATAGAAGGGGGGCTTTTATACCCACCTCCTTCCCGGGCCTATTCTAGCACTTCTCTCCTACATGAACAAATCATCATTCTTTTGCTAGAAAATTACTCAGAACCCCCAAACATTATATATGTTTTTTTTTAGCAGACACCCTAGGGAATACAATGGCGGCCATTGCAACTTTTTATCTTGCACTGTATTTGCGCAATATTTTTTCAAACGCATTATTTTTGTAAAAAAAAAAAATGGTTTCATGAATTAAAAAAATAACAAAACAGTAAAGTTCGCCCATTTTTTTTGTAAAATATGAAAGATGATGTTACGCTGAGTAAATAGATACCTAACATGTCACGCTTTAAAATTGCGCACACTCATGGAATGACGCCGAACTTTGTTACTTAAAGCGGATCTCCACCCTAATTACAACATTTGTTTAACCACTTCAGACCCGCGCTATTGACAAAAGACGTCAACAGCGCGGACCTGAGGCGCCAACTAGACGTCTTTGGACGTGATTTGAAGTGCATTACCCGCGCGCGCCACTGGGTGGCGCGCCGCAGGTAAACACTGTCCCGCCGCATCGCTGAAGAGCCGATGCATGTACCTGGTGGCCGCGATGTCCGTCGGGTACATGCAATCGGCGGGAACACAAGCAGGTGACAGCAGGGACGTGGAGCTCTGTGAGTAAACACAGAGCTCCACGTCCTGTCAGAGGAGAGGAGACCGATCTGTGTCTCTTTACATAGGGACACAGCATCAGTCACCTCCCCCAGTCACCCCCCACACAGTTAGAACACACCCAGGATACACAGTTAACCCCTTCCTCACCCCTTAGTGTTAACCCCTTCTCTGCCAGTCACATTTATACAGCAATTAGTGCATTTTTATAGCACTGATCGCTGTATAAATGTGAATGGTCCCAAATTTGTGTCAAAAGTGTCCGATATGTCCGCCGCAATATCGCAGTTGCAATAAAAATCGCAGATCGCCGCCATTACTAGTAAAAAAAATAATAATAAAAAAATCATAATTCTGTTCCCCATTTTGTAGGCGCTATAACTTTTGCGCAAACCAGTCGCTTATTGCGATGTTTTTTTTTTTACACAAATACGTTGAAAAATACGTATCGGCCTTAACTGAGAAAAAAATTGTTTTCTTTAAAAAAAAATGGGATATTTATTATAGCAACAAGTAAAAAATATATATATTTTTTTTAAATTGTCGCTCTTTTTTTGTTTATAGCGCAAAAAATAAAAACCGCAGAGGTGATTAAATACCACCAAAATAAAGCTCTATTTGTGGGGGAAAAAGGACGTCAATTTTGTTTGGGAGCCACGTCGTACGACCGCACAAATGTCAGTTAAAGCGACGCAGTGCCGGAAGCTGAAATTTCGCCTGGGAACGAAGGGGGTTTATGTGCCCAGTAAGCAAGTGGTTAATAAGATTGCCGCTATCTGATATGCTAAAAACTTTTTTTTTTAATCTAAATCGGTACAGTACCTGTACATTACTGTGCCTTCCGGTCTGTATCAATGTGGGTATTTTCCGGGCATTGCATCACTTCCTCTTAGATGCAGTGCGCTCTGGGAGCTTCTCTCCATAGCTCCCTGTGTTCACTGCGCAGCCGTGTTATCAAGTATCGTGCTAAAGGCTTGCCGATGTCATGGCAACACAGACGCTCAAGCCGCTGATCCCCGTTGCTCGTGCGCATGCGCGAGATCGAGCGGTGGATGCTGGGACAACAGCATCCACCGGAAGAAAGATGTGCCGGCTTGTGGGATTATGCCCACAGTTAAAATGGAAACAAAACGGAAGGAAGAATACAAGTTAATATTTAACACAGAATGGCAGCGGAGCCATAGGCATCCGCTGAAATTTTTTCAGGGAGTGGCGCTTCAGCAGCAGCGACACACAGTCGCATTTAACCCTTTCTTCAAATGCTAGCGGGGGTTTAAAGGGCCCCGCTAGCAGCCGAATATCGCTGCTAAAACGATGGTAAAGTGGCGCTTTACCGATAATGAACCAGCTGGAAGTGTGAAATAGCTCTTGAGATAATTCAGCTTCACTCCATGCCCATATAAATATAGCCTAGAGAATGTACAGACCCCCCTTAAGCACATATGGACCCCACCTTCAGCACAGACCCCCCCCAGCACAGACCCCTCCATTCAGCACAGATGGACCCCCTTCAGCACAGACGCCCCATTCTGCACAGACCACTCCATTCAGCACAGATGGACCCCTCCCCTTCAGCACAGATGGACCCCCATTCCGCACAGACCCCCCCATTCAGCACAGACCCCCCTTCAGCACAGATGGACCCCCCATTCAGCACAAAACCCCCCCTCCCCCATCCCATTCAGTACCTCACATCAGCGTGTACACATAAACACTGGAGGGGGAGGCAGCTTCACTCTGCTCACTGCACCTGTGTGACATCCGGCCCGAGACCGCTCAGGCAGCCTGCAGCCGCAAAACTCTTCAACACCGTCTCGATTTTCCAAGGGGGGTCAATTGCCCCCCCCCCTGCCCTATGGAGCGGACGCCCATTAGTGGAGCGGCCGCGGGAGACACAAAACGTGAGTTTTGCAAATGAGCGGCATTAACCATTTAACTAGCCCATAAGAAAAAAAATGTT
This sequence comes from Rana kukunoris, assembly GCA_029574335.1. Lineage (NCBI taxonomy): Eukaryota > Metazoa > Chordata > Amphibia > Anura > Ranidae > Rana > Rana kukunoris. Next base: position 23,772,715 of record CM056052.1, on the reverse strand, counting down.
TTTTTTTTGCGTGGGAGATCTGCTTTAAATATCTCCATAGGCGACGCTTTAAATTTTTTACAGGTTACCAGTTTAGAGTTACAGAGGAGGTCTAGTGCTAGAATTGTTGCACATGTTCTAACGCACGCAGCGACACTTCACATGTGTGGTTTGAATAACGTTTACATACATGGGTGGGACTTACGTGTGCGTACACTTTTGAGCACGAGCTACCAGGAAAGGGGCGTTTTCATTTTTATTATTTATTTATTTATTTTATATTTTGCTTATTTATTTATTTTTTACACTTTAAAAAAAAAAATCTGATCGCTTTTATTCCTATTACAAGGAATGTAAACATCCCTTGTAATAGGAAAGGTGTGTGACAGGTCCTCTTTATGGAGAGATGTGGGGTCAATAAGACCCCACATCTCTCCTCCAGGCTGGAAAGAATGAGATTGTGAATTTTTTTTCCACAGATCTCATACTTACTAGCCGCAATTGCAGTTTGCTTACTTATGGGTACCCGAGTGTGACGTCGTCACATCGCGCCCGGGCCTCCGACGATCATAGAGATGACTGGTGACCATCTGGTCACCAGTCATCTCTATGCTGCACATGCGGCAGGCGGCGACCATCTCTCCGGGCCCCCGATGGGATGGGAGAGCCCGGAGAAGCACCGGATGGCGGCGGGAGGGGGTTGGATGTCCCCTCCCACCACCTATAAGAACGATCAAGTAGCAGAACCGCCGCTATGATCATTCTTACGGTGCGCAGGATCGCCGCAGGAAGAAAATGATATCTGAATGATGCCTCTAGGTGCACCCATCATTTAGATATCACCGCACAAAGTACAGGACGTCATATGACGTCCACCCGGGATAACAGATCCCCTTTTTGGACATCATATGACGGTGTGCGGCCATTAACTCTATAAGGGGTTAAACATATGTAGCACTACCCCCGAAGGAGCTGCTAGTTTATTTTGGGTGGCATGTTACCTCTATTCCTCCGCCGTCTAGGGTACTGGATGAGAGCTGAGAAGAACTGCAATGTCCACAGTTTTGGTGTCTTTTTCTGTGCTTTATTACCCAACGGGGTAAAATAATAAAAGTAATAGTTGAAGAGGTAGAAAGAATAGTAGGTTCAGGTGTATAACTTTGTTCGGAAACAATCCTGCTTCCAGCTTTCGTCACCACTCTAGCCAGAGTGGGTATTGTGCACCTGGATAGGCCTCTCTCAGTAGCCAGCAGTCAGAGTGTCACACGGAACTTTAGCAAAGTCTCTATCACAAACCTTCCCAAAGATGGAGATGTATTCGGTCCAGAATCCTTCTCAACACTGGATTAAGCACCCGGATCTCTCTTGAATAAACTTTGGTAAATTCAGAACTGACGGGCGACCATCATCCAGCCTCTCAGTATTGGTGCATCCTTCGATAAAGTTTAAGGCCTCTCCTGAGAAACCAGCCTTGTGCTCGGTACTCCCCCAGACAGGTTCCTCATCGGGCGGCTTCCTCCCTCAAGACGGACAACACAGGACCACTCTGCAACTGTAGACTCAGTCAAACTACCAGGCCTACACGGTAGATTACAACCCCGGACCAACTTGGTCCCGGAGTCAGGAACACTTGAACACGCACCCCCGGCCATGAATCCAACAATTCGATAACAAACTCGTTATATTTCCAAGAGTCTAGATCCTGTTCTCAGAGAAACTCCCGAATAACTTTGACACCCCTGGCATGGGGTATCGATTTTATACAGGGCCTCAATGTCGATGGCCTCCAGCCAGGCACCTTGGGGGATCTGTAGGCCATCGATGATTTTTAATAACTCTATGGTGTCTTTCACAAGAGAGAAAAGACCTTTCACGTGTGGGTGCAGGTATTCGTCAATTAGTTGGCTTGCTCTCTCAGTTTGTGACCCACAACCTGAGATGATGGGTCTGCCAGGGGGGTTGGTCAAGTTTTTTTTTTGCACTTTAGGAAGTGCATAAACAGTTGGAGTGGTGAACTTTTCCATGTCTAAATATTTAAAAGTGTTGATGTCAATAATTCCCCTATGTTGGGCTTCGATGATAATCGTGTAGTATTGGATGTGTGATCCTGGAACAGGATGGTACCAATCGGAGTTCCATATAATATGGTAACACACGTTCTCATATTGCCCCACATCCATCACTACCAGATTCCCACCTTTGTCTGATGGCTTTATTATGATGGACTTGTTGGTGGTAAGGGTTTTTAATGCTTGCTTAAGATGTTTCGGCAAATTGCCTTCTGGCCCTGTTTGCCAGTTACCTGCTTCTATCTCTTTGGTGACTTGGATAACGAATGCCCAGATGTTTAAGTTTCCCTGTAGGACCAGGAAATATCTGGACCTGGGTTTGTAAGATTTTGGTTTACTGAACGCAACACCTGGGGTGGAGGGGAGGGCAGGAGGAGAACTGGAGGACAGCTGGTAAAATGTGTTCATAACCACTCCTGATGGATTATATACCCAACCCTCCTCCTCAGGGTTGCTCACATCCCACAGGTCCATTAGGTCCTGCAGGGCTCTTAGGTGTTCAAAAGTTACAGATTCCATTACAGGATGGAGTTGATCTTTGTCCTGGGTGCTATTTGATTCCTTGTCATATAGCACCTTGTACATATGCCGTCTGGCGAAAAGGTGCAGATCTTTGATCAATGCAAATTTATGCGCATTCTTATCTGGGCAGAATGTTAGACCGAGTTTCAAAACCTCAGATTCATCTTCTGACAAATTGTATGAGGACAAATTAACAATGTCATGTGTTTGCCGACTTGCACCATTCGTGGAGTCGGGATCCACTATTTTAAATGCTGATTTGGCATACGGGTTGGGGTGGGTGTCGCCAAAGGCACCCATTTAGTGTCTCCCAGATTAGATGTGAAAAATCGGGGTCGTACAAAGGTCCATGGATGGAATGGCAGTGGCCCCGCCTATTTCTTTAGATTGTTGAGACATTGGTCCCGCTGGTATGGAGACCACATTGATGTTTGATGTAGGTGTAGTAAGAGTCATTAAAAAGTGTTTTAACACATTACCCATAGTAGTGGGTGCTGTCTGATTATGTGGTCATTGTGACCCTAATTTTTTCTCCTTATAAGTTGCTTTTGCAGATCTCACAGGGCCCTGTGAGCTAGGATCACTATTTGGTTTTCTTTTTCCTTGTTGCGCATTGAATCAAGAGACAATCGGAACATAGGAATTTGATTACATGGATGATGAATCCGAGTCAGCTGTATCCAAGTTAGTGGCAACAGGTGCCTGATGTTGTGGGCCCCTGCGTTGGGCAAAATTGCCCTGTGGGGTCCATTTATAGGCTTGATCATAGTGTAGCGCCTGGTTACTTTGAAGTACCGGTGCTATTTAAATTTAAAGGGAGATCAGAGTGTAGTTAAACTCTGATCCAAATTGTTATGCTTAAAACATGGTCTCTGTCTCAGCTTGGCTGTGCTGTAGGCTTATTCTGTTGTACTGGGGTGTTCTTCCCACCCCTGTGCAGTAGATGGCAGCAGTGGAGTCAAGGTGTTTCTGCTCTTCCCCAGCAGCCAATCAGGAGGGTGTAGCCTCGCTGTGCATGCTGGGGGAGGGTATTTATGGGGCAGATGCCATTGGTTCTGGGTCTTCTTCGTCCAGTGTGACACCCTGTCTGGCCGGGGCGTGCATGCCATGCAGTGTTCCTGGTTCCAGGGCCATGTTGACCTGGAACATTTGAGCAGCGACGGGGACCCAGCAGTGGCGGCCCGCCCATATGGGCGCACGGGCGCCGCCCCCCCTCCCGCAGTCACAAAAAAAAAAATAATAAAAAAAAAATAATAAAAAAAAAAAAGGGCCCTTTAAGAACTTTAATTCGGCTAAAATGTAATTTTGACATTTTAGCCGAAGTTCTGGCGTCCGTCTATAGAGGGTGCTGCAGCGCCACTTCCTCTTGCAAATAACACACGTTCAATTCAATGCATTGAAGGTGTGTTGTTGCCAGCTGCCTGGTCTATTCCTATAACCGGACATTGGGTGCCGGTTACCTGAATAGCGGCAGCTGGTTGGCTGAGGGGAACTGCCTATCAAAGCCAGCGGCTCTGATAGGCTTTTCCAGTACCGCCCTCCGGCTCCCGGAAGTCTATGCTCGGAGCGCAGGCAATCTGCGGTCCTTGCATTAGACTGACAGCCGTTTCAGCCAATCAGGTTCCCGGATTCTGGTTATCAGGAACCTGATTGGCTGAAGCTTCTCCACGGCGGCAGAAGACATTGAGGGAGGACATGGAAGCGTCAGGTAAGTGTTTTTTTTAACAGGGAAAGGGCATCATGGGGCACAGTGGCATCATGGGGCACAGTGGCATCATGGGGCACAGTGGCAGCATGGGGCACAGTAGTGAAAAAGGGCACAGAGGCGACAATGAGCACAGTGGCATGGGGCACAGTGGTGACAATTAAAGGGCACAGTGACTGCATATGATGGCATGGCACAGTGGTGACAATTGATGGCACAGTGACTCCATATGATGGCATGGCACAGTGGTGACAACTGATGGCACAGTGACTCCATATGATGGCATGGCACAATGGTGACAATTGATGGCACAGTGACTGCATTTGATGGCATGGCACAGTGGTGACAATTGATGGCACAGTGGTGGCGTTTGATGGCATGGCACAGTGGTGACAATTGATGGCACAGTGGTGGCGTTTGATGGCACAGTGGCTGTTTTTGGTGGCATGGCACAGTGGTGACAATTGATGGCACAGTGGCTGCATTTGGTGGCATGGCACAGTGGTGACAATTGATGGCACAGTGGCTGCATTTGGTGGCATAGCACAATGGTGACAATTGATGGCACAGTTGCTGTGTTTGATGGCATGGCACAGTAGTGACAATTGATGGCACAGTGACTGCATTTGATGGCATGGCACAGTGGTGAAAATTGATGGCACAGTGGTGGCGTTTGATGGCATGGCACAGTGGTGACAATTGATGGCACAGTGGCTGCATTTGGTGGCATGGCACAGTGGTAACAATTGATGGCACAGTTGCTGTGTTGCATGGCACAGTGGTGACAATTGATGGCACAGTCTCTGTGTTTGATGGCATAGCACAGTGGTGACAATTGATGGCACAGTGGCGGCGTTTGATGGCATGGCACAGTGGTGACAATTGATGGCACAGTTGCTGTGTTTGATGGCATGGCACAGTGGTGACAATTGATGGCACAGTTGCTGTGTTTGATGGCATGGCACAGTGGTGACAATTGATGGCACAGTGGCTGCATTTGGTGGCATGGCACAGTGGTGACAATTGATGGCACAGTGACTGCATTTGATGACATGGCACAGTGGTGACAATTCATGGCACAGTGGTGGTGTTTGGCATGGCACAGTGGTGACAATTGATGGCACAGTGGTGGCATTTGATGGCATGGCACAGTGGTGACAATTGATGGCACAGTGGTGGCGTTTGATGGCATGGCACAGTGGTGACAATTGATGGCACAGTTGCTGTGTTGCATGGCACAGTGGTGACAATTGATGGCACAGTTGCTGTGTTGCATGGCACAGTGGTGACAATTGATGGCACAGTGGCTGCATTTGGTGGCATGGCACAGTGGTGACAATTGATGGCACAGTTGCTGTGTGATGGCATGGCACAGTGGTGACAATTGATGGCACAGTTGCTGTGTTTGATGGCATGGCACAGTGGTGACAATTGATGGCACAGTTGCTGTGTTTGATGGCATGGCACAGTGGTGACAATTGATGGCATAGTGGCTGCATTTGGTGGCATGGCACAGTGGTGACAATTGATGGCACAGTTGCTGTGTTGCATGGCATGGCACAGTGGTGACAATTGATGGCATAGTGGCTGCATTTGGTGGCATGGCACAGTGGTGACAATTGATGGCACAGTTGCTGTGTTTGATGGCATGGCACAGTGGTGACAATTGATGGCACAGTGGCTGCATTTGGTGGCATGGCACAGTGGTGACAATTGATGGCACAGTAACTGCATTTGATGGCTTGGCACAGTGGTGACAATTGATGGCACAGTGGTGGCGTTTGGCATGGCACAGTGGTGACAATTGATGGCACAGTGACTGCGTTTGATGGCATGGCACAGTGGTGACAATTGATGGCACAGTGGCTGAATTTGGTGGCATGGCACAGTGGTGACAATTGATGGCACAGTGACTGCATTTGATGGCATGGCACAGTGGTGACAATTATTGGCACAGTGGTGGCGTTTGGCATGGCACAGTGGTGACAATTGATGGCACAGTGACTCCATTTGGTGGCATGGCACAGTGGTGACAATTGATGGCACAGTTGCTGTGTTGCATGGCACAGTGGTGACAATTGATGGCACAGTGGCTGCATTTGGTGGCATGGCACAGTGGTGACAATTGATGGCACAGTTGCTGTGTTTGATGGCATGGCACAGTGGTGACAATTGATGGCACAGTTGCTGTGTTTGATGGCATGGCACAGTGGTGACAATTGATGGCACAGTGGCTGCATTTGGTGGCATGGCACAGTGGTGACAATTGATGGCACAGTGACTGCATTTGATGGCATGGCACAGTGGTGACAATTGATGGCACAGTGGTGGCGTTTGGCATGGCACAGTGGTGACAATTAATGGCACAGTGGTGGCGTTTGATGGCATGGCACAGTGGTGACAATTGATGGCACAGTGGTGGCGTTTGATGGCATGGCACAGTGGTGACAATTGATGGCACAGTTGCTGTGTTGCATGGCACAGTGGTGACAATTGATGACACAGTTGCTGTGTTGCATGGCACAGTGGTGACAATTGATGGCACAGTTGCTGTGTTGCATGGCACAGTGGTGACAATTGATGGCACAATGGCTGCATTTGGTGGCATGGCACAGTGGTGACAATTGATGGCACAGTTGCTGTGTTTGATGGCATGGCACAGTGGTGACAATTGATGGCACAGTTGCTGTGTTTGATGGCATGGCACAGTGGTGACAATTGATGGCACAGTGGTGGCGTTTGATGGCACAGTGGCTGCTTTTGGTGGCATGGCACAGTGGTGACAATTGATGGCGCAGTTGCTGTGTTTGATGGCATGGCACAGTGGTGACAATTGATGGCACAGTGGCTGCATTTGGTGGCATGGCACAGTGGTGACAATTGATGGCACAGTTGCTGTGTTTGATGGCATGGCACAGTGGTGACAATTGATGGCATGGCACAGTGGTGACAATTGATGGCACAGTGGCTGCATTTGGTGGCATGGCACAGTGGTGACAATGGATGGCACAGTGACTGCATTTGATGGCATGGCACAGTGGTGACAATTGATGGCACAGTGGCTGTGTTTGATGGCATGGCACAGTGGTGACAATTGATTGCACAGTTGCTGCGATTGGTGGCATGGCACAGTGGTGACAATTGATGGCACAGTTGCTGTGTTTGATGGCATGGCACAGTGGTGACAATTGATGGCACAGTGGCTGCATGTGGTGGCATGGCACAGTGGTGACAATTGATGGCACAGTGGTGGCGTTTGATGGCATGGCACAGTGGTGACAATTGATGGCACAGTGGCTGCATTTGGTGGCATGGCACAGTGGTGACAATTGATGGCACAGTAACTGCATTTGATGGCATGGCACAGTGGTGACAATTGATGGCACAGTGACTGCGTTTGATGGCATGGCACAGTGGTGACAATTGATGGCACAGTGGCTGCATTTGGTGGCATGGCACAGTGGTGACAATTGATGGCACAGTGACTGCATTTGGTGGCATGGCACAGTGGTGACAATTGATGGCACAGTTGCTGTGTTGCATGGCACAGTGGTGACAATTGATGGCACAGTGACTGCATTTGGTGGCATGTCACAGTGGTGACAATTGATGGCACAGTGGTGGCGTTTGGCATGGCACAGTGGTGACAATTGATGGCACAGTGACTGCATTTGGTGGCATGGCACAGTGGTGACAATTGATGGCACAGTTGCTGTGTTGCATGGCACAGTGGTGACAATTGATGGCACAGTGGCTGCATTTGGTGGCATGGCACAGTGGTGACAATTGATGGCACAGTTGCTGTGTTTGATGGCATGGCACAGTGGTGACAATTGATGGCACAGTTGCTGTGTTTGATGGCATGGCACAGTGGTGACAATTGATGGCACAGTGGCTGCATTTGGTGGCATGGCACAGTGGTGACAATTGATGGCACAGTGACTGCATTTGATGGCATGGCACAGTGGTGACAATTGATGGCACAGTGGTGGCGTTTGGCATGGCACAGTGGTGACAATTGATGGCACAGTGGTGGCGTTTGATGGCATGGCACAGTGGTGACAATTGATGGCACAGTGGTGGCGTTTGATGGCATGGCACAGTGGTGACAATTGATGGCACAGTTGCTGTGTTGCATGGCACAGTGGTGACAATTGATGACACAGTTGCTGTGTTGCATGGCACAGTGGTGACAATTGATGGCACAGTTGCTGTGTTGCATGGCACAGTGGTGACAATTGATGGCACAGTGGCTGCATTTGGTGGCATGGCACAGTGGTGACAATTGATGGCACAGTTGCTGTGTTTGATGGCATGGCACAGTGGTGACAATTGATGGCACAGTTGCTGTGTTTGATGGCATGGCACAGTGGTGACAATTGATTGCACAGTTGCTGCATTTGGTGGCATGGCACAGTGGTGACAATTGATGGCACAGTTGCTGTGTTTGATGGCATGGCACAGTGGTGACAATTGATGGCACAGTTGCTGTGTTTGATGCCATGGCACAGTGGTGACAATTGATGGCACAGTGGTGGCGTTTGATGGCACAGTGGCTGCTTTTGGTGGCATGGCACAGTGGTGACAATTGATGGCTCAGTTGCTGTGTTTGATGGCATGGCACAGTGGTGACAATTGATGGCACAGTGGCTGCATTTGGTGGCATGGCACAGTGGTGACAATTGATGGCACAGTTGCTGTGTTTGATGGCATGGCACAGTGGTGACAATTGATGGCATGGCACAGGGGTGACAATTGATGGCACAGTGGCTGCATTTGGTGGCATGGCACAGTGGTGACAATTGATGGCACAGTGACTGCATTTGATGGCATGGCACAGTGGTGACAATTGATGGCACAGTGGCTGTGTTTGATGGCATGGCACAGTGGTGACAATTGATGGCACAGTGATGGCGTTTGATGGCATGGCACACTGGTGACAATTGATGGCACAGTGGTGGCGTTTGATGGCATGGCACAGTGGTGACAATTGATGGCACAGTGGCTGCATTTGGTGGCATGGCACAGTGGTGACAATTGATGGCACAGTTGCTGTGTTGCATGGCACAGTGGTGACAATTGATGGCACAGTGGCTGCATTTGGTGGCATGGCACAGTGGTGACAATTGATGGCACAGTTGCTGTGTTTGATGGCATGGCACAGTGGTGACAATTGATGGCACAGTTGCTGTGTTTGATGGCATGGCACAGTGGTGACAATTGATGGCACAGTGGTGGCGTTTGATGGCACAGTGGCTGCTTTTGGTGGCATGGCACAGTGGTGACAATTGATGGCTCAGTTGCTGTGTTTGATGGCATGGCACAGTGGTGACAATTGATGGCACAGTGGCTGAATTTGGTGGCATGGCACAGTGGTGACAATTGATGGCACAGTTGCTATGTTTGATGGCATGGCACAGTGGTGACAATTGATGGCACAGTTGCTGTGTTTGATGGCATGGCACAGTGGTGACAATTGATGGCACAGTGGTGGCGTTTGATGGCACAGTGGCTGCTTTTGGTGGCATGGCACAGTGGTGACAATTGATGGCTCAGTTGCTGTGTTTGATGGCATGGCACAGTGGTGACAATTGATGGCACAGTGGCTGAATTTGGTGGCATGGCACAGTGGTGACAATTGATGGCACAGTTGCTGTGTTTGATGGCATGGCCCAGTGGTGACAATTGATGGCACAGTTGCTGTGTTTGATGGCATGGCACAGTGGTGACAATTGATGGCACAGTGGTGGCGTTTGATGGCACAGTGGCTGCTTTTGGTGGCATGGCACAGTGGTGACAATTGATGGCTCAGTTGCTGTGTTTGATGGCATGGCACAGTGGTGACATTTGATGGCACAGTGGCTGCATTTGGTGGCATGGCACAGTGGTGACAATTGATGGCACAGTTGCTGTGTTTGATGGCATGGCACAGTGGTGACAATTGATGGCATGGCACAGTGGTGACAATTGATGGCACAGTGGCTGCATTTGGTGGCATGGCACAGTGGTGACAATTGATGACACAGTGACTGCATTTGATGGCATGGCACAGTGGTGACAATTGATGGCACAGTGGCTGTGTTTGATGGCATGGCACAGTGGTGACAATTGATGGCACAGTGATGGCGTTTGATGGCATGGCACAGTGGTGACAATTGATGGCACAGTGGTGGCGTTTGATGGCATGGCACAGTGGTGACAATTGATGGCACAGTGGCTGCATTTGGTGGCATGGCACAGTGGTGACAATTGTTGGCACAGTTGCTGTGTTTGATGGCATGGCGCAGTGGTGACAATTGATGGCACAGTTGCTGTGTTTGATGGCATGGCACAGTGGTGACAATTGATGGCACAGTGGCTGCATTTGGTGGCATGGCACAGTGGTGACAATTGATGGCACAGTTGCTGTGTTTGATGGCATGGCACAGTGGTGACAATTGATGGCACAGTTGCTGTGTTTGATGGCATGGCACAGTGGTGACAATTGATGGCACAGTGGCTGCATTTGGTGGCATGGCACAGTGGTGACAATTGATGGCACAGTGACTGCATTTGATGGCATGGCACAGTGGTGACAATTAATGGCACAGTGGTGGCGTTTGATAGCATGGCACAGTGGTGACATTTGATGGCACAGTGGCTGCATTTGGTGGCATGGCACAGTGGTGACAATTGATGGCACAGTTTCTGTGTTTGATGGCATGGCACAGTGGTGACAATTGATGGCACAGTGGCTGCATTTGGTGGCATGGCACAGTGGTGACAATTGATGGCACAGTTGCTGTGTTGCATGGCACAGTGGTGGCGTTTGATGGCATGGCACAGCGGTGACAATTGATGGCACAGTGGCTGCATGTGATGGGCACAGTGAGGCTGCAATATTTTTTTTTTCGTTTGCGCCCACCCCAAAATTTTTGAGCACCAGCCGCCACTGGGACCCAGTGAGCGACTGGGTTCCCACCTTTGAGGATCCCAAGCGGCATTACTGTTCGCTGGGGAGTCCATCTGAGGAGCGCCAATGAGAGGCTGGCGATCCAAAAGGATTTAGACAAACCACCGGGGATCAAGGTAGCCGGATTGATCTGTACCTGGGCGACACTAAGAAGGAGATCCAGGCATAATTCTTCAGAGGAGGATTACCTCCGTAACTGCAACCAGAGAGGGCCTGTGGCAGAGGCGTCTCCCTGAAGTCCATTCAGGAGGGTCTGTGGCAGAGACTTTATCCTATAAATGTTCGAGTGATACTCCGGCTGCCAGGTCAGTGAGAGAGGCCTGTCCGGGTACGCTAAACCCACTCAGGCTGGAGTTGTATGGAAAGTGTTACATATGGGAACAGGACTGTTCCAAATACTACGCCTGAATCTGCTGTTCTCCTTCTTCCTGCAAACTCTATCCCTTTCATTACCAGTTCATTGTTTTTTCCCGGGTGTCCATGTCCCCAGCGGAGTGCTTCCTTACATCTCAGGTGTCACTGTCCCCAGCGGAGTGCTTCCTTACATCTCAGGTGTCACTGTCCCCAGCGGAGTGCTTCCTTACATCTCAGGTGTCGCTGTCCCCAGCGGAGTGCTTCCTTACATCTCAGGTGTCACTGTCCCCAGCGGAGTGCTTCCTTACATCTCAGGTGTCACTGTCCCCAGAGGAGTGCCTCCTTACATCTCAGATGTCACTGTCCCCAGCGGAGTGCTTCCTTACATCTCAGGTGTCGCTGTCCCCAGCGGAGTGCTTCCTTACATCTCAGGTGTCCATGTCCCCAGCGGAATGCTTCCTTACATCTCAGGTGTCACTGTCCCCAGAGGAGTGCCTCCTTACATCTCAGGTGTCACTGTCCCCAGCGGAGTGCCTCCTTACATCTCAGGTGTCACTGTCCCCAGCGGAGTGCTTCCTTACATCTCAGGTGTCCATGTCCCCAGCGGAATGCTTCCTTACATCTCAGGTGTCACTGTCCCCAGCAGAGTGCTTCCCTACATCTCAGGTGTCACTGTCCCCAGTGGAGTGCTTCCTTACATCTCAGGTGTCCATGTCCCCAGCAGAGTGCTTCCTTACATCTCAGGTGTCCATGTCCCCAGTGGAGTGCTTCCCTACATCTCAGGTGTCACTGTCCCCAGCGGAGTGCTTCCTTACAACTCAGGTGTCCATGTCCCCAGTGGAGTGCTTCCTTACATCTCAGGTTTCACTGTCAACAGCGGAGTGCTTCCTTACATCTCAGGTGTCACTGTCCCCAGTGGAGTGCTTCCTTACATCTCAGGTGTCCATGTCCCCAGCGGAGTGCTTCCTTACATTTCCTTACATCTCAGGTGTCCATGTCCCCAGCGGAGTGCTTCCTTACATTTCCTTACATCTCAGGTGTCACTGTCCCCAGTGGAGTGTTTCCTTACATCTCAGGTGTCACTGTCCCCAGCCAGCAGAGTGCTTCCTTACATTTCCTTACATCTCAGGTGTCACTGTCCCCAGCCAGCGGAGTGCTTCCTTACATTTCCTTACATCTCAGGTGTCACTGTCCCCAGCCAGCGGAGTGCTTCCTTACATCTCAGATGTCACTGTCCCCAGCGGAGTGTTTCCTTACATCTCAGGTGTCACTGTTCCTAGCGGAGTGCTTCCTTACATCTCAGGTGTCACTGTCCCCAGCGGAGTGCTTCCTTACATCTAAGGTGTCCATGTCCCCAGCAGAGTGCTTCCTTACATTTCCTTACATCTCAGGTGTCACTGTCCCCAGCGGAGTGCTTCCTTACATCTCAGGTGTCACTGTCCCCAGCCAGCGGAGTGCTTCCTTACATTTCCTTACATCTCAGATGTCACTGTCCCCATCGGAGTGCATCCTTACATCTCAGGTGTCACTGTCCCCAGCGGAGTGTTTCCTTACATCTCAGGTGTCACTGTTCCTAGCGGAGTGCTTCCTTACATCTCAGGTGTCACTGTCCCCAGCGGAGTGCTTCCTTACATCTAAGGTGTCCATGTCCCCAGCAGAGTGCTTCCTTACATTTCCTTACATCTCAGGTGTCACTGTCCCCAGCGGAGTGCTTCCTTACATCTCAGGTGTCACTGTCCCCAGCCAGCGGAGTGCTTCCTTACATTTCCTTACATCTCAGATGTCACTGTCCCCAGCGGAGTGCTTCCTAACATCTCAGGAGTTGTAAAGGAAAACATTTTTTGGACTAAAATGAATGTCTGCAAGGTAGACAGACAGAATAGTGCAATGATTCTGTTAAAAAATGAGTAAATACCTATTAAATTCTTTCATCTATATCACCTCCAGCTATCTAGTTTCTGTTATGTTTCCTGGTTTGCGGCGCTCATTTATGTAAGAACTACATTTCCCAGTATGCATTGCAGCACACCCAGTAATTCACACCTCCTTGAAGTCTCTAACATGCAGAGAGTGTCCTGCCGCACACGTAATTTCCGTGAGCACGTCACTGACCACTGCAGTAAAGCCTCCCTTCACGGTGGTGAGTAACAATCAGACAAGCAGGAAGTGAACAGAACAGAGAACAAATAGAGCAACTTCTGAGCAAAAACGAACAATGAGGAAATGAAAAGAGGAATGTCTGCAGGTAAAGGATGCTTATTATGAAAAAAACAAATGTTTCCCTTTACAACCCCTTTAAATTACTTTTTTTCTTTCAGAAATGACACTTTGTCCAGAGACAGTTCTAAGCATGGGAAACAAGAGCTACTTCACAGGCATACTATACACCCCCCCATAGGTACGAAATTTAAAGGAATATTTCACTTTTATTGTTTCACTTTAAGCATTATTAAAATCACTGCTCCAGAAAAAAACAGACGTTTTTAAAACTTTTTTTGCATTGATACATGTCCCCTGGGGCAGGACCCGGGTCCCCAAACACTTTTTAGGACAATAACTTGCATATTAGCCTTTAAAATCAACACTTTAGATTTCAAACGTTCGAGTCCCATAGACTTTAACAGGGTTCTAAAGTTCACACAAACTTTTGGTCTGTTCGCAGGTTCTGGTGCGAACCAAACAGGGGGTGTTTGGCTCATCCCTAACCTCGGCTCTCTTTCATAATCTTTTCCTAACCTCGAAGTCTACACTATGGGCCAGATTCAGGTAGCTTTATGCCGGCGTATCTCCAGATACGCCGTCGTAAGTTCAAATGTGCGCCGTCGTACTTTTACGCCGATTCGCAAAGCTAGATATGCCGTAAAACAAGGCTTCAGCCGCCCGAAGTAACTTGCCTACGCCGGCGTATCTTGGGCGCATAGTTACGCTGGACGCATTCGGCGCTCCCATGTTAAATATGCAAATGAGTAAGATACGCCGATTCACGAATGTAGATGCACCAGGTGGAAAAGATACGCGGTTTGTGTAAGGGTTACGTCTGGTGTCTTTTAAGTAGTTTATGTAGTACTAGGTGAATAGGGCATGGCGTAGGTTACGTTCACGTCGTAGGCATTGAGCCGACGTATCTTAGGTAGTATATGCAACGTAAATTCTGAACATGCGCTCGCATGCGCCATTTAATCGGCCATTTATTTGCATGGGGTCACGCTTAATTTAAATAGATAGACAACTTATGGAGCAAGTGCTTTGTGAATACTGCACTTGCCTCTCTAAGTTACATCGGCGTAGCGTATATTCGATACGCTACGCCCACCTAAAGATGCGCAAAGCTACCTGAATCTGGCCCTATATCTCCCTTCTGCTTTATTCTCTAACGCCCACTCTGGCAGTCTGGACTTTGTTGTGACACAGAGGGCCGTATTCTCAAAGCACTTGCGTCCTAATTTTCGGTGGCGTAACGTAAATGGCCCGGTGTAAGCCCGGGTAATTCAAATGTGGATGAGGTGGGCGTGTTTTATGTAAATCAATCATGACCCCACGTTTTTGAAGTTTTTTTGAACTGCGCATGCGCCGTCCGTGGACGTATCCCAGTGCACATGCTCCAAATTACGCCGCAAATACATTGGTTTCGACGTGAACGTAACTTACGCAAAGCCCTATTTGTGAACGAGTTACGCAAACGACGTAAACAACGGAAAAAAACTACGCTGTCCCGACGTCCATACTTAACATTGCATACGCCGGACCTACGCAACGTTACCCCTCATATAGCAGGGGTAAGTTTACGCTTACGCAAACGACGTAAACTACAACGAGTGGGCGCAAATCCGTTGGGGAATAGGCGTATGTAGCTCATTTGCATATGCAATGCGGAAATCGACAGAAACGCCACCTAGCGGCCAGCGTAAATATGCAACTTTGATACGACGGTGTAAGTGACTTACGACAGTCGGATCTAAGGCAAATCTATGCGTAAGAATCAGGCGCATTGATCCGACGCCGCAAAAACAGAGATACGACGGCGTATCTCCTTTGAGAATCTGGCCCAGAAACTTTACATTACTCTCAACTGATCATGTCTTGCTCTATACTATCTTTGGTTATCTGTCTTGCATATTTCACTCAAGTTTTATAGCTGGAAATATTGTATGTCCTGCCAGGTACATGCTCTCTACAATATTTTATGTCTTTTTTCTAGGGTTGTCCCGATACCGCTTTTTTAGGACCAAGTACAAGTACCGATACTTTTTTTCATGTACTTGCCGATACCGAATACCGATACTTTTTTTAAATGTCATGTGACAGTTTTCAAACCACAATACAGACTAAGGATATTTTCTTTAGAATTATGAAGAACTCTAAGGCCGCGTACACACGAGGGGATATGTCCGCTGAAAACGGTCCGATGGACCGTTTCAGCAGACATCTCCGCTCGTGTGTATGGGCTAGCGGACAGATTTCTCCACCCGACAGATTTCAAAGCATGCTTTGAAATCTATCCGGTGGGAATCTGTCCGCCCGACATGTCTGCTGGTTAGTACACTTACCAGCAGACATGTCGGGTCCCACCGCCGCCGCGCCGCTGCCGAATGGATTCGGCGCATGCGCGGAAGTGTTTTACTTCCTGGTGCGGTGCCGTGGCGGTGACGCGGCGGCGTCAACGTCACCGCCGCGTCACCGCGCCGTCTGGCGGCGGGGAATTTGATCCGATGGTGTGTACACGCCATCCGATCAAACTCCCGATCGGACATATCCGATGGAAATGGTCCGCGGACCGTTTTCATCGGATATATCCGATCGTGTGTACGCCGCCTAAGGCCCCATACACACGAGCGGACAGATTTGCTCAAATCTGTCCGTCCGACAGATTTGAACAAATCTGTCTGCTGGGATTTTGGTTTGCTCGCGTGTACACACGAGCAAACCAAAATCCCCGCCAGCAGACGGCGCGCTGACGTGTTGGTGACGCGGCGGTGACGTTGACGCCGCCACGTCACCGCTACGTCACGCACCAGGAAGTAAACACTTCCGCGCGCATGCGTCGGATCCATTCACAGGATACGACGCATGTGCGGGAGGATATGTCCGCTGGTTTCCCGTACTAACCAGCGGACATATCCGATGGACAGGTTTGTAGCGGACAAATTTCAAAGCATGCTTTGAAATTTGTCCGATGGACAAATCTGTCCGCTAGCCCATACACACCATCGGAGATGTCTGCTGAAACGGTCCATCGGACCGTTTTCAGCGGACATATCCGCTCGTGTGTACGAGGCCTCCCACAAGACATTATAAAAGAATAAAAATGAGTAAAAATGAATAAAAATGTTTTATTTTCTTGTCACGCAGTAGTAAAAAACAAAGAATTTTCACAGAACATGTTGATAAATACAAAAAAAGTATTCTATTTAGGTATCGGGAGCATTTGCGCGAGTACAAGTACTCCCACAAATACTCGGTATCGGTCCCGATACCGATACTAGTATCGGTATCTGGACAACCCTACTTTTTTCTTTTCTCTCTCTTTTTCTTTTGGAAAATTTTGAAAATAAAAATGTAAGTTTTCAAAATAGATTTAAAACCTGTATAACCTTTGTAAAAATTGTGTTGCAAAAGAACGCATTACTTTTTTTTACCATATATAAGGCTGCAGGTGAATGAGCACAAAAGCAAGGTGTGTGGTTGTGCCAATAAAACCTCAAGTCACTACTGCACACCTGCAAAGGGTCTGTGTGTGTTTTTGTGCATTGCAGGAATGTATGCAAAATTGTATGCATTTCTGTAATGCACACATTTCTACCTTGGCCAGGGATTGATAAATAGAAATTCAAGCAGGTTACTAAGATTTTCCAGCCGAGGTCCAAATTGCTCTCTAATATTACATAAAAGTAAGTCAACCACATCCATATTTCAAGCAATAGAAAATAAAACTAACTTACATAAGCTGTCCCCATCAGAGTCTCCCCTTACATCAGTTGCCCTCCCCCAGAATCCCACATTACATCAAATGCCCCCATCAGAATGCTTCCTTACATCAGGTGTCCCCGTCAGTGCACTTCCTTACATCAGGTATCCCAAACAGTGTGCTATCTTACAAAAGGTGTCCCCATCAGTGTGCCTCCTTACATCTGGTATCACAATCAGAGTTCACATTTACATAAGATGTCCCCTTCACAGTGGCCTGTTACATCTGGTGTCCCCATCAGAGTGCCCCCTTACATCTGGTGTCCCCATCAGTGTTCTTCCTTATTCTGATGTCCCCATCAGAGTGCCCCCTTACAACTGGTGTCCCCATCAGTGTGCCTCCTTATTCCGGTGTCCCCATCAGAGTGTCTCCTTAATCTGGTGTCCCATCAGAGTGCCTCCTTAATTTGGTGTCCCCATCAGAGTGACATCTTACTCTGGTGTCATCATCTTAGTGCCTCCTTAATTAGGTGTCCCCATCAAAGAGCCTCCCTAATCAGGTGTCCCTTTTAGAGTGCCTCCCTAATTAGGTGTCCCATTAGAGTAACGCTTTACATCAGGAGTCCCTCCACACATCAGAGTTGTCCCCTCTGTACTCACAGATCACACTCTGTATAGACGGCAGTTCCTCCTTCCTCTCTCCAGTCAAATAAGTAACACACTTTTGAGTATCCTATTTTTATTTTTTTACCATTTCTGTATTTGTTATTTACTAAGTTGAAACCAGTAATACAATCCATAAGTTCTGTATGTCCTCTGTGTAGCACCCCCTAGTGTTGCTAGAATGTTAGTGATAGGATTTTTGTTGTGTTCGAGTAGATATATTTTCAGGTTTGGCTGCTGTATATTTTTTTTTGGGGTCGGGTGCGTGACTCAGGTAGACTGGATTACTCATCAGCAGCTTCTCTGGTGACTCCTCCTGCTATTTAGAAACTGAGAGAAGATTCCAAAAGCAGTTGGGAGGGGTCTAAGGAGCTAGCTGGAATGTTCTGAGGGCCCTGACCAATCCCCAACAGAGGGTTGGCAGAGGGCAGGTCCCCTCAAATACTCAGGTTCAGCCCAGCTGGGGCGGTAGAGTTTGGGTGGAAGCTGGAGATGGAGTGTTAGTCTGTCGTGGTCTAGTAGGGAGCTCCCTAGTCTGGGAGGGGGGGGGGGGTGACCTTGGGCTCGGGTGCAGATAGGCCCCTTTTCAAGATACACAAGGTGTCCTGGTCAGGAGGCACGGGAGCAAAGAGAGACCATCGGATCAAATTCCCCGCCGGCGGACAGCGCAGTGACGCGGCGGTGACGTTGACGCCGCCACGTGACCGCCACGTGACTGCCACGTCACCGCTGCGTCACCGCACCAGGAAGTAAACACTTCCGCGCGCATGCATCGGATCCATTCACAGGATACGACGCATGTGCGGGCAGATATGTCCGGTGGTTTGCCGTACTAACCAGCGGACATATCTGACGGGCAGCTATCCGGCGGAAAAATTCCAAAGCATGCTTTGAAATTTTTCCGCCGGAGGAATCCGGCCAGAACGATCCGTTTGCCCCTACACACGAGCGGATTTTTCGGCTGAAATGGTCCATCGGACCATGTTCAGCGGATTTATTCCCTCGTGTGTACAAGGCCTAAGAGCACACTGTAATAGAAGGTCAAAGACTGCTGCCATGCTACAGGAAATGGGCAGAGCCTAAGAACAGGCTATAATAGATGATCAAAGACTGCTGCCATGCTACAAATATGTTGTAACAGATGGTCAAAGATTGCTGACACAAAACAGGAGATAGTTAGAGGCCAAGAGCATTCTATAATACAGCTCTCAAATTTTTCGCTTGCCTACTCGCATTTTGTGAGTGGAAAATGAGGGCTGGCCAGCGTGGGATGTCTGGGAGTGGGGGGCGAGCAGGCGGGGTTGAAAATGAGCTCTTCTCGCAGTGATCACCCAGAGGAAGAGAGAAGAGAGAGCCGCACACTTTCTGTCACATACAGCCCCAACTCCTGCCTGGGTACTTTGATAGACAGATAGGTTGATGAGGCGGCACTGATAGGATGCACTGATGAGCACTGATAGCCTGCACTGATGGGCACTGATAAGCTGTACTGATGAGCACTGATGAGGAGGCACTAATAGGCTGCACTGAGAGGCAACACTGATAGGCAGCACCGATAGGCTGCACTGATGGGCACTTATAGGCTGCACTGATGGGCAATTATAAGCTTCACTGATGGCCACTGATAGGCAGCAGTGATGGGCACTTATAGGCTACACTGATGGGCACTGATAGTCTGCACTGATGGCTACTGATGGGCTGCACTGATAGCTTCTAATGAGGGTGCACTGAAGGCCACTGATAGACTGCACTGATGGTCACTGATAGGCTGCACTGATGGCCACTGATTGGTACTGACGGGGCTGCACTGATCATCAATGTCCTGATTATCAGTGAAAACAATGTCCTGACAGGCTATCCAGTTAACAGTTCTCCTTTCCTCCTACAAACACAGTGTGTGGGGAGAAGACTGACGATATCTGACAAGTCTGTTTACATGTGATCAGCTGTGATTGGACATACCTGATCAAATGGTAAGGATGCCGCAGTGATTGGCTCTTTATCCCGATCTGTGAGCATGCCTGATGTATGCTGCAGGAGGCGCATAGGAGGCGGAATCTGGGAGAATGTCTATGGACGCCCTCCCAGAACTAGAGGAGCCACGCTGTAGCTGGGCTTTGGCTATAGCATGGTCTGCAAGTCACATTCAAAACCTGGAGGACATGCCAAGGCTCTCTTCACTACTTTTGCACACAATGATCGATCACATCATCTATGAATCTTGTGTAAAAGAACAATTTTGGAGACATATTTTGATACATAGTTTCTTCTTCCCACTGTGACAGGAAGATGTTAGAGACACTCAGTGCAAATTTCATGCCCATCGCTATCCCTATTTTTTGTTTATAAAATTCTTGATTGTACCAGAAATAGTTACTCTTTAACCACTTGCCGACGCACTATAGCTGAATGACGGCTACAGTGCAATCCGTCATTTGACAGACTCCCCTGCTTGCGCTTCTTGCACGCCTCCTGGAGCGTGCATCCGGAGATGTCTATGATCGCTGGGTCCATGGGATCGAGGTAAAAGGCCAATCACTGTGATAGAGCGATCACTTTGTCAACAAACCGGCATCATGCCAGGTTCACCGATACAACATGTGAGGAGAGGAGAAATACACTTGGTAGCAGTGTGAGTGGGCTGGGTTTGGTGTGCCCTACAGTACTCATCAGTGCCATCAGTGCCATTACAGTGCTCATCAATGCCACTAAAGGGCCATTAGTGCCACTACAGTGCCATCACAGTACTCAGTGCCACTACAGTGCTATCAGTGCCTTACAGTTACATTAATGCCACTACAGTGCCCATCAGTGCCATCAGTGCCATTACAGTGCTCATCAATGCCACTAAAGGGCCATTAGTGCCACTACAGTGCCATCACAGTACTCAGTGCCACTACAGTGCTATCAGTGCCTTACAGTTACATTAATGCCACTACAGTGCCCATCAGTGCCATCAGTGCCATTACAGTGCTCATCAATGCCACTAAAGGGCCATTAGTGCCACTACAGTGCCATCACAGTACTCAGTGCCACTACACTGCAATCAGTGCCTTACAGTTACATTAATGCCACTACAGTGCCACTACAGTGCTCAGTCATCAGTGCCCTATGGGGCAAGTGGTTAACCCCTCAGATCCGCACTATAACCGAATGATGGCTACAGCATGAATCTACTTTGCTGGGAGGCCATCAATAGATGGCCTTTTCTTTTGCACGCTCCCTGTGCCTGCCCTGCAGGGGATCGGAGTAAAAGGCTGATTCCGGGCCCCTTACCACGTGATCAGCTGTCAGGCAATGACAGCTGATCATGTGCTGTAAACAGAAGATCGGTAATCTTTTTTTTTTCTCCTCACGCTAACAGTAGTAGTTTTAATATTTTTTTTATTTTTTATTTTGGTACGGGGTTCCCCTTAAAGCGGAGCTCCAGCCGCAATTTTTTTTAAAGTCAGCAGCTACTAACAGTGTACCTGCTGACTTTAAATAAGGACACTTACCTTGTCCTACTTGCCCACGCTGATGGCCCCCCCGATGCCGGTCCCACGATCGATCCAGGTCCCACGCCGCCATCCACACTATGGGAAACAGGCAGTGAAGCCGTACGGCTTCACTGCCCATTTCCTACTGCGCCTGCGTGAGTCTCACGCTGGCTTGTGAATGGGCGCGCTGCTCTCTGAGAACACACACAGTTCCCAGAAAGCAGCGCGCCCCATTCACAAGGAGAAGGACAAGAAGAAAAGGCACCGCAGAGTGGAAGAGGCAGATTACGGACTTCCGCATAGCAACAGGTATTTCGGGTGAGTATTTTTTTTTTTTTCAGGTTTTTTTTATTTAATTTTTTTAAACAACATGGGAAAATGTTGTTTTCCTGGGTGGAACTCCGCTTTAACCACTTGACCACTGGGCACTTAAACCCCCTTCCTAACCAGACCAATTTTCAGCTTTCGGTGCTCTCACAATTTGAATGACAATTACTCAGTCATACAACATTGTACCCATTTGAAATTTTTGTCCTTTTTTTCACACAAATAGAGCTTTCTTTTGGTGGTATTTGATCACCTCTGGGTTTTTTATTTTTTGCGCTATAAAAGGAAAGCGACTGAAAATTCTGTAAAAAAAAAACCTTGTTTCTGTCATATTAGCAGGTTATTTCTCACACACAGCATATGCATACCACAAATTACACCCCAAAACACATTCTGCTATTCCTCCCGAGTATGGCGATACCCCACGTGTGAGACTTTTACACAGCGTGGCCACATACAGAGGCCCAACCTGCAGGGAGCGCCATCAGGCGTTCTGGAACACCGAGACCAATTCTGACATTTCTCTCCTACATGAAAAAATCATCATTTATTTGCTAGAAAATTACATAGAACCCCAAAACATTATATATGCTTTTTTTAGCAAAGACCCTAGAAAATACAATGGCGGCTGTTACAACTTTTTATCTCGCACGGTATTTTCGCAGAAATTAATTGAATGCGTGTTTTTAAAAAAAAAACAGTTTTGTGCTTAAAACAAAACAAAACAGTAAAGTTAGCCCAATTTTTTTTCATAATGTGAAAGATGAAGTTACGCTGAGTAAATAGATACCCAACATGTCACACTTCAAAATTGCGCACACTCGTGGAATGGCGCCAAACTTCGCTACTTAAAAATCCCCATAGGCGGTATTGCAGAGTATTGGGGTATTGCAAAGTATCATGCAGGGTATTGGGGTATTGCTGAGTATTGGGGTATTGCCGAGTACTGGGGTATTGCCGAGTATTGGGGTATTGCCGAGTACTGGGGTATTGCCGAGTATTGGGGTATTGCCGAGTACTGGGGTATTGCCGCGTACTGGGGTATTGCATAGTATTGGGGTGTTGCCGAGTACTGGGGTATTGCCGAGTATTGGGGTATTGCCAAGTATTGGGGTATCGTTGAGTACTGGGGTATTGCTGAGTACTGGGGTATTGCTGAGTTTTGGGGGTATTGCTGAGTATTGGGGTATTGTTGGGTATTGGGGGATTGTTGGGTATTGGGGGATTGCTGGGTACTGGGGGATTGCAGGGTACTGGGGGATTGCTGGGTACTGGGGATTGCAGGGTACTGGGGGATTGCAGAGCTGGGATGGATTGAGGGATGGCTGGATCTGTGACTGCATTTGTCACAGATCCAGCCACAGCTCAGCTGCTGACACCCCGCTCCCCCCCCCCCCTCTCCTCGCACACTGTACCGAACGGTACAGAGAGGAGACGCAGGAGAGGGAGGAACCGGCGTCATCAAATGACGCCGGTTTGTTTACAAGTGATCGCGCCATCATTCGACGGCGCGATCACGTGGTAAACGGCCGCTATCTGATGTGCCAGGTCTTCTAAACCCGGCGAGCACGGACACTTTCGTGAGCGCGTCCCAGGGGACGCGCAATTGCGGAACTGAAGGACGTCGTCCCAGGGACGTCGTCCCAAAATAACTCCACCGCGCCGTAGCAGTAAAATGCCTATGGCGAGGTGGGAAAGTGGTTACGATCCACACCAGTTCCGGCTACCTGGAAACAAACCACGCCTCCATCGGTTGGGCTGTGGTTGCGTAAAGTGGAGGAAATTAAGAACCTGGAAGACCTTGTGCTCACAGCCCAGAATAAACAGGAGAAACACTCTAACGCTTGGATGCTGTGGAACTTATACATATACTCTGATGAAGGGCAATCCCTACTGAACTCTTAATCGACTTTTGGATGTCGGCCCAACACAGGCCGACGGTGACAATATATTCATCACCCCCGTGCCGAATATACCCCCCTCCCCTTCCCCACTTTTCCCCTTCCCGTGTCTCTAGTCTCCCATTTATTTATTTTTTATTTTGTTTGGTTTCTGTTTTTATTTTGTTTTCTCTATCTCTACTCCTAATTTTTTCTCTTTCTTCTTCGCTCTGTCTTTCTCTCTGTGGTTTCCTCGACTACTGGTTTTATACTAGGGCGTGGGAGTCCGAATATGTGTCCGAGACGCAACCATTCCGACTACAAAATAACCTTGACTAGATAAGAGATGAATTCCGCCAGTTGATAATGCAGGCGCTAGCTTGCTGGAGCGGAACTGTCTATGGTTTACCTATGGGAAGTGCCCTGGCACTGAACAGGTTTGGGGCGACAGTCTAGATGCTGGATTGTACATTTGGAATGTGACTCTCAATGCAAAGCGTACATATGTATGAAATGGTCTAGTGAGACCACAGTTGTTCTGTAATTTTCTGTATTTCTTTGTTGAAAAAAAAACTAATAAAATTAATATTTGAAAAAAAAAAAAAAAGATCCATACCAGACCTGATGAATCTGGTATGGATTTTGAGGGGGACCCCTACACCTATTTGTTTTTAAATTTGGCGCAGGGTTTCTCTTAATATCCATACCAGACCTAAAGGGTCTGGTATGGAATTTAGGGTGACCCTCACACATTTTCTTTTTTAAATTTTGGTTTGGGGTTCCCCTTAATATTTATACCAGACCCAAAGGGGCTGGTAATGGACTGGGGTTTTTTTCAATTACTTTTATCTGTATTGCCGAGACCTGACAATTCATTATAGCCGTGAGTAGTTTTAAATTACTGTTTTTCCTTTAGAAATTTCATTTTGTGCAGGGACTGTTCTAAACATGGGGAAAATGCGCTACTTTACAAGCATACTATAGACACCCCCAGGTACGAAATTTAAAGGAATATTTAACTTTTATTCGTTCACTTTAAGCATTATTAAAATCACTGCTCCCGGAAAAATGGCAATTTAAAAAAAAAAATTGCATTGATACATGTCCCCTGGGGCTAGACCCGGGTGCCCAAACTCTTTTTATGACAATAACTTGCACATAATCCTTTAAAATGAGCACTTTTGATTTTTCATGTTTGTGTCCCATAGACTTTAAAGAGGAGTTCCACCCAAATTTGGAACTTCCTGTTGTTCCACTCCTCACCCCCTTACATGCCACATTTGGCATGTAATTTTTTTGGGGGAGGAGTGGGGGCTTCAGTAGGAGTGGGACTTCCTGTCCCACTTCCTGCTTCCGCCGAGGGGCTGGTTAGGCGATTAAGCCTTAGGCGGCGTACACACGTACGAGAACCTCGACGGGCGGAACACATCGTTCCGCCCGTCGAGGCTCTCGGCCGGCCGTCGAAATCGGCGTCCCGCCCGTCGGGAATGGCAACCAGCCATTTATCCAGGCGGGCCGTCGAGCAAATAGAGAGCCTGCTCTCTATTCGCTCGACGGGATTCCCGACGGGCGGGGCGAGCCAGGAGTGTACACACGGCCAAGGTTCTCGCTGGAATGCAGCTCCCAGCGAGGTTCTCGCTGGTTTCTAGCGAGAACCTCGGTCGTGTGTACGCCGCCTGAATCGCCTACACCAGCCCCTCCCTGTAGGCGATCACATGGGACACTGACAGGTCCCATGCGATCGCCTCTCCAATCAGCGGCGAGCCGCGTCGTGCGCGCATGCGCAGTGGGTGCCCGGCCGTGAAGCCGAAGGCTGTCACGGCTGGGTGCCCACAGTCGGGATGGAGACGCCGGCTGGGGAGGGGGGGAGAGGAGCGGAGCCCCGGTCGGCGCGTCGCTGGAACGCAGGAGCAGGTAAGTGAGTGTTTATTAAAAGCTAGCAGCTACACTTTTTGTAGCTGCTGACTTTTAATAAACACATTTTTTGGCTGGAACACCCCTTTAAGGGCTCTTTCATACGGGGCGGATCAATAATGATCCGCCCCGTGCACCTCCGTTTGCTCAGTGGGGATCGCTCCGTTGATCTCCGCTGAGCTGCCAGATGACAGGGCGGTCCCCTATGGGGGGATCGGATGAACACGGACCGTCTGTCCGTGTTTATCCGATCCGCCAGACGGAAGGAAAAGTAGGTTTTTCCTCCAGCATACTTTGGCGGATCGGAGCGGGTCAGATGTCAGCGGACATGTCTCCGCTGACATCCGCGGCTCCATAGAGGAGCACGAAGCGTCCGTTCAGGTCCGCAAAAAAAACTGGCAGGTGGATCTGAATGGACGCTCTGTTTGAAAGAGCCCTAATGGTGTTTGTGTGTTCGAACACATTTTTTGCCTGTTTGGCAAGTTCTGGTGCAAACCGAACTGGGAGGTGTTTGGCCCATCCTTAATTTTGGCCACCCCACCCAGTATTATCTCTGAGAACATGTCTTCTCTAAGGAAGGGGTAGGCAACCTCGACAGCTGTCGTGAAACTACAAATCCCATCATGCATCTGCCTCTAGGAGTCATGCCTGTGATTGTCAGGGTCTTAAAATGTCTCATGGGACTTGTAGCTTTACCACAGCCGGAGGGCCGAAGTTGCCTACCCCTGCTCTATGGAGACATCAATGAGAGAATGGCTGCCATATAGTCGTTTTTCATAGGCTTCAACAATAAAGCCGTCATCCCATTAGATCCAATGATGTATAAAAGAACTGTACGTCTACCCGGGTCTTTCACATGTGGAAGTCACATGATGTAACG
Source organism: Rana kukunoris (assembly GCA_029574335.1). Classification (NCBI taxonomy): domain Eukaryota; kingdom Metazoa; phylum Chordata; class Amphibia; order Anura; family Ranidae; genus Rana; species Rana kukunoris. The sequence continues at coordinate 23,746,087 of CM056052.1, read as the reverse complement.
CATAGGGCGGAGCCGAGGTAGACGCAGACTGGAAGTGGCATATAAGGAAGTATATACTGATTTTCTCTCATGCTATCCATGTGAAATAATGTGATTTTATTGTGGGTGCATTTCCTAATAAATGAGCCCTTTTACTTCAATACTACACTTTGGTAGCGTCTCTTTTTTTTTTTGTTACACGTACAAGGCAATATGGGCGCATGAATATTAAAGAGATATAAAGTAACCGCACCCTTTGTCCCTTGGTGCCATTATTGATTCTACCAAAAGAGACCCCAATGGACAGTATCCTTCATGTGTCCAATTTAAGGAGCTGAAAGACCCTGGTGGGTTTCTATGCACGCTTATTATTATTTTGAAGGTGAGAGTTCTGAGAGCACTGAGGTGGCACTGTCTGTTTATATATAAACACATTTTGAGAATTTTATTCTGTGTGGGGAATGGGGATTCATTTCCACTGGACATTGAAGTTTATTGTTATTGATTTAACGAGACTAGGTGTCCTAAAGACAGAGGGCCAGATTCAGATACACTTAATATTGCGCTGCGTAATCGAATTACTCTACGCTGAGGCTCTACACCGAATTCTGGTAGATTTTTGCCCGTACGCTACGGCGGCGTAGTCTATTTCTCGCCGCGTAATCGAAATACGCGATTGGGGGGCGTGAAGCATTTAAATTAAGCGCGTCCCCGCGGCGATCGAACTGCGCATGCTCCGTTCAGAAATTTCCCGCCGTGCATTGCGCGAAATCACGTCGTTACGTCATTGGTTGTTTGAGTAGCGTCGTTTACGAACATTCCTATTCCCGGACGACTTACTTAAAAAATAATAAAAGACGGCGGAAAACGTAGAAATTTGCCGCGGGAACGACGGCCATACTTAACATGTCTAATATTAGACCAGAAAAAAGCTGGTATAGTGTTACGCAAAAAAAAGATGACTAAAGGTGCCGTAAGAGATTGCGATTGAAGATCGTAATTTCGGGGATCGCCGGCAAAAGCTCATTTGCATACCCAGACGTGGAAAACGACGGGAAGTCCACCCAGTGGCTGCAATTTTATTGCAGCGTAGATCCGAAGGCGTACGAACACGTAATCCAGTCGAATTGAAGCCCGCAGCCGTCTATTCATGGTTTGAGGTTTCCGACTAGCTAGAAAACGCGCGTAATTTGAAATTACTCCAGTCTAAAATCTGGCCCAGACTGTTTTGCATATTTCAGCACTGCCTTTAAGCAAAACTATCAATGTGTTACTTATACAAGCACATATTTATTTGTATATATTTGTTTTTTATGCATTTATTACATACATGTAATTGGCACAGCTAACTACGTCACCAGCCATTTAGTTTGTGTTAGCAGCATCTGGGTAGTTGTTTTATTATATTTTAATTTGTGTTTTTCTTTATATTTTTTACTCACTGGTAGTGCAGGAGTTACACCTTCACTATTCACAGTCACTGTTATTCACAATACTTTTTGCTATAATAAATTCCCCCCCCCCCCAAAAAAAATTCAGACAACAAATGTTGGCTGTGCATGCTCTCAAATTGTCCAACAACAAATGTGTTCCGTCGAATTATCCGATGGTGTGTACACAAATCCAAAGTACAAACATGCATGCTCCGAACCAATGCTAAACATAAGACAACAATAGCAGAAGTTGCCCAAACGTGTGTATGCAGAACAAGTTCACAACCAACACCCTTCGGATTTGTCCAATGGAAGTGCGATCGTGTGTACGAGGCTTTATTCCGCCCGATACTGACCAACAACATGGCCACCTCCGAGGCGGTGACAACTTTTTCCTCCTTAGCTGCTGTTCTGTCAAAACCGGCGTGTACATTTGCCGGTGTGTCAAAGCAGCAATTTGTCGAAATCTCCAATTACTGATGCTTTACAGTAACCGGAAGTGGTGTGATTGGAGATCACCAGTGCTCATCAGTCCAGCTACATCAGCATACATCAGTGAATTCGAAAAATTACTTATTTACAGAATTTTTGCAGAGAAACGAAGACAATTTTTTTTTCAAAATGTTCTGTCTTTTTTGTTTGTGTCCTGATTATCAGTGCAGTCCCAACAGTGGCCACCAGTCCTGCCAATAAGTGCCCACTAGTGCTGCCAATCAGTGGCAAACCAATGTCTCCTCATACGTGTCACCTACCAGTGCTGCTCATCAGTGCTGCCTACCAGTGCCCATCAGTGTCACTTATCAGTGCCACCTATCAGAGCCCATTAGTGCCGCCTATCAATGCAACCTATCAGTGCAGCCTTATTATTGCCTCCTCATCAGTGCCCACCCGTGCTGCTTCATCAGTGCCCATCACTGCCTTCACATCAGTGCCACCTATCAGTGCCCATCAGTGCTGTCTCATCAGTGCAGCCTATCAGTGCCCATCAGTGTAGCCTATCAGTGTTGCCTCATCAGTGCCCATCATTGTAGCCTATCAGTGTTGCCTCATCAGTGCCAATCGGTGTAGCCTATCAGTGCCGTCTCATCAGTGTAGCCCATGGGTGCCCAACCTTTTGAACAGCAAGGAATACTTAAGCGACTTGGTAACCGGTCGCAGGCCACAATGAGCGGAACAGATGGATGGCAGCCCACTCGGCTCTATAGACCCCACTCTACTCTTAGCAAACTAAACTCGCAGGTAATAGAGGTCTATGACTCAGTGCAGGTAACCCAAAGGTTACATATATACAATGTCATTTTAGTAATAAACTTACCTTTAAAGTGGATGTAAACCCAGTTCATGAAATTTGAGCTGAGCAGATATATCTGCAGTGTTTTGTTATCTCTCTTCAAAGCACTATGTCCCATAGCTTTCTCCTGAACTGCCTGATAACTCCTGACAAATTCTCCAACACATCAGATAAAAGCAGTCTGCAATTTCTGTCAGGGGAGGTTCCTAAAATTGATTATGTATATATGTGTGTATGACTGTGTGTCCCTAGCGTGTCAAGATCCTACGGGGTAAAAATGACCGCACCAGCCAAGCAGACACTGGCTGGAAAAAGCGCCCAGAGGCGATTCAGTTCGCATGCGTTGCGCTATACAAGTCATTCATTCATTCATTAACAGGGAGCTGGTCCTATTACAAAACACCTCCGAGAGTCTCTGCATATGAGAGGGGGTGTGTGCCTTTCCTCCAATCAGCAATGTAGGATGCATTCACATCTGAGCGACAAGTAAAGCCGCGTACACGGCTTTACTTGCCGCGATTACATTCATTTTTTTTTTTTTTTAAATCATCCCCATTGATGTCTATGGCCGAACACCAATGTCGCGTGAAAAAAAGGGTTCCGGGACTTTTTTTCAGGCGACAGGTGTTCGGCGTTTCAGAGATGTGAACCGTCTCTATAGACATGAATGGGGATTCGCCCCTCCAGCGGCATGAGCGTCGGGCGACAGGCGATTTGTCGCTCAGATGTGAATGGAGCCTTAGCTATCTGGACTGTATGCCCAGACATCACACTCTGTGTGAACCAGGAAGAGAACATTTCCTAAGACGATCTAAACTTTCTACACAGTATATAAATGTGAAGACAGCAGATATAGATGTAAAACTTATGTAGGGAGATTTGGTTCATATCAGTGTATCATCTGAGGCTGTTCACTTCACTGGGTGTATAGAGGGTTTACATCCACTTTAATAATAGTATTCTATTATATTTTATTCCATCCCAGAGAAGGAGGTCGCGGGCCACATTAGAGGGCTCCGCGTGCCACATGCGGCCCCCGGGCCACTGGTTGGCCACCCCTGGTGTAGCCCATACGTGCTCAACCTGCGGCCCTCCAACTGTTGCCGAACTACAATTCCCATCATGCCTCTGGATTTGGCAGTCGTGCTTGTAAAATCAGCTTTGCAATGCCTCATGAGACTTGTAGTTCTGCAACAGGACCACAGGTTGAGCACCCATGGTGTAGCCCAGGGGTCTCCAAACATTCTAAACAAAGGGCCGGTTTATTGTCCTTCAGACTCTTCGAGGGCCAGACTTGGCCAGCGGGAATGAAAATTTTTCTGGCATCATTGTTAGTAAAAATCTGGTATGAGGGGGAGGAATAGTGCCCCATTGTTGGTATCATAGGGAGGACTGGTGCTCTATTAGTTGTGTCAGTGGGAGAAATGGTGCTCCATTGTTGGTGTCAAATGGCAGAATAGTGTCTCGTATCAGTGGGAGGGATAATGCCTCAAGGGCTGGGTAAAGGCAAGCAAAGGGCCGCATCCGGCCCCCGGGCCGCAGTTTGGAGACCACTGGTGTAGCCTATCAGCACCTTATCAGTGCCACCTATCAGTGCCTCATCAGCACACATCAGTGAAGGAGAAAAATTACCTGTTTGCAACATTTTATAACAAACTATGAAAATAAATTTTTCAACATTTTCAGTCTTTTTTCATTGGTTTTCATTGGAAAAAATGCTAAAAAAGGTTTTGCAAAAACGTTGAAAAACTCGCTGCCAAGCTACTGGCGTTTTAATAACGTTATTTTAACGTCCAGTGTGCATGAGGCCTAATAGTTGATAGACAAGGCGAACAAGTGACAACCTCCACCGGCGGTACTCACCCCGATATATGGACCCCTAAATATAATAGATAGGTCACACAGGCAGTTCTCTTACAGGGATGAAAAGACTGGATCACTGTGTATTCTGGATGCTGAAGAGGGGTGTGCGCTGGCGGCTTGTTTGATCCCTTTTACTCTCACCATCGGCTCCAAAGTTTAGATAAAATGAAAGAGAAAGCAATAATCTAGTGCTCTCCGTATAATAAAAATGATTTAACCACTTCAGGCCCGCGCTACCATCGAATGTCGGCAACAGCGCGGGTCTGAATATCCAACATGCCGTCATTTGACGGCATCTCCTTCGGGCGTTCCCAGCGCGCGCTGCGGGGAAGCCCTGTTTTGTCCGTGTCCCTTGGACACGGCCAATCACAGATCGCGGCGAACGGCCAATCAGAGCGGCCGTTTGCGATGCGATCTGTGCGGCGAATGAGAGATCATCTCATAGATCATCTCTCATTGCCGTTTTACACAGAGACAGCGTCCTGTCTCTGGAGAGGAGGAGACCGATCTGTGTTCCTTCCTACATAGGGACACAGATCGGTCACCCCCCCAGTCACCCCCCCCTCCTCCCACAGTTAGAACACACCTAGGATACACATTTAACCCCTTCCTCACCCCCTAGTGTTAACCCCTTCAATGCCAGTCACATTTATACTGTAATTAGTGCATATTTATAGCACTGATCGCAGTATAAATGTGAATGGCGCCAAAAATGTGTCAAAAGCGTCCGATGTGTCGCAGTACCAATAAAAATCGCAGATCGCCGCCATTTCTAGTAAAAAAAAAAAATACAAAATAATAATTCTCTCCCTTATTTTGTAAGCGCTATAACTTTTGCGCAAACCAGTCGCTTATTGCGATTTTTTTATTTTTTTTTTTAACCAAAAATATGTAGAAGAATACGTATCGCCCTAAACTGAGAAAAAAAATGTTTTTTTTTTTTTTTTTTTTTAATTGGGATATTTATTATAGCAACAAGTAAAACATATTGTATTTTTCTTCAAAATTGTCGCTCTTTTTTGTTTATAGCGCAAAAAATAAAAACCGCACAGGCGATCAAATACCACCAAAAGAAAGCTCTACTTGTGGGGAAAAAAGGACGTAAATTTTGTTTGGGAGCCACGTCGCACGACCGCGCAATTGTCAGTTAAAGCGACGCAGTGCCGGAAGCTGAAATTTCACCTGGGCAGGAGGGGGGTATATGTGCCCAGTAAGCAAGTGGTTAATGTATAATAATAATAATAATAATAATAATGTGCACTTACAAATAAAGCACTGTGCCTCCGTGCAAAGCAAGTACAAGTATTTCATGAGAATCGGCTTTCAGCACGCGGGTGACGTCACTCTAAGTCACATGCTTTTTTTTGTAAGTGCATCCTTTTATTATACAATAAGGGTCCTTTCATAGGTCCGTTCCGTTCGTCCGTTTTTTGGACGTCCGGTAACGGACCTCAGTGGTTCCCTATGGGAGCGGATCCGTTAGCGGATGATGCATCCGCTAACGTCCGCTAGATCCGCATCCGTTTTTGCGGACGGAAGAATGTCCTATTTTTCTTCCATCCGCCCAAACGGATCGGATGCAAACGGACAGACGGTCCGTTTCCATCCGACTCCCCATAGGGGAGAGCGGAGGAGAGACAGGGCGGTCCCTGCACAGTGTGCGGGGACCGCCCTGTCCGCCCGACAGCTCAGCGGAGACCCCCCCGCTGAGCTGACGGACACACGGAGCGGACCGAAAAACGCTCCGCTCCGTGTGAAAGGACCCTAAATCATTTTTTATTATACGGAGAGCACTAGATACCATTGCTTCCTCTTTCATGTGTGAAAACTTTGGAGCCGATGATGAGAGTAAATGCCTCATGCACACCGGACGTTAAAATAACGGTATAAAAACTGCCAATAGCTTTGCAGTGAGTTTTTCTACCTTTTTCAACGTTTTTACAATAGCGTTTTTAGCGTCTATTAGCGTTTTTCCGCGTTAACGTTTTTTTTAACCACTTCCCGACCGCCGCATGTACATATATGTCCACAGAAGGGAACGTTAAGGCAGATGGACGTATATATATGTCCCTGCCTTTGCGCGGGTCGGGGGTCCGATCGGGACCCCCCCCGCTACATGCGGCGGTCAGAAACCCGCGGGGAGCGATCCGGGATGGGACGTTTCTAGCCGCCCGCTCGCGATCGCTCCCCGGAGCTGAAGAACGGGGGGAGCCGTATGTAAAGACGGCTTCCCGGTGCTTCACTGTGGCAGCTGCATCGATCGAGTGATCATTTTCATAGGGAGACTCGATCGATGACGTCAGACCTACAGCCACACCCCCCTACAGTTGTAAACACAAACTAGGTGAACCCTAAATCCTACAGCGCCCCCTGTGGTTAACTCCCAAACTGCAACTGTCATTTTCACAATAAACAATGCAATTTAAATGCATTTTTTGCTGTGAAAATGACAATGGTCCCAAAAATGTGTAAAAATTGTCCGAAGTGTCCGCCATAATGTCGCAGTCACGAAAAAAAACGCTGATCGGCGCCATTAGTAGTAAAAAAAATAATAATAATAAAAATGCAATAAAACTAAATGCAATAAAACAATTGCGCGGTCGTGCGACATGGCTCCCAAACAAAATTGGCGTCCTTTTTTCCCCACAAATAGAGCTTTCTTTTGGTGGTATTTGATCACCTCTGCGGTTTTTATTTTTTGCGCTATAAACAAAAATAGAGCAACAATTTAAAAAAAAATGCAATATTTTTTACTTTTTGCTATAATAAATATCCCCCAAAAATATATAAAAAAACATTTTTTTTCCTCAGTTTAGGCCGATACGTATTCTTCTACGTATTTTTGGTAAAAAAAAAATCGCAATAAGCGTTTATCGGTTGGTTTTCGCAAAATTTATAGCGTTTACAAAATAAGGGATAGTTTTATTGCATTTTTATAAAAAAAAAATTTTTTACTACTAATAGCGGCGATCAGCGATTTTTTTCGTGACTGCGACAATATGGCGGACACTTCGGACAATTTTGACACATTTTTGGGACAATTGTCATTTTCACAGCAAAAAAATGCATTTAAATTGCATTGTTTACTGTGGAAATGACAGTTGCAGTTTGGGAGTTAACCACAGGTGGCGCTGTAGGGGATGTGTGACCTAATGTGTGTGTTTACAACTGAAGGGGGGTGTGGCTGTAGGTGTGACGTCATCGATCGCGTCCCCCTATTACAGGGATGACGCGATCGATGCTACGGCCACAGAGAAGCACGGGGAAGCCGTGTGTACACACGGCTCTCCCCGTTCTTCCGCTCCAGGGATGGATCGCCGCACTCCAACGGCGATCGGGTCCGCGAATCCCGCGGTCCCGGTCCTGACGCGCCCGTGACCCACGGCTGGGTACTAAAATCAACGTATATATACGTTGATGTGCCCAGCCGTGCCATTCTGCGGACGTAAATGTGCAGTAGGCGGTCCTTAAGTGGTTAAGAAGATTTTTTTTTTTTTTTTTTTTTATGGATCAAAAACGTTAAACTCTGGTGAACGACGTTTTTGAGTGTTTACCGACGTTTATCAGCATTAGAGCGTTTTTACAGCTGAAAAACTTCTCTCAGAACCCACTATTTTTTTATTTATTTTTTAGGCTCCATGCACACTAGACGGTAAAATAATGTACTAAAAACGGCAGTAGCATTGCAGTGAGTCTTTTTAAAGTTTTTTAACGTTTTTGCAATAGCGTTTATCAATGTTTTTCCTCGTTGGCGTTTTTTTTTTTTTTTTCGATGGATCACAAATTAAAAAAACGCTGGTGAGACACACGTTTGTTTTTAAGCATTTATGAGCATTTGGCGGTATTTGTGGTCAGAAAAACAACTCCTGGACGCCATTTTAGGGTGTTCAGAAAACAGCCCGTAAACTCCACTGCTGATAAACGTCCAAAAACATCCATGTGTGCATGGACACATAGGATAACATAGAGGGGAGTTTAAGGGCCGTTAACCGCTTGCTGACCAATTCATGTAGATATACATCGGCAGAATGGCACAGGCAGGCAAAGCAACGTATATATACGTTGCTTTAAACCTGCTTCCTAGCAGGCACGTGCCCACCGCGGTCTCCGTGACCGTGCCCATGGGACCCGCAGACTCGATGTCCGCCGGTGTCCCGCGATTGGGTCACGGAATGGCAGAATGGGGGGGATGTCTTTGTAAACGAGACATCTCCCTATTCTACCTAGTGACACAGCATCGGGAGCAGCGAATAGAATCGCTCCCTAGGATACACTTAACCCTTTTCCTCACCCCCTACTGGTTAACCCCTTCACTGCCAATCACATTTACACAGTAATCAGTGCATTTTTACAGTACTGGTCACTGTATAAATGTTAATGGTCCCAAAATAGCGCCAAAAGTGTCCGATGTGTCCGCCATAATGTCGCAGTCACAATGAAAATTGCAGATCGCCACCATAACAAGTTAAAAAAAATTATAATAAAAATGCCATAAAACTATCCCCTATTTTGTAAACGCTATACATTTTGCACAAATCAAAGGATAAACGGTTATTGCGATTTTTTTTAACCAAAAATAGGTAGAAGAATGCGTATCGTATCGGCCTAAACTGAGGAAAAAAAAAATTTTTTTCAATATTTTTGGGGGATATTTATTATAGCAAAAAGTAAAAAATATTGAATTTTTTTTCAAAATTGTCGCTCTGTTTTTGTTTATAGCTTCAAAAAATAAAAACCGCAGAGGTGATAAAATACCACCAAAAGAAAGTTCTATTGGGGGAAAAAAAGGACGTAAATTTTGTTTGGAAGCCACGTCGCAAGACCGCGCAATTGTCAGTTAAAGCGACGCAGTGCCGAATCGCAAAAAGTGTTCTGGTCCTTGGCCAGCAATATGGTCCGGGGCTTAAGTGGTTAAACCGCAGAGGTGATCAAATACCACCAAAAGAAAGCTCTATTTGTGGGGAAAAAAGGACGTCAATTTTGTTTGGAAGCCACGTCGCACGACCGCGCAATTGTCAGTTAAAGCGACCCCAGTGCCGAATCGCAAAAAGTGTTCTGGTCTTTGGCCAGCCTAAAGGTCCGGGGCTGAAGTGGTTAAAGGAAGTTGAAAATAACAGACAGAATTTTGACAAAGTGGAAATTTGACCCAGTGAAGAAAAAAAAAGCAGGAGTGGTGCTTTGGACTTGTATGTGATTGCTAGTGGTTGAAGGTACACATTTTATCTTATCTTATCTTGAGCTCTCTAGCAATAAAAAAATAAAATAAAACCCACCTTTGGTCACACACATATATGTTTTTCCTTCCTTCAGTCTGCTAAGTAAGGGGCGTGGTTAATTGCCGACAGGTGCTGCAGGTAATATCTGTAGAGATCACATTGCGCTGGCTGGAACATTGACCAAGTGCAAATGGAAAAGCAGGAGGCTAAAGCAGAGGAAAAAAAACATCCAACCTGTAAGTACAATTTATAAATATAGAAACATTGTAATTGGGGATAATGAGCACTAGCAAGGTTGAAGGTTTTCCTCAGTGTGCTGTATGTATACAACAATGGATAAAAAAAATCAGTAGTTGTCACGATTGTATCAGGTAGGGTGACCGCATTTCCAAACTGCCATTCAGGGTAAGGTTGCCACCTCATCCCTTTAAACCCGAACACATATTAATTACACGGGTTCTGTGGCTGATTAAGGTGGTAATTAAACTCACTTGGTGCCTTATCTGCATTAAATTAGCCTCAGAACCTGTGTAATTCATATGTGTTCGGGTTTAAAGGGATGAGGTGGCAACCCTAATTCAGGGCCAATTTTGCCAAGGACCAGGGGGGTTAAATGTAGTCTTGGGGTTGACAGGATTTTGTCAGCGAGTGATTTGTCGGATGAATGGCTGGTTTTAGCACTTATATCAATACCATGCTAGAAATGTATTTCTATTACATATGTACCGCTCTGCTCCTGTTCAGGCGCTGCTTTCAATTTAGTGGGGGTCTGAGCTGTTATTTGGCTCAGACAAGAATGATTAAGGGCAATTTAGCCTCTGTTTCAGCCGTGACTGTGCTGGGAGTATCCACCATTGTGTCATTACCACCCCAGGCCAAGGGTGGCAGCGTCAAGGTGTATTGGGTATTCCCCTCTGCAGCGAGTCAGTGGGAGTGGTTGCTCACTGTGCATGCCAGGGAGGGGTACTAAAGGGACAGACGTCATTAGGGTCTGTTGTCCTGCACACCTTGTGGCCCGCCTGTTCTGAATCCTGGTTGCGGGACCATGTTGGCCCGGGGCTGTGACTTTGTTTGTGGGCCCAGGAGTCTGGCTGGGGCCTGCCTTGCAGAGGTGATCCTGTGCTGTCTGTCCTGCGGGAGGAAGCCACATAATAAAGGAAGCCATGGGAGGACCTATCCTGGAGAGGACCATGCAAGAGGCTGGTACCTTGGGGAAGGCCTGGAAACTTCATCTGAGGATGCACCACACACTGAGAGGCCTGACAGTGTCGTCTGTCGGGCCTAAAAGTTCTACCAAAGCTAAGCTGGAGAGATCCGCGTGCTGAATCCTGTGGCAGAGGATTTCGGACCAAAGTGTCTCATCAAGAAAGGCAGGTCTGTGGCAGAGACTGTACTTTACTTTGTGCGCCATCCCGGCTGCTAGGCCAGTGAGAGGGACCTATCCGGGTGAGCAATACCCACTCTGGCTAGAGTGCCGACGAGAACTGTGCATGCTCGAAGCAGGAGTGTTTCCCTATTTGTGACTATACACCTGAACCTTTCCACCCTTCAACCTTCTTTTCTTCTAAAGTTCTCCCAAATAAACCCAAGAAAAATAAGTGCCTTGTGTGGACATTGACATTCTTCAGACTCTCCTTTCACCCTGCACAGCGAGAATATAGAGGTAACGTGCCACCCAAAAATAACCAGCATAGTAATAGACCCCCCCCCCTTCGCTAAGTATAGGCCCCCTCCCTCGGTACGGACCCCCTCCACTAACTATAGACCGCCCTCCCTCAGTAAATACCCCCCTCTTCACAAAGTATAGGCCCCCTTCCTTGGTGCGGACCCCCTACACTAACTATAGACCCCCCTCCACTAAGTAATTACTGCCCCAGTAAAGACCCCTCTCCACCAAGTATAGATTGCCCTTCCCCAGTACAGACTTCTCCCGCTCAGTATAGACCCCCCTCCCCACTAAATACAGACACCCTTCTGGATCAGTATAGACTCCCCTCCCTCGCTACAGACTTCTCCCCTTCAGTACTGACCCCCCTTCCACGTGTGCTAGTAGAGTAGGGTGACCAGACATCCCTGGTTTCTGGGGACAGTCCCCAGATTGAGAACACTGTCCCCGGACCAAGTCTGTCCCCGGATTGGATTTGAACAGGGGCCTGGGCAATTTCAAAGACAGTCAGTGCAGAATAAAAAAATAAAAAAATCTAAATTACTCACCCCTGCTCCGACTAGTTTAGGGGGTGTAGTTTTTTCCATTATCTGTGCCCCTTTCTGATGATCATGTGCTGATCGGAGCGGGGGGAATATTTCTTCAGTTTCGGGTGCATGCCCATTCAGCTCCACTCGCATGTTCTTCTGCCTTGGCTCAAGTCTCGACCAGCCGCCTGCCTGTTTATCTCTATGCCTTCCCTGGCGAAGTGATTTTCCTCCGCTCCCCACCCAGTAGTAGCCGGGGGCCCAGAGAGTGAGACTTGACAGGCTATGAGGCGGGCAGCGCCAGAGAGTCGCTGATTGCCGCCATCACTAGTGTAGCGCTACCCCCGAAGGAGACGCTGGTTGATTGTTGGGATCGGCACATTAAGTTACCCTGCCATTGTCTAGGGGTGTGATGCAGGAACAAGATAGTGAGCTGAGGTCCAGACAGTCAAAAGGTTTTTCAATGCTTTATTTCCAGGCCAACACAGCCAACATCAACTTCAGTTAGGAAGAAGAAAAAGGTTGATGAAAGAAAGGGAGAACTTGCGGTGTCAGGCCTGGATATGGATAGGGCAGGCTGGCCCTCAGTAATACCAATTTCAAACTCGTCGCCACTTTGTTGAATGGGTGAACAGGGCGAATCCTTCCAGTAGACTCTAGCCCAGGTCACCGGGAGACAGTAAAGCGTACCTGTAACGTCCCGGTCACCAGATCCCGATTGGTTCGATCAAGCTCAGCCGGGCAACCTGCCTCCGGGTCCTCCTCGGGCCGATTCCCCCCCCCCCCAATCGCACGGCACCCAGCCTAGGATACCCTCAATAGAACTGGGAACCCAGTAAGGCACTGGGGTCTCGTATCGCCTCCGGTTGAGGCTCAGTGAAGCCTGTAAGCTTGGCCAGGTGGGCCACGCCGGCGGGGTCCATGGATGCGCTCACCCTAAAGGTGGATGCCGCACCTGGAACCGGGACCCGGCAAAGAAGAGAGAAAACACATGACACCTGTCACAGATATACACCTCCCCAGCATGCCCTGCGAGGGAAGAACTCCTTCAATTGGCTGCTGGGGAAGACTTGCTCTGCCAGAAACTGCTCTGGTGCCAACTGCCGGCCAAAGATGATACCACATCCCTAGCATGCAGACTGACCCAGTGGACCTTTCTGGAATAACAGAAGTCACAATTTAGGTAAATCATAAATGGGAGCAATGTAACTCTCCCATTCCAACCAACTCTAGCGTAGTGCCCATACTGAAATTAAGGGGGCGCTACACTGGTAAAAAATATGTCCCCGGATTTCATTTAAAAAATCTGGTCACCTTGTAGTAGAGATATGGGGGTCAGAAATGTGCTTTGCACCGGAATGCACAGCAGTGTCCCTCCTCCAGCTTCTGTGTACTTGTAAACTCAGTCTGCTCTGCAGTATGAGGCAGGGAGACCTCCAGGGGCAGAGCCGCAATGATCATAACCCAAACTGCAGTGCCGGTGGATTGGTGTCTTTGGGGCTGCCCCCGCTGACGGCCTCATTTGGCATGGTGGAGAGCGGTGGGCGCGGAGAAGGAAAAAGTGAGCCAAGGCATAAAGTACAGTCGCTGCCACAGACCTTTCTTTTGTAGGTGAGATATTTCGGTCCGGAATCCTCTGCCACCGGATCCAGCACCGGGATCTATTTAGCTTTGCTTCACTAGAACTTTTAGATCCGACAGGCGACACTGTCAGGCCTCTCAGTATATGGTGCATCCTCAGATGAAGTTTCCAGGCCTTCCTCCAAGGTACCAGCCCCTTGCATGGTCCTCACCAGGATAGGTCCTCCCCTGGTCTCCTTCATCAAGTGGCTTCCTCCCGCAGAACAGACAGCACAGGGATCACCTCTGCAGTACAGGCCCCAGCCAGACAACTGGGCCCAGCAAACGAAGCCGCAGCCCCAGACCAATGTGGTCTCAGAGCCAGGATTCGCAATGCGCACCCATGGCCAGGTGGGACGGATGACAGACCCCACACCAATGGTGTCTCCCTTAAGTACCCCTCCCCAGCATGCACAGCGGGGCAACCACTCCCACTGATTGGCTGCTGAGAGGGACACTCAAAACACCATGATCTGGCTGCTGCCACCCTTGGCCTGGGGTGGTAACACACCCCCAAGCGATCAATGGTGGATACTCCCAGCACAGCCATGGCTGGAACAGAGGTTAAATTGCCCTCAATCATTCTGGTCTGAGCCAAATAACAACTCGGACCCCCACTAAATTTAGATTAGCCCCTGTTCTTCAGGAGAAGGGCTACACGTGCATTGCATGAATATATCTATTGGTGATAGATGGGTGTCAGGAGAGAGGGGGATGGCACCCATGTGCCCCTTATGGACACAACGCCAATGGTGTGCACCTAAATAGAATAGGGTCTGCTGTGCTGCGGAGAGGTTTATGGGAAGGCTGGAGCAGTATTTAAACTAGGGTTGAGTGAGGATGGATTGGATTATAATGGATCAGACAGGGATCAGTCCCTAATGGTAGGTGTTGATCAAATTAAATTGAGTTTTTAATAAAGTTTTATGCTATGGCAGCATCCCACCCCCTGTGACTTATGTGCTTGCATAGGTGTGTGTGGCCAACAGCATTAGGGTGTGCACCCCAAAGCTAAATTTCACAAAGAGTAGGAGGTCTTAAAGGGCATTAAATATGTTTTCTACATGCAGAATGCAAAGTTCAGGAGTGTGCTACATATAGAGTGTAGGGTTTAGTGATCATCAGTTTAACCGATTTTTGATTTTGTTTTCGTTCTTCAGCATTCGTTTTTGGAATAGTTGGCAAAGGAGCAGGCGGCTGCTGCGACCTTAACAACCATGACTCATCTGCTGTCGGCGGGATTCTTTGCCGACAGCAGCATGTAAGCAAAGAACACCTGGCTTATACCCCGTACACACGATCGGATTTTCCGACAGCAAAAATACGATGTGAGCTTTTGAACGTAAATTCTGACCGTGTGTAGGCTCCATCAGAAGATTGAGCGCTGGTTCTCAATTTTTTCGACTGAAAAAAATTCCTATCTGGAATTCTGACGCGCAAAATTCCGACGCATGTTCAGAAACAATTTGACACTTCATATCGGCTCGTCGTAGTGTTGTACGTTGTACGTCACCGCGTTCTTGACGGTCAAAAGTCCAGAGAACTTGTGTGACCGTGTGTATGCAAGCCAAGCTTGAGCTGTATTCCGTTGGGAAAAAAAACATCCAAGGTTTTTCCGACGGAAAATCCAATTGTGTGTACGGGGCATTAGAATTCTTTCTTTCTTTTTTGCTTTTTAATTACTTCCATACTGGGCACTTAAACACCCTCCTGACCAGACCAATGTTCAGCTTTCAGCGCTCTCACACTTTGAATGACAAATACTCAGTCATGCAACACTGTACCCAAATAATTTTTTGTCCTTTTTTCCCAAACATAGAGCTTTCTTTTGGTGGTATTTGATCACCTCTGCAGTTTTTATTTTTTGCGCTATTAATGAAAAAAGATCGAAAATTTGGGAAAAAAAATATTTTTTCTTAGTTTCTGTGATAAAATTTTGCAAATTATTCATTTTTCTTCATACATTTTGGCCATAATTTATACTGCTACATGTCTTTGATAAAAATAACCCAACATTTTTGGAAATTATTTGGTCTGTGTGAAAGTTTTATAGTCTACAAGCTATAGTGCAAATCATAAAAAATGATCACATCTGATCACACCTGATGTACTGAAGGCCTATCTCATTTCTTGAGACCCTAACAAGCCAGGAAAGTACAAATGCCCACAGATGGCACTGAGGCGGCACAGATGGCACTGAGATGGGTACTGATGTGCTCCGATGAGGCCTGTGTACTGGTTGGCACAGATGGCACTAATGAGGCGGCACAGATGGCACTAATGAGGCGGCACAGATGGCACTAATGAGGTGGCACAGGTGGCACTGAGATGGGTACTGATGAGATGGGTACTGATGTGCACTGATTGACTGCGGCACAGGTGGGCACTGATGAGGTGGCACAGGTGGGCACTGATGAGGTGGCACAGGTGGGCACTGATTGCAGATGGGCACTGGTGGTACTAGTGGCACAGGTGGGCACGGTGGTACTGGTGGTACTGGTGGGCACACGGTGGTACTGGTGGGCACACGGTGGTACTGGTGGGCACACGGTGGCACTGGTGGGCACTGTGGGCACACGGTGGTACTGGTGGACACACGGTGGTACTGGTGGGCACACGGTGGTACTGGTGGTCCTGGTGGGCACTGTGGTACTGGAGGGCACAGATGGTCCTGGGGGCACTGATTGTTCACTTTTTTTTTCCCCCAAAGCGCTGCAGCTCCGTTTGCTCTCCCTCCTCACACGCGCTGTCTGTGTGAGGAAGGAGAGTCGGCAATGAGAGATGATCTCATATGTTTACATATGAGATCATCTCTCATTGGCCGCACAGATTGCGCTGTAAATAGCCGCTGTGATTGGCTATTTACCGCGATCTGTGTTTGGCTGTGTCCGAGGGACACGGCCAGCACAGGAGTTTCCTGCTGCGCGCTCGGGGAACGCCAAAAGGGGCGGCCGTAAAAACACGGCCTGTTAGAGATTCAGGGCTGCACTGCGGCTGTACAAAGTCGTACGGCCGTCAGCAAGTGGTTAACAGCCCCTGGTATGGGTTTAAAAGGGAATCCTAAGCCAAAATGTTTAAAAAAACATGAATTAAAAAAAAATCACCCTAAAACGATACCAACCATATCAGGCCTCAACAAGGGGAGGGTGCTTTGGTGGGTACCCCCTAAAGCACCTTGTCCCCATGTTGATGAAGAACTCTTTCCCACAACCCTGGCCTGGCGGTTGTAAGGGGGGTGAGGGGTTGAATTATCGGAATTTGTAAGCCCTCCTTTAACAAGGGAACTTCCAGATACTGCCCTGCCCCCTATATGAATGAGCATGGGGTACATGGTACCCCTACTCATTTCACCAAAAAAAAAAGTCAAAGTCAATAAAAAATACAGATTTTGGCAAGTCACTTTTTGAATAATAAAAAAAAAAACATAACCCCTGATGTAACTCAGAAAAAACTGCCTGCTGAATCTGACCAGTACTAGCAAAGGACAGCCTCTTGCTGGTAAGTTTTTGCCACCCAAAAATGGTCCTTCATTTTATAAATCCAGGGGTCCCGGCACAGGCATTTCAGTATAAAGGCCCAACAAATTGTACTCAGAACAGGAGTCCTAATCCTCTGTGTCACTTAGGACAACAATTTCACCCCATCCATGTACAATACTCAAGGTTTTGGATAGATGATGCGTTGCTCCCAGAAGCACGGCCCATATCCTGCTACTCCTAACCACCAGCTACACATTTTGGTCCAAATGTAAATTCGGATGAATTTTGGGTTATTTGGAGACAGGGCCGCCATCAGGAATGATGGGGCCCCTTACACAGCTTCAGGCGTGGGCCCCCTGGAGAACCGGGGGGGGTCCTGCCACCTGAAATTGAGAAGCGGGGGGGGGGGGGCTGCTGCGAATTAATTGAGAAGCAAGGGGGCCTTTACAAAAAAAGAAGAAAAATATATATAAAAAAAGGGGGTAGTCATCCGCGGCCCTGGAGACCTCTGGGCCCTTTAATAAAAAAAGAAAAAAGAGAAAAAAAGTGTGTATGTGTGTGTATATATATATATATATATATGTGTGTGTATATGTAATAATTTTTTTTTTTTTTTTTTTTTTGTAAAGGGTGGTTAATATCTGGGGCCCTGGGACCTCTGGCCCTTTAAAAAATAAAATTAAAATATATTAAAAAATATTTCTTTTATCAAAAATACATTTAAAAAAGAGGGGGTTGCCACATGGGGCCCTGGGGGCCCCCGGGCCCTTGGGGACCTCTGGACCTCTAAAAAATATTAAAAGGAAAAAAATTGGCCCTTTAATAAAAAATAAAATAAAAATATATTACATTTTATTTTTTTATAAAAAATAAATAAAAAAAGAGGGGGTTGCCATCTGGGGCCTCCGGGCCCCTGGGAACCTCTGGACCCCTAAAAAAAAAAAAAAAATGGCCATTTAATAAAAATAAATAAATATATATATATATATATATATATATATATATATATATATATATATATATATATATATATATATAATTTTATAAAAAATAAATAAAAAAAGAGGGGGTTGCCATCTAGGGGGTTCCCATCCAGGCCCCTGGGGACCCCCGGGCCCCTTACAGGTGTAATGCCTGTACCCCCCTGATGGCGGCCCTGTTTAGAGATTCAGATGTATCAGAATCTCTAGATGTAGCGGTTTATTTAATTTTGTATATTCATTTTCAAACTATTCAATCTTGTATCAGTTAAAAAAAATGATCGTTCAATTTGAATTCTGTATAAGGAATGCCCCCCCCCAAAAAAAAGAAAAACCTGAAAGCACTAAACCCCAACTTTTTAGGTTCGTCCCTAGACAAATACTTCAATTGTTGATCATGAGATGCACACATAAAGGTAGTCCTCAAAGGTCTGTTGGGTCTATGCACTGTGAACAATTTTTAAGATGTTGCCATAAAAGTTTCTACATGCCACTTATGTTTTCTTTTCCTTTTTCTTTTTTTCAGGAACACAGAGCTAAATATTATAAGGTGAGCTTGCATGTAAAAGTCATATGTTTACAAGAACCTGCTTCACTTCCATATGGATTTCCTTAAACAATCCTCAAAATGGACTTTGGTCTGCTTCGTCATGTTGTTAATGGGAGCCATTTCCTACATTTTGTTTGCTTATTTTCGTATAGAAAAACAATCGGTCACAGATGTTGAAATAAAACACAGGCCAAAGGTGATGACAGACTCTGTGATGAAGTTCTCAGTGACCTCAAACCAATTGACGGTGAGAAAGCCACCAACTACAACTAAGACATTGGAGACCTTCAATAGGTCTCTGCTGACCATCCTACTTTGGACGTGGCCTTTAGGATACCAGTTTCCTCTAAATAGGTGTCCAAGAAATGAAAACTCTGGCTGTTTCTACACTGTGAACCGCAGTGCGTACTCCATAGCAGACGCTGTTGTTGTTAGTCACCGGGATGTATACAAGTCAGAAAAGCTTTTACCTCCAGAGCCAAGACCATCCGACCAATACTGGATCTGGTTTAGCGTGGAGTCTCCAACCAACTGCCCAAATTTAACACTCATGGACAACAAATTTAACCTCACCATGTCCTACAGAGTTGATTCAGATATATATGTTCCGAGTGGAGGGCTAGAAAATGTTGATGGAAAAATAAATTTTACAATCCCCCAAAAGTCAAAGTTGGTGGCCTGGGTAGTGAGCAACTGGAAAACAAAATACAGGAGAACCCAATATTATGAGGAGTTAAAGAAATACATTCCAATCGACTTCTATGGAAAAAACGGATTGCCTCTTCCACGGAACGAGACTTTGCAAACTCTGGCCACGTATAAGTTCTACCTCGCCTTTGAGAATTCCGTACATGAGGACTACATCACGGAAAAGTTCTGGAAAAATTCACTCATGGTGGGAACTGTGCCCATCGTCATGGGTCCTCCACGTAAAAATTATGAGCGTTTTATTCCACCCGACGCTTTTATTCATGTTGATGACTTTTCATCTCCCCAATTACTGGCTGAATATCTTCTGGGTTTGGATAAAGATGAGAAAAGATACCAAAAGTATTTTAGTTGGAGATTCAGATATCGGCCAACGCTATCCAAATCTGGTTTTCTACCAGCATACTGCAAAATATGTAGCGCGTTGAAAGGGGCTCCTCCTTATAGGACAATACCAAGTATTGCTGAATGGTTCAAATAAACTTATTGTATTCCTGTCTATCCAAAATCAAGTGTTGTGGCTAACAGGTAACTAGATACACGAAAGGGTCAGTTTATCATGGGCTAATTTTTTTTTATTTTTACAAAGTGCGTCTAAAACATTTTTTTGGATGGTGTTGTGGGATTAGGTGGGTTGAGGTACAGGGCTGGGACCAGGGGCAGACTGACGATTCAGGCTTAGGGTCGCTTACCGAAAATGCTGGTCGATTTATCGTTTTGTTTTTTTTTAAACATTTTTCTTACCCCCTCATGTGACCCGCCTGCCTTCTTTTGTGAAGGACACTCTAGACCTGTTGAAACAGTTTGAGGGAATGCTTGTCCCTTCCGACACGCTGCTCAAGACTTTGGATGTGAAGGCATTTTACTCCAGCATCCCTCACGAGCAGGGTGTGGGAATGGCACTTACCTTTCTCAAGGAACAAGATCATCATCTTTGGCCGCTCGGCGAATTTATTTTGAAATTGTTGTCATTTTATACTGACACATAATTGGTTTACTTTCAATGCCTCCCACTACCTCCAGGTACAGGGCAAGGCTATGGGCACTTGTTGTGCACCAGCCTACGCCAACCTGTACCTGGGGGAGTGGGAGCGTGACATTTTCTCTGATGAAGCCCTTACTGACCACACCAACCATGCGTTGGTGTGGTTCAGATATATTGATGACATTTTCATGGTCTGGACTGATAAATCACTAGCTTTGGATCAATTTGTTACTCTACTGAACATCAACAGCTACAGTATAATCTTAAATTTACCGTCAACAGTCACTCCCGCTGTATCTCCATTTGGATTTACAGATTTTTAAAGACAGTGACAATTGTCTGGCCTCTACGCTCTATCGTAAATGAAACGGTGGGAAACACTATTCTCCACTCCTCGAGTTCTCACGCTATCCCACTGATTTGTAGTATTCTCTACACTCAGTACATAAGACTGAGGAGAAATTGCACACACAATAAAGATTTTAAATACCATTCCAACCTTCTGAGAGAACTCCTCCTATTACGAGGATATTCTAAATTTCTTCTCCGGAAGGTGTATAACAAGGCCTTTCAACAGTCAAGGAGTGCACTGCTGTTTAACACGAAGACCAAACAGGATCCAAATCTTACAGTTAAATTCATTACACAATATTCTGACCAACAACACCAAATTAGGGCCGTTTTGACTAACATTGGCATATTTTATCGGATGATTCTACCCTGAGAAAAAATATTGGTGGAAGACCCCAAATGGTATTTAATTGCTCGACATCATTAAGTGACAAATTGACTTGCAGTCATTATGCCCCTTTAAAACAACATCTCACTCAAGAAAAAGGGATGCACAAATGTGGACATTTTACCTTCTGCCAATGGGTAGTTACAGGGTCTAGGTTCATATTACCGAATGGTGAGCATTTTTACTAGAAGTTTAGGGCTGACTGTAAGGTCGCGTACAAACGATCGGTCCATCCGATGAGAATGGTCCGACAGACTGTTTTCATCGGTTCACAGATGAAGCTGACTGATGGACTGATGTGCCTACACACCATCAGTCAAAAAAACGATCGTATCAGTATGCGGAGACGTTTACGTGTTTTAACACAACAACGTGCTGAGAAAAACGAAGTTCAATGCTTCCAAGCATGCCTCGACTTGGTTCTGAGCATGCTTTTGCATACTTTTGCATACTAACGATCGGTTTTGACCTATCGGTTAGCCGTCCATCGGTTCAATTTTAAAGCAAGCCCTCTGTTTTTTGACCGAAGGATAACGGACCGATGGGGCCTACACACGATCGGTTTGGACCGATGAAAACTAACTTCAGTCCGTTTTCATCTATTTGAAGCGATCGTGTGTACGTGGCCTTATACGCAAGGCGTTGTGTATTTGATGACATGCATGCCATTGTGGTGCACTCTACTTTGGCAAGACCATCCACCAACTACGCCAGTGTGTTAATGACCACATTTATGATTCCTCTAGTGGTAAAATCCTAACTCCCATAAGCAGACACCTCGACCTATATCATCGGTTTGACACTTCTGTGGTCACTTTCTTGGCTCTGGCTGTAGTTCAGCGGGAACCAAGAGGAGGCGATTGGGACAAAAAAATATTACAACAGCAGACCAAATGGATAGAACGCTTGAACGCTACACAACCACCTGGTATTAATGAAGTACAGACATACAAATCTTTCTTATATTATATTTTAGAAGGCTTATTGTTAATTTGTACTTCTGACACGGTATCAATTGGAACACATTGTCCTGATATTCCTGGTTTTCTTGTTTTTCTCACTTCGTCTTTCAGGACAGCACTTAGAGAGAGCGCAGCTCCACCCACTTCCCAGGAAACACTGCAGTCACTGCTATAACTTCCGCCCACCTCCACCATGGCCTCAGTTGTAGTGTTTCCTCCGGCCATGGTGGAAGCGCTGCAGGGAACCAGGAGGATGCTGGACTCTCTCCAGGGGGAGACGGATTAAAGGCATACCTGCGATCGGTTGTTTTTCTTTAGGAGGCAGACCCAACCTCCCCCCTGACGCGTGGGGGACGTTTCGGTGCTCCCCTCTTCTCGAGCCCGGCGAGGGTAAAGGCTGCCGGGGGTTCTGCACCAATAGACTGGGCATTGCAGGCCATGTTGGGGGCGGTTAGATGCCGGTCTCCTGGGGTCTGCGATGTCCCGGTACGGAGGGCGGGCGACGTCATTTCCGGTGGAGGCGGGACTTCCGGCGGTGCGTGGCGGCTTCCGGTTCCGGCCGCTGGAACGCAGAAGGGAGGAGCAGCCTCGGCGGTGCAATTTCCGGTTCCCACAGCGGTGGGGTTAACCGGGATTTTTCAAAGGAGGCGCACAAACAATCGCCGCGTTCTGGGAGAATGGAGCCAGAAGACGCAGCGGAGGTGGCGGGAGCAGGAGCCACATGCACCAGCCCAGGTAGGAAAACAGCTGTTTAAGTCTACCTGGTTCCTTGTTATGTCCCTCCTACTGCCCCCTTGGGGAGAGGAGCCTGCCTTACTCACCCTAGTCACGTCCCTGGGAGAGTGTTGTTTATTTGGTACAGCGGTGATGGGACCTGGTGTGTTTTTTGTTCACTGGCTGTTTTGTGGTGGTGGTGGTTTGGGTCTGAGGCACAAAAAGTTAAACATGGGGTTGTTGTCTTTTGTGTTTTTCAGAAAGCTAAAGAGAAGCTAAAAATTGCGGTGCCCCCTCCTAAAACGGTGTGCTACCTGCAAAACAACCCTTAAAGGGTCTTGGACTAAACCGTTATGCAAGGCATGCATCACGGACATAGTCAAAGGGGAAGCCTCCCCTAGTGCAGCCTCCGAACAACCCAAAGAGATGCTCTCTTCCTTTAGGAAAGAGCTAGAAGAGACCTTCAGTCGTTTCGCTCCTACTTGGACAGAGGGGCGGCGTCAGGGTCAGCAGCTAAGGCCTCCACTAGTGCACCCTTGGATTATAGAGGGGCAGGTAGTGAGTCCGAGGAGGAAGAGCCTAGCAGCCTAGTCTCAGGGTCAGAGGCGGAAGAAGAAGATACAGGAGAATCTTCTTCTTCACATTACAAGTTGTTCTTAGAAGAGGTGGATGACTTACTGAAAACTATTCATTCCACTTTAAACATTAAGGTGGATAAGACGCATTTGTCTCTGCATGACAAGATGTACCAGGGTTTAGACGAAGTCAAGCATTGAACCTTTCCAGTACATAGAGTATTGTCAGATGCGGTCAAAAGGGAGTGGAAAGACCCAGAGAGGGCTCCTTTCTTTTCCCGATCACTTAAGAGGCGATTTCCTTTTGATGAGGATCCAGCGCAGGTATGGAATAAGAAACCTAAGCTGGATGCTGCATTCTCAAAGGTATCCCGAAATACAGACTTAGCGTTTGAGGATACGGGCACCTTAAAGGATCCCCTAGATAAAAGAGCATAGGCGCTCTTAAAGAAGGCTTGGGATGCCTCTCTGGCCAACCTCAAACCAGCTATGGCATCCACAGTAGTGGCCAGGAACCTTGAGCATTGGTTGGAACAGCTGAAGGGTCACATTGAGTCTGGGACCTCACGCAGAGAGTTGCTAGAGTCCTTCCCGATTCTTCTGAAGGCAGTAGGCTATATGGCGGATGCCTCAGCCGAGTCAGTGAGAATATCAGCCCGTTCCTCGGCCCTAGTGAATTCGGCCAGGAGGGCTCTCTGGGTCAAAACCTGGACTGGGGACACGGCTTCGAAGGCTAAGTTATGTGGTCTGCCCTTCGATGGAGATCTGGTATTTGGCGCCGGTCTGGACACTGTTCTGGATAGGACGGCGGATAGGAAAAAAGCTTTCCCCTTAAAAAAAGGTAGTACCGCGGACCAGGAAACATTTTCGTCCTTTTTTCCAGCCCCAAGATCCTAAAGAGACACAAAAAGGTCAGGGTGGAAGGTCCTGGCGGCCTCAGAGGGGTAGAGGGAGACCCGGGGTGTTTCGCTTCCCTAGCCAGCCCGCTAAACCCCAGTGACGGTCGCCTGGCTGTGGGAGGACGTCTTCAGTCGTTCCTTCCACAGTGGGCAGAGACGACTTCCAGTGCATACATCCTCAAGGTTATTGCAGAGGGCTACGCGCTGGAGTTCTCAGAGAAACCACCGTCGCGTTTCTACGCGACTCAGCTGCCCAGGGATCAGGAGAAATCCCGGGCAATGTTGTTGCTGTTAGAGGAATTTCTCCAGCAAAGGGTGATCACCCCGGTACCCCAACAAGAACAGGGGGCGGGTTGCTACTCCCATGTGTTTCTAGTAAAAAAGCCAGCAGGAAAATTTCGTTTGATTCTGAACTTAAAATTCCTGAATCGGTCAATCAAGTACAAGAGGTTCCGGATGGATACCATCTACTCGGTCAGAAGGCTCCTTCCTGCAGGTTGTTTTCTGGCTTCGATAGACCTAAGGGATGCTTATCTTCACATCCCGATAAGAGCCTCTTCTCAGCGTTTCCTGCGTCTAGCGATCAGGACAGGAAGCGAGATCAAACACTTTCAGTTCAGGGCCCTGCCGTTCGGTCTCTCCTCCTCTCCGAGGATCTTTTCGAAGGTGCTGGCGGAGGCCTTGGCACCTCTGAGGCTAGAAGGAGTTTCGGTAATTCCATACTTGGACGACCTCCTGTTGTTCGCGAAGACGGAAGATCAGCTTCTCAAAGACCTATGGAGGACCCAGGCCCATTTGGAGGGTCTAGGTTGGATTATGAACAGAGAGAAGTCAAATCTAGTTCCCTCTCAGGTCATAGTCTTTTTGGGGTACACCATAGACTCCATCCAGGAGAGGTTATTTCTACCAGAGGAGAAAATAATCAAGGTTCAGGCAGCAGTGAAGGCAGTGCAGACGAATCTGTCAGTGTCAGTTCGTGCAGCTATGTCCACCCTGGGACTTCTCACATCCTCCATTCCGGCGGTTCAGTGGGCCCGCCTGCATTCAAGGAGTCTCCAGCAGGCGATTCTACAGAATTGGACACATGGAGAAACCTTAGAAGGAGATCAGGGTTCCAACCTCGGTAAAAAGGAAACTTTGGTGGTGGAGGGCTCACGCAAATTTGAGTCAGGGTCTAGTGTGGTCCTTCCCCGCTACAATGATCCTAACTACGGATGCCAGCTCCTGGGGATGGGGTGCTCACCTCAGGGGTCAGTTGGCTCAGGGGTCCTGGTCCAGGGAAGAGGCCAAGAGATCCTCCAATTGGAGGGAACTCAAAGCCGTTTGCCTAGGGCTTTGGGCCTTCTAGGAGACGATACAGGGTCAGCATGTCCAGGTACTGTCGGACAATGCTACAGCGGTAGCTTACGTCTCAAGGCAGGGGGGCACGAGGAGCAGGGTTCTCCTGAACCTGGCCCTACACATGCTTTACTGGGCAGAGACAAACCTGGCATCTCTGTCTGCAGTACACCTAAAGGGCAGTTTAAACCACCTGGCAGACTTCCTAAGCAGGAGGAGGGTTCTGGAGTCCGAGTGGAGTCTAAATTCAGAGGTGTTCCAGAAAATAGCAGACAGATGGGGAACCCCTCAGATAGACCTGTTTGCGTCCCAAGCCAACGCCAAGGTTCTGGTTTTCTTTTCCCTCAACAGACTGGATCAAGCGGAGGGTCTAGATGCGTTTGTTCAGCATTGGCCCTTCCGTTTGTGTTATGCTTTCCCCCCAGTACAAATGATTCCATTAGTTCTGCGGAAACTTCAGGTAGAAAAGACGACTCTTATCCTGATAGCCCCATACTGGCCCAAAAGGCCTTGGTTTTCAACTCTGCTGAAGCTGGCAATAGAACCCCATCAGCTACTTCCAGCCAGAAAGGACTTATTATACCGGGGTCCCCTGCTCCATCCCAACGTGGATCGGCTCAACCTGGCGGCCTGGTTACTGAAGAGTTAATCCTGAGTAGGAAGGGTTTATCTAAACGGTTAGTGGATACGCTACTTAGTAGCAGAAAGGAAGTTACCAGGGCGATTTATTTCAAGACCTGGAGAGTCTTTAATTCCTGGTGCAGTTCAAAGGATTGTTCCCCCATGAATAATTTTTCGGTCCTGGAGTTTTTACAGGACGGGATGGACAAGGGTCTGGCAGCCAGCACCCTGAAAGCACAGGTTGCTGCGCTATCAGTATTTCTAGAGAGACGGTTATCTCTAGATCCCTATGTCATCAGATTTTTTAAGGCATTGGCCAGGGCTAGGCCTTCCCCCTTTAAGTTTTTTCCTAAGTGGGACTTATCGGTGGTTTTGGGGGGTCTGACAAAAAGACCTTTCGAACCACTGTTAGAAGCATCTTTAAAATTTTGGACCCTGAAAGCGGTCCTTTTAGTAGCCGTCACCTCGGCTAGGAGAATTAGTGAGCTACAGGGTCTTTCTATTGTGGAACCCTTCTTGACCATCTTCCCAGATAGTCGTGTTGAGGACAGATCCTGGGTTCCTTCCTAAGGTGGTATCGGCCTTCCATAGGACACAAGAAATAGTGTTACCTACCTTTTGTCCGGCTCCTTCCGGTTCAAGGGAAGAAGAGTTTCATACCTTAGATGTCAGAAGGTGCATTATGCACTATCTGGAAGTCACCAGGGAAATTAGAAAATCCAATTCTCTGTTTGTGTTGTTCTCGGGTGCACGTAGGGGGTACGGTGCTTCCAAAAGTACACTAGCCAGATGGCTCTGTATGGCTATACACGAGGCCTATAAGGCTAGGGGTATAGAACCTCCCTCAGGGGTGGTGGCACATTCTACAAGGGCTGTGGCAACTTCCTGGGCAGAACGGGCTGGAGCTTCACCAGAGCTTATCTGCAAGGCAGCTACGTGGACGAGTTTTTCCACTTTTTCTCGCCACTACAGGATGGATCTGCTCTCAGCGGCGGAGCAGTCTTTTGGCAGGAAGGTCCTGCAAGCGGTGGTCCCACCCTAGAGTAAGTACTCGGTTATCATCTCCAAGTGCTGTCCTGAAAGACGAAGTGAGAAAACCTTAGTTACTTACCGGTAACGGTATTTCTATGAGTCTTTCAGGACAGCACCGATAACCCACCCTTCTCTCTTCTGGTGGATATATATATGTGTGTGTATTGTACTAACATGTTTTGGTTGCTATGTTCTGCTTATCTCATTTCAGTATGGCCGGAGGTGCTCGTGTACAACTGAGGCCATGGTGGAAGTGGGCGGAAGTTATAGCAGTGACTGCAGTGTTTCCTGGGAAGTGGGTGGAGCTGCGCTCTCTCCAAGTGCTGTCCTGAAAGACTCATAGAAATACCGTTACCGGTAAGTAACTAAGGTTTTTTTTTTTCAAGTAGTCGCCGATACTACTTTTTAAATGTCCCCCCAGCCTAGCAGCCGCCTGGGGAACATCACAGCTTTCATTTGAATTGCTGTAGTGTTCCCGCGCGTATAGACACTCCCCCTTGCTCGGGATTGGACAGATCACGATCACCCATCCAATCCCGAGCAAGGGGGAGTGTCTATACGTGCGGGAACACTACAGCTATTCAAATGAAAGCTGTGATGTTCCCGCACGCTTTAACCATGTGGCGGCTTTCATTGCGGCGTGTGCGGCGGGACAAGTATTCTATTTAGGTATCGGGGGTATTTGCGGGAGTACAAGTAATCCTGCAAATACTCGGTATCGGTACCGATACTGGTATCGGGACAACCCTAGTGTCATATAGCTTGCAACATTGTCCATTGTCTGACACAGCTAAAATCAACCTGGCATTTGGCTAGGGATTTGACCTTTACAATGCTTCTTCTTTCTTCCTTCTTCTTCCTTTTTCTTCCTTCTTTCTTCCTTTTTCTTCCTTCTTCCTTTTTCTTCTTCTTTTTCTTCTTCTTTTTCTTCTTCTTTTTCTTCTTCTTTTTCTTCTTCTTTTTCTTCGTGTCCGTCAAGAACTGGTGTGTGAGCATAGGGCAGCCTGGCAGTGCTCGGGGAGGGGCCGCTTCCTCTTCCTGACATGCGAGTTCTAGTTTTCAGTGGTTGCTGATGTGCAGGAATGAATTCCTCACACTGGGAGTCTTGGATCCCACATGGTCTCCGCCAACTCTAGTTCGAATGCCTCCCACTCCCATCTCTACCTCGGGCTGCACGGAGAGAATTGAGATGAGTCAGTGTTCAGTGTGCTGGGGGATGGCATCCCTTTACATGTGCTCTGGGCTTCCCCTGCTCTGGATGTTTTTATGGCATGATAGATTGCATAGGATACACAGCCCCTGCGCCTAGTCCATCTACAGATGTGATGAATCATGAGATGTAAAGGGGCTGCCCCTGCTCTGGATGTTTTATGGCATGATAGATTGCATAGGATACACAGCCCCTGCCCATTCCTGCGCTTAGTCCATCTACAGATGTGATGTGTAATGAGATGTAAAGGGGAGGAGTTGGTAAAATGACAACGCCCATGTGGGGGCGCCAGAAATATTTCTGCACCCAGGCGCCTGTGAGCCTAGGATCGGCCCTGCACAAACTATCTCTAGTCAGCAGCTTGTGTAGTGTTTTTCTTCTGGGGAGGGGAAAGTGTTCCTTTTATTTTATTTTTTTGGCCTTGGCTGACTTAAATGAAAGTAGAATATTTTGTCTCTTGAAAAAAAAAAATTTTGAGGTATCCCTGTCATGACACTATGCACTTTGAATGTGTGTTTCGTTTTTTTGATGTTGCCATAAATGTTTCTACATGCCACTTATATACATTTTTTGTCCCCCAGGAACACAGAGCTAAATATTAAGGTGAACTCTCAAGTAAAACTTGTATACAAGAACCCTCTTCACTTCCCAATGGGTTTCCTAAAACAATCCTCAAAATGGACTTTGGTCTGCTTTGGTATGTTAGTACTGGGAGCCATTTCCTACGTTTCTGTTGATTATTTTAGTCTAGAAAGACAATCGGTCACATATGTTGAAATAAAATACAGGCCAAAGGTGACAACGGAATCTGTGACAGAGTTCTTGGTGACATCAAATCAATTGACTGTGAGAAAGCCACCAACGCCAACTGAGACATTTGAGACCTTCAATAGGTCTCTGCTGACCATCCTACTTTGGACGTGGCCTTTAGGATACCAGTTTCCTCTAAATAGGTGTCCAAGAAATGAAAACTCTGGCTGTTTCTACACTGTGAACCGCAGTGCGTACTCCATAGCAGACGCTGTTGTTGTTAGTCACCGGGATGTATACAAGTCAGAAAAGCTTTTACCTCCAGAGCCAAGACCATCCGACCAATACTGGATCTGGTTTAGCGTGGAGTCTCCAACCAACTGCCCAAATTTAAACCTCATGGACGACAAATTTAACCTCACCATGTCCTACCGACTTGATTCCGATATATATGTTCCGAGTGGAGTGCTAGAAAAAGTTGATGGAAAAATACATTTTACAATCCCCCAAAAGTCAAAGTTGGTGGCCTGGGTGGTGAGCAACTGGAAGACGCAGTACAGGAGAACCCAATATTATGAGGAGTTAAAGAAATACATTCCAATCGACGTCTATGGAAAAACCGGCTTGCCTCTTCCGCGGAACGAGACTTTGCAAACTCTGGCCCGATATAAGTTTTACCTCGCCTTTGAGAATTCCGTACATGAGGACTACATCACGGAAAAGTTCTGGAAAAATTCACTCATGGTAGGAACTGTGCCCATCGTCATGGGTCCTCCACGGAAAAATTATGAGCGTTTTATTCCACCCGACGCTTTTATTCATGTTGATGACTTTTCATCTCCCCAAGAACTGGCCGAATATCTTCTGGGTTTGGATAAAGATGAGAAAAGATACCAAGAGTATTTTAACTGGAGGTTCAGATATCGGCCAACGCTATCCAAATCTGGTTTTCTACCAGCCTACTGCAAAATATGTGGAGCATTGAAAGAGGCTCCTCCTTATAGGACAATACCAAGTATTGCTGAATGGTTCAAGTGAACTTATTTCTTCCCTGTCTATCCAAAATCAAGTGTTGTAGCTAACAGATGACCAGATACATGAAAGGGTCAAATTAATGTGTGTGTAAAACCTTTTTCTAGATGGTGGTGTGGGTGAGGTACAGGGCTGGGACCAGGGGCAGACTGACCATTAGGGGGCCCTATTGGGGTTGCCAGCCTTGGTAAAACCGGGGACAGTATGTAAAAGTATTTTTTATCCCAAGATTATAGCTACACTGCCTCTCCAGTACTTTTATTTTTTTTTATTTTTTTTTACTGTGTGACCACCATAATCTATTGCATGGGGGCCCCATGAGTTGTCAGTCTGCCCCTGGCGGTGACAAGGGATGGGCAGGAGGAGGGGCAGCTGCCCTGGGCACAATGGTTTATTTCAGTGATGGGAGTGCATAACTAGCTTCAGTGTGGCACTTCAGGGGAGTGAAGACAGTCTGTCCTTCCTCTCTCCCCTTGTCATTTGTCACAACTGGAGAGATGAAGGGGGAGCTTATTTTTCAGTTTGATCTGCAAGTTTAGGGGGGGGGGGGGCGACACCTCATGTAAGGGAGGATGTGTGTGGAAGGGGGGGGGCTCTGATGGGGATGCCAAATGTAAGGAGGGGCTTTGACGGGGGAAAACTAATATAAGGTGGTTTTATTTGCTTTTACTTGAAATGTGGATGTGATTGGCCTACTTAGAGCGCAATTCGGACCTCCTTGACTTTCAATTGATTACCCCGTACCCTACATGGGCATTTTTGCATTGCAGGAAATTGTGTGCACTGCTGTAACGCACAAAAACACACACAGCCCTTTTGCAGGTGTGCAGTGGTACCATTAAGTCTTCATGGCACAGCCACACGCCTTGCTTTTGCGATCATTCTCCTGCGGCAAAATGTATGCTTGCCAAATACCATGCATTTTTGGTGCAGCACCTTAACGTTTTTACATCTTTTTGTACTATGTTTTGTATGCTATAAAAATTGTTGCAATCCTTTTAAGAGTTTGTTTGTGTTTGGCTTGACTAAGTGGCAACCCCAGGCCCTTTACCGCTGATCCTGGGCCCCTTTTTCCCTGCATTTCGCACTGCTGTGACTTGTCATGTGACAATGTACCACAAGTCAAAACGCATTTGTTTTAATAGATGCCGTCTTGATTGCCATAGACTGCAATGTTGAATAACAAGTCTTAAAACTCAAACATAAGTGTATATATTGCACTCACAATATAAAGTGAATATACAAGCACATTTCTCAAGTCTCCAGTAGGTGGCAGTATACCAGGTGGTCATTAGCGATCACTATTGTAGTCAGAACAGTGACTCACACTGAAGCGTATTGTGTAATTTTATATTTTACCACTAGATGGTGGAAGAATACATATACAGTATATGGGGGAAATTAAAACTGTATTGATCCCATAAGTAAACACTAACTGTATTGCATTTTCGTCCCTTCTGCACACCTTAATGCAATGGGCTGCGCACACCTATGACAGTCTGGTTTTAACCACTTGCCTACCGGGCACTTTCACCCAATTCCTGCCCAGGCCAATTTTCAGCACTCTCACACTTTGACAATTGCTTGGTCATGCAGCACTGTACCCAAATTACATTTTGTGTAATTTTTTATTTTTGACACTAACACGTGTGGGTTTTTTTTTTTTTTTTTTAACTAAATGAAAGACAAACATTTTGAAAAGATATAATCATTTTTTTTTTTTTTATAGTTTGCAAGATTTTTTATTTATTTTTTCCTCCTTCACTGATGAGGCACTAGTAGGTGGTGCGTGGTGCTGAGGTTGCAGTGGTAGGCAGGGCCGTCTTTAATATGGTTTGGGCCCTGGGCAAACATTTTTTTTTGGGCCCCCCTCCAGCTTATTTTGGGCCTGGCTGGTTCACATGTATGTGTTTTGGCGGCCCTCATTTGTGCAGCACAGCATTGATTTGAATGGGCTGCCATGCCTTTGTTTCCTGCAGAAAAAAGGTGCATTCAGCATTTTAAAAATCAGTTGCCTTGAAATCCATTCTGCTTTTGCACCATGCTACTTACCTGCAGTTCTTGCACCATGCTACTTACCTGCAGTTCTTGCACACACAAACGCACTGTGTTTTTAAAAGTGTGACCTAAACGTCTAAAAATGCAGCAAGTTTGACAGTGCAGGAACTGCAGATAAGTCACAGCAGACAGCAGAATGGACAGACAGTGCTGTATTTCATTGCTTGATGGGCATAGGTGTGCCGTGTGCGCAGCCTATTACATGAGGCATCAAATGAATGGGCTGCTGTGCCTGCACAAATGTGGGCCGCCAAAACACAAACATGTGAACCAGTCAGGCCCAAAATAAGCCCATCAAGCAGTTAAATACAGACAGTAATGCCATGTGCTCTTAGGCCTTACTCAGCCTGGACTGCAGGGCTGCTCTGTGACTTATAGAGTTCCTCTATTTTACGCATGGCATGGGGTCCCATGGTGCTAAAGCAGAATGGACAGACGGTGCTGTGACCCCATGCCATGCCATGTGTAAAATACAGGAACTTTTTAAAACACTGACCAGACCTGCAGTGAATCATCAAATATTATAAAGACTTTGGGCACACTCTACAGAAAACTTCTATTTACAATATAGCAAACAGTGACATACATTGAGGAGCAGGACATGAAGAAGTCAGCCTCGGGAAGAGCAAACTGGGATGTTATAAAATCACATTCTAATTCACTTTTATATACAAGCAGCACCCAGTGACAGGAAGGGAGAAGTGCATGTCTAAAGGGAAGCCAGGGGTACTGTACATTTTAAAACACTGGGAAGGGAAGCAGTACTGTCGCCTGGCTGCGTGCCGCTGATGATTTTCAGCATGATTTGTGGGCAGCACAGGGGCTTAACGGGCGGCAGGGCTGCCATCAGGAATTATGGGGCCCCTTACACAGCTTTAGGCATGGGCCTCCTGGAGCAGAGAACGGGGGGGGGGTGCTGCCCCCTTAAATTGAGACACGGGGGGAGGGGCTGCCGCAAATTTAGAAGCGGGAGGCCCTTTACAAAAAAATATTTAATAAAGAAAAATATATAAAAAAAAAGGGGTGTAGCCATCCGGGGCCCTGGGCACCTCTGGGCCCTTTAATAAAAAGAAAAAAAGAAATAAAAAATATATATATTTTTTTTTTTTAAAAGGGAGTTGCCATCTGGGGACCTCTGGGCCCTTTTAATAATTATTATTTTTTTTTTATAAAAATAAATTACAAAAAAGGGGGGTTGCCATCCGGGACCTCTGGACCCTTTAATAAAAAAAAATATAAACAAAAATAAAAAAAATAAACATTTATAAAAAAAAAAAGTCTTTGCCACATGGGGCCCTGGGGACCTCTGAGCCCTTTAATAATAATTATATATATATATATATATATATATATATATATATATATATATATATATATATATATATAGGAAAAAAAAGAAATAAAATATAAAAAAAAGGGGGGGTTGCCATCGAGGGCCCTGGGGACCTCTGGGTCCTTTAATAACATATATATATATATATATATATATATATAATATATATATATATATATATATATATATATATATATATATATAATGTGTTGTTTTTTTTTTTTTTTATATATAAAAAAGGGGGGGGTTGTCATCCGGGGCCCTGGGGAACTATGGGGACCTCCAGACCTCTAAAAAAAAAAAAAAAAAAAAATTGGCCCTTTAATAAACAAAAAAAAATATATAAAATAAATATTTTTTTAATTTAAAAATAAATAAAAAAAGGGGGGGGTTGCCATCTTGGGCCCTGGGGACCTCCTGCTTTGGGCCCCCAAGAGGGACAGGGCCCTGGGCAGCTGCCCCTGTTTGCCCTATGATATAGACGGCCCTGGTGGTAGGTGGTGCTGAGGTTGCAGTGGTAGGTGGTGCTGAGGTTGCAGTGGTAGGTGGTGCTGATTAGGGATGAGTCGAACACCCCTGGGTTCGGTTCGCATCAGAATCTGCGAACAGACCAAAAGTTTGTGTGAAATTTAGAACCCTGTTAAAGTCTATGGGACTCGAACGTTTGAAATCTAAAGTGCTAATTTTAAAGGTTAATATGCAAGTTATTGTCTTAAAGTGTTTGGGGGATCCGGGTCCTGCCCCAGGGGAGTGTTTGGGAGACCCGGGTCCTGCCCCAGGGGACATGTATCAATGCAAAAAAAGTTTTAAAAAATGGCTGTTTTTTCAGGAGCAGTGTTTTTAATAATGCTTAACCACTTGCCTACTGTGCACCTACACCCCCTTCCTGCCCAGACAAAATTTAAGCTTCCGGCACTGCGTCGCTTTAACTGACAATTGCGCGGCCGTGCGACGTGGCTCCCAAACAAAATTGGCGTCCTTTTTTTCCCACAAATAGAGCTTTCTTTTGGTGGTATTTGATCACCTCTGTGGTTTTTATTTTTTGCGCTATAAACAAAAATAGAGCGTAAATTTTTTTAAAAATTCAATATTTTTTACTTTTTGCTGTAATAAATATCCCCAAAAAATATATAAAAAAAATATTTTTTTTCCTCAGTTTAGGCCGATACGTATTCTTCTACATATTTTTGGTAAAAAAAAATGCAATAAGCGTTTATCGATTGGTTTGCGCAAAATTTATAGGGCCAGATTCAGAGAGAATTAGATTAGCGCATTAGAGTAACAGAAATACTCTACGCCGCCGTTTTTTACCTGGCTCTACGTGGAATCCCGGTAGATTTTGTCCAGTAAACGACGGCGGCGTAGAGTATTTCTCCCGGCGCAAGCCATCTACGCGAGTAGGGGGCGTGAAGCATTTAAAATAGGCGCGTTCCCGCGGCGATCGAACTGCGCATGCTCCGTTCAGAAATTTCCCACCGTGCATTGCGCGAAATCACGTCGTTACGTCATTCGTTGTTTGAGTAGCGTCGTTTACGGACATTTCTATTCCCGAACGACTTACGTTAAAAAAAAAAAAAAAAAAATTAAATTTGACGCGGGAACGACGGCCATACTTAACATGGGCTACGCACCGTTAGACCAGCAAAAAGCTGGTCTAACAGTACGTAAAAAAAAATAGACGTAAGCGATTGCGAAGACCGCTCGTATCTTCGTGGATCGCCATAAAAACTAATTTGCATATCCCGACGCAAGAAAACAACGTGAACTCCTCCCAGCGGCCGCAAAAATATCGCAGCATAGATCCGAAGGCTTACGAAGACGTAAGCCTCTCGGATCGAAGCCCGAAGCCGCCGTATCATGGTTTGAGGATTCAAACTAGTGATACGGCGCGCAAAATTTGAAATTACTCCTGTCTAACACCAGTTAGACAGGCGTAATTGCTCTGTGAATCTGGGCCATAGTGTTTACAAAATAGGGGATAGTTTATGGCTTTTTTTTTTTTTTTACTATTAATGGTGACGATCTGTGATTATTTTTTTTTTTTTTTTTATTGGGACTGCGACGTTATGGCGGACACTTTTCTGACATTTTTGGGACCATTTACATTTATACAGTGAACAGTGCTATAAATATGCATTGATTACTGTATAAATGTGACTGGCAGTGAAGGGGTTAACCACTAGGGGGCGGGGAAGGGGTTAAATGTGTGTCCTATGAGTATTCTACCTGTGGGGGGAGGGGGGGTGACTGGGGGAGGTGACCGATTGTGTCCCTATGTACAAGGGACACAGCAACGGTCTCCTCTCTCCCTGACAGGACGTGGAGCTCTGTGTTTACATACAGAGCTCCACGTCCCCGCTCAGTTACTGAGCAATCGCGTGTGCCCGGCGGCGATCGTTGCCGCCGGGCACTCGCACGGGATCCCTGCAGAGCGGCGGGTTCGCGCGCGCCCCGCCCACGGCTTTAAAAGGACAACGCGTCATATGACGTGATGTCAGGATAATGGAGTCCTCCGCCCGCCATCATTTGACGGTGGGCAGAGGACAAGTGGTTAAAGTGAAACAATAAAATTGAAATATTCCTTTTAAATTTCGTACCGGGGGGTGTATAGTATGCCTGTAAAGTAGCGCTTGTTTCCCATGCTTAGAACTGTCCCTGCACAAAGTGTCATTTCTGAAGGAAAAAAGTCATTTAAAATCACTCACTGGGTCTGGTATGGATATTAAGGGGGAACCCTGCGTCATTATAAAAAAAATTATGTGGGGTTCCCCCCAAATATCCATTCCAGACCTTTAAGGTCTGGTATGGATTTTAAGGGGAACTCCACCCCAAATTAAAAAAAAAGTCGTGGACCCACACTTTTTTTTTAAATTAATGACTTTTCTCTGTATTGCCGGGAGCCGACAATTCATTATAGCTGCGAGTGATTTTAAATGACTTTCTTCCTTTAGAAATGACACTTTGTGCAGGGACAGTTCTAAGCATGGGAAACAAGCATTACTTTACAGGCATACTATACATCCCCCCTAGGTACGAAATTTAATAACTTGCATATTAGTCTTTAAAATTAGCACTTTAAATTTCAAACGTTCGAGTCCCATAGACTTTAACAGGGTTCTAAAGTTCACACGAGCTGTTCGGCGAACAGGCAATGTTCGAGTCTAACATGAGTTCTACTCCAACTCGAAGCGCATCCCAAATTGTGGGTGCATATCCTATATCTATATATATATATATATATATATATATATATATATATTTAATGGAAGTAATTTTCTAATGAAGTGTTAAATGCTGAAGTTTCCCGGGTCTGTGTCTCCCATACGTCATTACATGAGAGGATGGTCTGGGGTCGGGGATGCTCACTGCCATGACTCTTCTGGACAAGAAGGTGTGGTGTGCCTAA
The DNA here is from genome assembly GCA_029574335.1 of Rana kukunoris. Lineage (NCBI taxonomy): Eukaryota > Metazoa > Chordata > Amphibia > Anura > Ranidae > Rana > Rana kukunoris. The sequence continues at coordinate 23,709,121 of CM056052.1, read as the reverse complement.
AAAAAGCCGGCCCTTCCCAGAGGTTGAATAAAAGCAGGGAGGATTGGACCTTTCTTTTTTAACTGCCTGCCTACAATGTGCAGGCAGAGCAAGGTACTGCTACATCTCTGCCTGCTTCTGCTTTAGGGTGCGTGTATTCACGCCACACCTGAGCTGACACCCGCTGTCAGCAAGTCCCAGCCAATGAGCCAGTCGCAAACCTGCTGGTTGGCTTTGTCTAATCACAGCCCAGAGCTCTGTGTTGTCAATCAGCACAGGGCTAACCTTGGCACCCCAGATGTTGTGGAACTACATTTCCCATGATGCTCCACTACACTGCAGAGTGCATGAGCATCGTCTCGCCATATCAGCCCCACCCACTCTAATACCAGCTCCGCCACCCTGTCATTTCAGCTCCTCCTACTCTGATACCAGTCCAGCCACACTGTCATTCCAGCTCCACCCACTCTGATATTAGCTCCTCGCCTACTATGAAATTAGCACCGCCCATCCATATATTAGCTCTGCCCATACAGTCTTGTTAGCCCTACCCACTCTGATAAAAGTCAAGCCACGGTGTCAATACGTCTCCGCCCACTCTGATATCAGCACTGCCTGCCAATATGCTAGCCCCGCCCACTCTGATATCAGCTTCCTGCCTGCCTATATATTAGCCCGCCCACTCTGATACCAGCCAAGCCACACTGTCATCACAGCTTCGCCCGCCCAGGGGCGGCCTTAGGTATTTAGGCGCCTTGTGTGACCTAATCCTCTAGTGCCCCCACCCCCATCTTCACCCCTCACCCCCTGGTCAATAACTTTTTATCTCAAAAAGTAGATGCATGCAGGGCCAGGGGCTCAGTGTGACTTACCTTTCGGTGGACGGTGCGGCTTTGCATTTAAAAATGGCACCGGTGCTTACATGCCACTGCGCATGTGCCGTCTGCCCGAGAATAGCCTAGCAATTTCGGGCTTTCCCGAGCAGCGGCGCCGGCAGCAGCCATTTTTTTTTTTAGGTGCCACAGTCAAAGCGTTGCTCTACCCAGTCCCAGGGCAGGGGGACCTGGCAGCGCCTGCTGCTGTGACTCGCTGGAGACGGACTCTTGTGATGATTATGTGAGTAACTGACTGCGACTCACATTCTGTGACCTGTGATGGCCGCACAGCTCGCACACCCCAAAGGCCGACCCTGCGCGGCCCGCCCATATATTAACTCTGCCGCTCTGGTTCCATCTCCGCCCACCCTGTCATATTAACCCCGCCCACTCTGATACCCGCCTGTCATTCCAGCTCCGCTCTCTCCAATATCAGCACTGATGCCCATTCTGTCCTATTAGTCCCGCCCACTCTGATAACAGCCAAGCCACACTGTCATTCCAGCTCCACCCACTCCGATATCAGCTCCCCCGCCTGTCCATATATTAGCTCCGCCCCCTCTGGTTCCATCTTTATTATTATTATTATTATTAAAAAGTGTTTAATATCGCGCCCGTCTTACCCGTAGGGCCTCGAACCGCTAAACGCAAAGGTACACATCACCCATAGCAGAGAACAAAATCGGCACTGCAGCAATTAAAAGGGGTACTAAGAAGGAAGAAACCTAATATAACATGAGAAGGACTCAAAACACCCCTTACTGGTTCAGCCATAGGCTTGGGTAAACAGGTGGGTTTTAAGTTTGCGACGGAAAGCCAGGAGATTGCTCACCTGTCTAATCGGCAGGGAGATGCTGTTCCAAAATTTCGCCCCCTGGACGGAGAAAGAGCGACCTCCTCGACGGGCCTTCCTAAAGCGAGGCACCGTAAAATCCAGGGAGGTACTGGAACGGAGGGGGCGGGAGGGAACGTATTTGATGAATCTTGCACGGAGGTAGCCTGGACCCGAACCATAGAATACCCTGTGCATAATACAACCAGTCTTGAACAATATCCGTTTTGAAATAGGAAGCCAATGCAGGGCGACAAGAGAGGGGGTGATATGCTCTCTACGAGAAGCACCCGTGAGTAGCCGCGCAGCTGTATTTTGGACAAGCTGGAGTCTATGCAGGTTGTTATTAGGGAGTCCTAGATACAGGGCATTACAATAGTCCAGGTGACTAGCGATCGTAGCAGAGACAACCGTTTTTTTGCTGGGGTGGTCAATGAATCGAAATAACACCCTCAGAAGTTTAAGATGGAAGTGGCAGGTACTTACCACCTTGCTTATCTGGGGGATCAGAGTCAACCGGGAGTCCAGGATGACTCCCAAGTCTCTGATCTGGGTGGCTCTCTCGGGAACGCTGCCAAACTCCGAGGGCCATTGGGGCAGTGTAGGGGCCAGACTCAAGTCACTGAAGGTAATACAATCGGTCTTACTATTGTTTAACTTCAGAGAGTTGGCACACATCCACTGATCGATCTCCCGAAGGCAAGCGGCCAGGGTTTCGGGAGCAACTTCACCATGTTTGAATTTAAAGTAAAGCTGCGTGTCATCGGCATAGACATGGAACTGGAGATTGTGGTGCCTGATGAGGTCGGCCAATGGCCTCACATAGATGTTGAACAGGACCGGAGATAAAGCCGATCCCTGTGGAACTCCACAGGAGAGGGGGAGGTCAGCTGATTGAAAAACCCCCAGCTGTACTCGCTGCGTCCTCTCCTGGAGAAGGGAGGCCATCCATACCAAGGCTTGACCTTCTAATCTGGCAACCATTACCAATCGATCCAGAAGCACCTGATGGTCAATGGTGTCGAATGCAGAAGACAGGTCCAGTAACACTAGAACCACCGAGTGATCCTGGTCTAAAGCCGTCAGAAGATCGTCCTGGACGTTGACAAGAGCTGACTCTGTGCCTCGCCCAGGCCGGAATCCTGACTGGTAGTCATCCAGAATGTTGTTGGACTCTAGGTGACTCTGAAGTTGACCTACCACAGCTTTTTCAGGTATCTTCGCCACGAACGGAAGGCCAGAAATTGGTCTCAGGTTGCTCATCTCAGTCGGGGCGAGCGATGGTTTCTTAAGCAGGGGAGTCACCACCAGCCTGCTTAAGAGAACTCGACACCCGACCGGAGGCAAAGGAGCTATTAATGATGTCCTGTATAAACGGGGCCAGGGCCTCCGCGCAGGACCTCATCAACTTAGGAGGACAGGGATCCAAAGGGGAGGAGGCTTTTAAGGCCCGAATAATCTCTCTAACCGAGACTTCCGTGAGTGGGGTAAATTCCCGTAAGGGAATAATAGTGTGATCCCCACTCAGTTCTAGGGCTGGATGGCTTACGCTAGGGGCAACTAAAGGAGGTATAGATGCTCGTAACTTTAATATTTTGTTGTGAAAGTACTCTGCCATTTGTTGGCAGAGCTCCTGAGTATGAGCCAGCGGGGTAGTTTTACTAATGGGATTAGAGAGTTCCTGCGTGATGCAGAACAATTCACCAGAATTGTTTCCCGCCTTGACTACCCTTTCCGAGAAATAGTGCCTTTTTGCTTGTAAAATGGCAGTTTTGTACAATTTTTGGCACTCTCGGAATTTAAGAAGATGCTCTGGAGTTTTGTTTTTCCGCCAAAATCGTTCCGCGGCCCTAGTTTGCTGTTTTAGCAATCGTAGCGCAGGCGTAAACCATTTCAGGTTTTTTTCTGCCATTCTAGAATTGGGTTTATTAGAGATTGGGGCTAGGGTATCCAGTGACGATAATAAATGATTGTAGAAGAAACCTAATCTCCGCCCACACTGTCAATTTTCCGCCCGTCTACACTGTCGTATTAGACCCGCCCACTCTTATATCAGCCAAGCCACACTGTCATTCCAGCTCCGCCCACTCCGATATAAGCACCGCCCGCCCACTCTGTCATATTAGCTCCGCCACTCTGATAACAGCCAAGCCACGCTGTCATTCCAGCTCCGCCCACTTCGATATCAGCCCCGCCCACTCTGATATTAGCTTCCCGCCGTCCATATATTAGCTCCGCCCGCTCTGATTCCATCTACGCCCACACTGTCAATTTTCCGCCCGTCCATATATTAGCTCCGCCCACACTGTCCTATTAGTCCCGCCCACTCTGATAACAGCCAAGCCACACTGTCATTCCAGCTCCACCCACTCCGATATCAGCTCCCCGCCCGTCCATATATTAGCTCCGCCCGCTCTGGTTCCATCTCCGCCCACACTGTCAATTTTCCGCCCGTCCATATATTAGCTCCGCCCACACTGTCCTATTAGTCCAGCCCACTCTGATAACAGCCAAGCCACACTGTCATTCCAGCTCCACCCACTCCGATATCAGCTCCCCGCCCGTCCATATATTAGCTCCGCCCACACTGTCCTATTAGTCCAGCCCACTCTGATAACAGCCAAGCCACACTGTCATTCCAGCTCCACCCACTCCGTTATCAGCTCCCCACCCGTCCATATATTAGCTCCGCCCGCTCTGGTTCCATCTCCGCCCACACTGTCAATTTTCCGCCAGTCCATATATTAGCTCCGCCCACACTGTCCTATTAGTCCCGCCCACTCTGATAACAGCCAAGCCACGCTGTCATTCCAGCTCCGCCCACTCCGATATAAGCCCCGCCCGCCCACTCTGTCATATTGGCTCCGCCACTCTGATACCAGCCAAGCCACACTGTCATTCCAGCTCCGCCCACTTCGATATCAGCCCCGCCCACTCTGATATTAGCTTCCCGCCGTTGATCTGCCAGTCTGGTTCCATCTATCTGTTTTGTTCCAGCTGAGCACGACCATCCGACGGAAACTGCCGGAAACTGCCGAGCGCGTGTGTTAGCTGCCAGATGCGTTCGCTCCCGATCGTTCGGATGGCAGGTAATGCACGCTGCCGCTCGGCAGAAAGGGGAGGAATGTATTTTTTTAATTTTTATTGCTAACTAATCTGTTAAACAGCCGCCGTGGCCGAGAGCATAGACAGCTGACGATCAGCTGTTGAGTTCGGCTATTTCCGTAGACTATCACTGCGCATGCGTAGTTGGTAACTGCTCATGCGCAGTTAGTTGTGGAACAAATCTCATAGTGGAACAAGGCTGTTAAGTCACCGTCCATATATTAGCTCCGCCCGCTCTGGTTTCATCTCCGCCCACACTGTCAATTTAGCCCCGCCCACTCTGAAACCAGCAAGGCTACGCTGTCATTCCGGCCCCGCCCACTCCGATATCAGCCCCGCCCACTCTGATATATGCTTCCCGCCCGTCCATATATTAGCTCCGCCCATTCTGATACCAGCGAAGCTACACCGTCTTTCCAGCTCCACTCACTCCGATATTAGCCCCGCCCACTCTGATATCAGCTCCCCGTCCGCTCTGGTTCCATCTCCGCCCACACTGTCATACTATCCCCGCCCACTCTGATACCAGCCAAGCCACACTGACACCAGATGTCATTACGGCCCCGCCCACTGTGATTCCAGCTCAGACACACTGCCCGTACTAGCTCCGCCCCGCTCTAATACTCTGTCATGAGATCCTCTATAGCAGGATTGATCGGGGACTGAATTCTGTAATTACCTATTAAAAACGATACGATCATATCCCCGCCCCCTTCCCTCAGTCTCCGCCCTCCCCCCCCACCGGTCATGTCGCGGTTTGGTGACGTGTTGTTATCACTCGGCCACGTGATCCTCACTTCCGCCTCTCTCCTCGTGGTCGCACAGTGACAGGCCGAAACACCGGTGAGGAGGAGGAGCCAACAGGAAGATGGAGGGACCCGATCCTCCGGGTGAGATCACCGGGCTCTCTGTGTATGTGAGGGGTGTGTCCTGTATACCGACCTCCTCATTGTATACACACATGACGTTCCTCTGATGTCATACCTGACATAAGGAGTCATCTCGTGTGAGATATGGACTATCTGTGTCCCCCCCCCCCCCGTACAGTATTGTGTACATACCAGGGTGGGGTCCCGTGTTCTCTCCTACGAGGGACAGACTAAAAGGAATGACACGATGGAATGTCTATAGAGAATAATGGGAACTAAATATTTCACACAGTCACTCACAGCATCTATAGAAAACCCGGGGGTAGGTACGCATGTTACCCGATGGTAGGTACACACGGGGTGACATTACCCGGCAGTAGACAGACACGTTACCCAGCGGTAGGTACACACAGGGTGACATTACCTTATGGTAGGTACACACGTTACCCGGTGGTAGGTGACATTACCTGATGGTAGGTAGACATGTTACCCGGCAGTAGGTACACACAGGTGACATTACCTTACGGTAGGTACACACGTTACCCGGTGGTAGGTGACATTACCTGATGGTAGGTAGACATGTTACCCGGCGGTAGGTGACATTACCTGATGGTAGGTAGACATGTTACCCGGCGGTAGGTACACACAGGGTGACATTACCTTATGGTAGGTACACATGTTACCCGGTGGTAGGTGACATTACCTGATGGTAGGTAGACATGTTACCCGGCGGTAGGTGACATTACCTGATGGTAGGTAGACATGTTACCCGGCGGTAGGTACACACAGGGTGACATTACCTTATGGTAGGTACACATGTTACCCGGTGGTAGGTGACATTACCTGATGGTAGGTAGACATGTTACCCGGCGGTAGGTGACATTACCTGATGGTAGGTAGACATGTTACCCAGCGGTAGGTACACACAGGGTGACATTACCTTATGGTAGGTACACACGTTACCCGGTGGTAGGTGACATTACCTGATGGTAGGTAGACATGTTACCCGGCGGTAGGTGACATTACCTGATGGTAGGTAGACATGTTACCCAGCGGTAGGTACACACAGGGTGACATTACCTTATGGTAGGTACACATGTTACCCGGTGGTAGGTGACATTACCTGATGGTAGGTAGACATGTTACCCGGCAGTAGGTACACACAGGTGACATTACCTTATGGTAGGTACACATGTTACCCGGCAGTAGGTAGGTGACATTACCTTATGGTAGGTACACACGTTACCCGGTGGTAGGTGACATTACCTGATGGTAGGTAGACATGTTACCCAGCGGTAGGTACATTACCTGATGGTAGGTAGACAGTTACCCAGGTGGTACACACAGGGTGACATTACCTTATGGTAGGTACACACGTTACCCGGCGGTAGGTGACATTACCTGATGGTAGGTAGACACGTTACCCGGCGGTAGGTACACACAGGGTGACATTACCTGATGGTAGGTACACTTGGACTGACATTGGGCCCGTCTGTATAGCAGTCGGTCTCGCCACGACCTGATGTCACATTGGGTATCATCCAGTGGCTGTGATCTGTGACCAGTGTGTTCTATAGAGGGGGGTCCTCAGTCAGGACACAATAGCACAGCGGGGGAGATGACCGCACTGACATCACTTACTTAGTACAGTCATCTCTCAGGAGTTTTTTTCCTTTGACCCTCTGGGTTGGGGGGAAAAAAAAACGCCTGGTATATACCCGGCTGTATAGTGGTGTCCTGTTATTGGATATCGTATTGGGGGGGGGGGGGGTGTAGTATCTGTCCTGTCATTGGGTGTCACATTGGGGGGGGGGGGGGTGTAGTATCTGTCCAGTCATTGGATGTCATATTAGGGGGTGTAGTGTCTGTCCTGTCATTGGGTGTCATATTGGGGGGGGGGTGTAGTGTCTGTCCTGTCATTGGATGTCATATTGGGGGGGGGTGTAGTGTCTGTCCTGTCATTGGATGTCATATTGGGGGGGGGGGTGTAGTGTGTGTCCAGTCATTGGATGTCATATTAGGGGGGGGGTAGTGTCTGTCCTGTCATTGGGTGTCATATTAGGGGGGGGGGTGTGTCCTGTCATTGGGTGTCATATTAGGGGGGGGGTGTGTCCTGTCATTGGGTGTCATATTAGGGGGGGTGTGTGTGTGTGTGTCCTGTCATTGGGTGTCATATTAGGGGGGGGTGTGTGTGTGTGTCCTGTCATTGGGTGTCATATTAGGGTGTGTGTCCTGTCTATGGGTGTCAGGGGGTGGGGGGTGTAGTGTGTGTGTGTCCTGTCTATGGGTGTCAGGGGGTGGGGGGTGTAGTGTGTGTGTGTGTCCTGTCTATGGGTGTCATATTAGGGGGTGGGGGGTGTAGTGTGTGTCCTGTCTATCGGTGTCATATTAGGGGGTGGGGGGTGTAGTGTGTGTGTGTGTGTGTCCTGTCTATGGGTGTCATATTAGGGGGTGGGGGGTGTAGTGTGTGTCTGTCCTGTCATTGGACAGGACATTGGATGTCATATTGGGGGGGGGGGGTGATGTAATGTGTGTGTCCTGTCATATTTAGGTGATGTTGTGTCTATAATGAAATGCAAATGTTCTCCTCTCTTCTCTCAGGTGGGGGGAAGAACAAGATGGAGTCTCACCTGATCAAGGTACTGTACCGAGTGTGTCAAACCCCCCCCCCCTCCCCCATTAGCCTGGGGTCATCATGCATCTGTACACAATAAGGGTCGCCATGATAACAGGGGGGCAGGTCCTCACTTAGACCCCAGACATAGACACCTGGTGGAAGAAAAGTACACCAGGGAGAGGAAGGGTACACCTGATGGAAGAGGGGTACACCAGGGAGAGGAGGGGTACACCTGATGGAAGAGAGGTACACCAGCCAGAGGAAGGGTACACCTGGGAGAGGAAGGGTACACCTGATGGAAGAGAGATACACCGGGGAGAGGAAGGGTACACCTGATGGAAGAGAGGTACACCTGGGAGAGGTAGGGTACACCTGATGGAAGAGAGGTACACCGGGGAGAGGAAGGGTACACCTGATGGAAGAGAGGTACACCGGGGAGAGAAAGGGTACACCTGATGGAAGAGAGGTACACTGGGGAGAGGAAGGGTACACCTGATGGAAGAGAGGTACACCAGCCAAAGGGAGGGGACACCTGATGGAAGAGAGGTACACCAGGGTGAGGAGGGGTACACCTGATGGAAGAGAGGTACACCAGCCACAGGAAAGGTACACCTGATGGAAGAAAGGTACACCTGGGAGAGGAAGGTTACACCTAATGGAAGAGAGGTACACCGGGGAGAGGAAGGGTACACCTGATGGAAGAGAGGTACACCAGGGAGAGGAAGTGTACACCTGATGGAAGAGAGGTACACCAGGGAGAGGAAGGGTACACCTGGTGGAAGAGAGGTACACCGGGGAGAGGAAGGGTACACCGGGAAGAGGAAGGGTACACCTGATGGAAGAGAGGTACACCAGCCAAAGGGAGGGGACACCTGATGGAAGAGGGGTACACCAGCCAAAGGGAAGGGTACACCTGATGGAAGAGGGGTACACCAGCCAAAGGGAAGGGGACACCTGATGCAAGAGAGGTACACCAGGAAGAGGGGGGGTACACCTGATGGAAGAGGGGTACACCAGGGAGAGGAAGGGTACACCTGATGGAAGAGGGGTACACCAGGGAGAGGAAGGGTACACCTGATGGAAGAGAGGTACACCAGGGGGAGGAAGGGTACACCTGATGGAAGAGAGGTACACCAGGGGGAGGAAGGGTACACCTGATGGAAGAGAGGTACACCAGGGAGAGGAAGGGGACACCTGATGGAAGAGAGGTACACCAGCCAAAGGGAGGGGACACCTGATGGAAGAGAGGTACACCAGGGTGAGGAGGGGTACACCTGATGGAAGAGAGGTACACCAGCCACAGGAAAGGTACATTTGATGGAAGAGAGGTACACCTGGGAGAGGAAGGGTACACCTGATAGAAGAGAGGTACACCAGGGAGAGGAAGTGTACACCTGATGGAAGAGAGGTACACCGGGGAGAGGAAGGGTACACCTGATGGAAGAGGGGTACACCAGCCAAAGGGAAGGGTACACCTGATGGAAGAGGGGTACACCAGCCAAAGGGAAGGGGACACCTGATGGAAGAGGGGTACACCAGGGAGAGGAAGGGTACACCTGATGGAAGAGAGGTACACCAGGGGGAGGAAGGGTACACCTGATGGAAGAGAGGTACACCAGGGAGAGGAAGGGGACACCTGATGGAAGAGAGGTACACCAGGGAGAGGAAGGGGACACCTGATGGAAGAGAGGTACACCAGGGACAGGAAGGGGACACCTGATGGAAGAGAGGTACACCAGGGAGAGGAAGGGTACACCTGATGGAAGAGAGGTACACCAGGGACAGGAAGGGTACACCTGATGGAAGAGGGGTACACCAGGGACAGGAAGGGTACACCTGATGGAAGAGGGGTACACCAGGGAGAGGAAGGGTACACCTGATGGAAGAGAGGTACACCAGGGACAGGAAGGGTACACCTGATGGAAGAGGGGTACACCAGGGAGAGGAAGGGTAAACCTGATGGAAGAGGGGTACACCAGGGAGAGGAATGAGGGTGTCTTTAGTGATGTTTGAATTGGTGAATCCAATGGTGTCTTCTGTGTCCAGGGGAAAGGTCCGGAACTGTCCAAGGAGGAGAAGCTTCGTTTGCGAAAAGAGAAAAAGCACCAGAGGAAGAACAAGGAGAAGGCGGCGGCAGCGGAGGGCGTGGACGCTGTGCAGGACGGGGCTGTACAGAAAAGTATGATGTTATACTGATTGATTGGTATTGGGCTCGGTGGTAGGAGGTGACCCGGGTGACCACAATGAACATTAATCACATTGTAACTCAAAGTATAAATGGCATTAACACCTTTGGTAAAGTTGTGCTCTAATTTATCTCCCACCACTCTCCTTGCCCCTGCCATCTTCACTGTACTGCCCCCGGGGCTTATATGGGCATTCTGGGTGTATGTGTGTTTTCCTGACCTGGCTATTTGTCTTCCAGCTGAGGTACAGCCACCAATCGCAGAACCAGCCCCTCCAGTACCACCAACTGCTGCTGGCCCAACGCCCGAGGCACCACCTGCAGGAAAAAGCAAGGCTGAGCTGAGGGCGGAGAGAAGAGCCAAGCAAGAGGCCGAACGGGCACAGAAGCAGAGCAAGAAGACTGAGCCGGGTGGGGGGCCCGCACCAGCCAAACCTAAGAGCCAGCCCTCGGAAAGCCAGACAGGTGAGGCGGGGGAGTGGAGACAGATGGGGGAGAGAAGAAAGAGCAGGGACAGATGATGAAAAGGAGGAGGAGCACGAGAATGAAAAGTGGTGATGAACAGTGGAGACAAGGAATAGCAGAGAGAGAGAGGGAAGGAAGAGCTGGGGCAGACTGGGTGAGAAAAAAGAGTGAAAAGTGGAAATATAAGAGCAGGGAAGAGTGTGGGCGGGTGCAGAGAGAAGAGAAAGAGCAGTGGTAGACAGAGAAGAAGAGTGGCAGTAGAGTAGGAGCAGATGGGGGAGAGAAGAGGCAGTGGGAGGAGGTGTTTAGGCAGACGTGAGTGGGGGGAGGAGAGAGAGAAGGAAGAGCAGGGGGAGAGGAGCGAGAAAAGGAAGAGCAGGGGGAGAGGAGAGAGAGAAAAGGAAGAGCAGGGGAGAGGAGAGAGAGAAGGAAGAGCAGGGGAGAGGAGAGAGAGAAGGAAGAGCAGGGGAGAGGAGAGAGAGAAGGAAGAGCAGGGGAGAGGAGAGAGAGAAGGAAGAGCAGGGGAGAGGAGAGAGAGAAGGAAGAGCAGGGGAGAGGCGAGAGAGAGAAGGAAGAGCAGGGGGAGAGGCGAGAGAGAGATGGAAGAGCAGGGGGAGAGGCGAGAGAGAGATGGAAGAGCAGGGGGAGAGGCGAGAGAGAGAAGGAAGAGCAGGGGGAGAGGAGAGAGAGAGAAGGAAGAGCAGGGGGAGAGAAGAGAGAGAGAAGGAAGAGCAGGGGGAGAGGAGAGAGAGAGAAGGAAGAGCAGGGGGAGAGGAGAGAGAGAGAAGGAAGAGCAGGGGGAGAGGGGAGAGAGAGAAGGAAGAGCAGGGGGAGAGGGGAGAGAGTGAAGGAAGAGCAGGGGGAGAGGAGAGAGAGTGAAGGAAGAGCAGGGGGAGAGGAGAGAGAGAGAAGGAAGAGCAGGGGGAGAGGAGAGAGAGAGAAGGAAGAGCAGGGGGAGAGAGAGAAGGAAGAGCAGGGGGAGAGGAGAGAGAGAGAGAAGGAAGAGCAGGGGGAGAGGAGAGAGAGAGAAGGAAGAGCAGGGGGAGAGGAGAGAGAGAGAAGGAAGAGCAGGGGGAGAGGAGAGAGAGAGAAGGAAGAGCAGGGGAGCAGGGGGAGAGAGAGAGGAAGAGCAGGGGGAGAGGAGAGAGAGAGCAGGGGGAGAGGAGAGAGAGAGAAGAGAGAGAGAGAGAGAAGGAAGAGGAGAGAGAGAGAAGGAAGAGCAGGGGAGAGGAGAGAGAAGGAAGAGCAGGGGGAGAGGAGAGAGAGAGAAGGAAGAGCAGGGGGAGAGGCGAGAGAGAGAAGGAAGAGCAGGGGGAGAGGCGAGAGAGAAGGAAGAGCAGGGGGAGAGGCGAGAGAGAGAAGGGAGAGCAGGGGGAGAGGCGAGAGACAAGGAAGAGCAGGGGGAGAGGCGAGAGAGAAGGAAGAGCAGGGGGAGAGGCGAGAGAGAAGGAAGAGCAGGGGGAGAGGCGAGAGAAGGAAGAGCAGGGGGAGAGGCGAGAGAGAAGGAAGAGCAGGGGGAGAGGCGAGAGAGAAGGAAGAGCAGGGGGAGAGGCGAGAGAGAAGGAAGAGCAGGGGGAGAGGAGAGAGAGAGAAGGAAGAGCAGGGGGAGAGGAGAGAGAGAGAAGGAAGAGCAGGGGGAGAGGTGAGAGAGAGAAGGAAGAGCAGGGGGAGAGGAGAGAGAGAGAAGGAAGAGCAGGGGGAGAGGAGAGAGAAGGAAGAGCAGGGGGAGAGGAGAGAGAAGGAAGAGCAGGGGGAGAGGAGAGAGAGAGAAGGAAGAGCAGGGGGAGAGGAGAGAGAGAGAAGGAAGAGCAGGGGGAGAGGAGAGAGAGAGAAGGAAGAGCAGGGGGAGAGGAGAGAGAGAGAAGGAAGAGCAGGGGGAGAGGAGAGAGAGAAGGAAGAGCAGGGGGAGAGGAGAGAGAGAGAGGAAGAGCAGGGGGAGAGGAGAGAGAGAGAAGGAAGAGCAGGGGGAGAGGAGAGAGAGAAGGAAGAGCAGGGGGAGAGGAGAGAGAGAAGGAAGAGCAGGGGGAGAGGAGAGAGAGAGAGAGAGAGAGAGAGAGAGAAGGAAGAGCAGGGGGAGAGGAGAGAGAGAGAGGGAAGAGCAGGGGGAGAGGAGAGAGAGAGAGGAAGAGCAGGGGGAGAGGAGAGAGAGAGAGAAGGAAGAGCAGGGGGAGAGGAGAGAGAGAGAGGAAGAGCAGGGGGAGAGGAGAGAGAGAGAGGAAGAGCAGGGGGAGAGGAGAGAGAGAGAGGAAGAGCAGGGGGAGAGGAGAGAGAGAAGGAAGAGCAGGGGGAGAGGAGAGAGAGAAGGAAGAGCAGGGGGAGAGGAGAGAGAGAGAGGAAGAGCAGGGGGAGAGGAGAGAGAGAAGGAAGAGCAGGGGGAGAGGAGAGAGAGAGGAAGAGCAGGGGGAGAGGAGAGAGAGAAGGAAGAGCAGGGGGAGAGGAGAGAGAGAGAGAAGGAAGAGCAGGGGGAGAGGAGAGAGAGAGAGAAGAAGAGCAGGGGGAGAGGAGAGAGAGAAGGAAGAGCAGGGGGAGAGGAGAGAGAGAAGAGAGAGGGGGAGAGGAAGAGAGAAGGAAGAGCAGGGGGAGAGGAGAGAGAGAGAGAGAGGAAGAGCAGGGGGAGAGGAGAGAGAGGAAGAGCAGGGGGAGAGGAGAGAGAGAAGGAAGAGCAGGGGGAGAGGAGAGAGAGAGAGGAAGAGCAGGGGGAGAGGAGAGAGAGAGAGAAGGAAGAGCAGGGGGAGAGGAGAGAGAGAGAGAGAGAGAGGAAGAGCAGAGGAGAGAGAGAGAGAAGGAAGAGCAGGGGGAGAGGAGAGAGAGAAGGAAGAGGAAGAGCAGGGGGAGAGGAGAGAGAGAGAGAAGGAAGAGAAGGAAGAGAAGGAAGAGCAGGGGGAGAGGAGAGAGAGAAGGAAGAGCAGGGGGAGAGAGAGAGAGAGAGAAGAGAGCAGGGGGAGAGGAGAGAGAGAGAGAAGAAGAGCAGGGGGAGAGAGAGAGAGAGAGAGAGAAGGAAGAGCAGGGGGAGAGGAGAGGAGAGAGAGAGAAGGAAGAGCAGGGGGAGAGGAGAGAGAGAGAAGGAAGAGCAGGGGGAGAGGAGAGAGAGAGAAGAGAGGGGGAGGGAGAGAGAGAGAGAGAAGGAAGAGCAGGGGGAGAGGAGAGAGAGAGAAGGAAGAGCAGGGGGAGAGGAGAGAGAGAAGGAAGAGCAGGGGGAGAGGAGAGAGAGAGAGAGAAGGAAGAGCAGGGGGAGAGGAGAGGGAGAGAAGGAAGAGCAGGGGGAGAGGAGAGGGAGAGAAGGAAGAGCAGGGGGAGAGGAGCGAGAGAAGGAAGAGCAGGGGGAGAGGAGTGCCCTCCAGGGACAATGCTACTCGGACAAAGGCTTCTAGGGTGCCCTTTGTACTGGGTCTGTGCGCAGTATACCACCAATATACTGCCAATCACACATCTACGTCTGCTTTAGTTAGTCCCATGTAGTACTCCTTCCAGACCTCTCTGCCCCACCCCCTTGTGTCCTCTCCATGTTCAATGATATTCCGGTAGCAGCTTTCTGCCGGGAGGTTGTGATGGATCGCTCTGCTCCATAGAAGAGTTGTGCCAGCTCCAGTGTCTCTGATGTTCTCCATGGAAGGGGGGGGGCTGTACAGCACTTATAACATTTCCTATTTTTTTCAGTGAAACGCCTCCCAGAACACGTCCAGGTCGATGATCCAGCAGCCCAGAAGAAGCTGGCAAAGAAGTTGGAGAGACAGCAAGTAAGTGTGAGAAGAAAGGGCTTTATTCCAGAGAAGAGACATGGGCTCATAGACGGAGTACAGGCTCGGGGGCGGGGATGGGGCCTTCTATGTGTGTGCTGACCCATGTCTGTCCATGCAGTCCTTGCCTCCTCCAGAGCTTTTGAAACACACAGGGAAGTATGGGATTACCTCTGCCCACCCCAGCCTTAGGACTCGGGAAACATTAAAACTCGTTATAACTAAGAATCATGAAGGCAGCAACGTTTGGGTCATTATACAGCTTGTGATACATCAGTGTGATCAATGGGGAAAAATGCCCTTTAAACTAGTGGTCACTGGGGAAAAAGGAAGGAATAGCGGGCCGTCATTGGTGTCGGTGGGCGGAATAGCGGGCCGTCATTGGTGTCAGTGGGCGGAATAGCGGGCCGTCATTGGTGTCGGTGGGCGGAATAGCGGGCCGTCATTGGTGTCGGTGGGCGGAATAGCGGGCCGTCATTGGTGTCGGTGGGCGGAATAGCGGGCCGTCATTGGTGTCAGTGGGCGGAATAGCGGGCCGTCATTGGTGTCGGTGGGCGGAATAGCGGGCCGTCATTGGTGTCGGTGGGCGGAATAGCGGGCCGTCATTGGTGTCGGTGGGCGGAATAGCGGGCCGTCATTGGTGTCGGTGGGCGGAATAGCGGGCCGTCATTGGTGTCGGTGGGCGGAATAGCGGCCCGTCATTGGTGTCGGTGGGCGGAATAGCGGCCCGTCATTGGTGGGCGGAATAGCGGCCCGTCATTGGTGGGCGGAATAGCGGCCCGTCATTGGTGTCGGTGGGCGGAATAGCGGCCCGTCATTGGTGTCGGTGGGCGGAATAGCGGCCCGTCATTGGTGTCGGTGGGCGGAATAGCGGCCCGTCATTGGTGTCGGTGGGCGGAATAGCGGCCCGTCATTGGTGTCGGTGGGCGGAATAGCGGCCCGTCATTGGTGTCGGTGGGCGGAATAGCGGCCCGTCATTGGTGTCGGTGGGCGGAATAGCGGCCCGTCATTGGTGTCGGTGGGCGGAATAGCGGCCCGTCATTGGTGTCGGTGGGCGGAATAGCGGCCCGTCGATGGTGTCGGTGGGCGGAATAGCGGCCCGTCGATGGTGTCGGTGGCCGGAATGGCTCCCCAAGGGCTAGATAAAATCGAGCAAAAGGCCGTATCTGGCCCCAGGGCCACAGTTTGGAGACCACTGCTGTAGACCTTGGATCACCCAATTCCTGCACAATCAGAAAGGCCAGAGTCTTACATTAATGCCTGCTGAAGGTTGTGGTTCCACTAGTAGGGAGGAGAAGCGGCGGGGATCCTGTTCATGTAATATCTGCAGGTGCAGCTAGATCTACACTGGTAATGGAAGGAGGCTTGGCACTTGAACATTGGTAGCAGAAGCCAGACCTTGGAAACCTCATAGAGATAGGTGGGCTGTGGGCACAGAAGGGAAGGCCGGGGTTCGTAAATTGAAAGCCTAGTGAGCAGGCAATTACAGCCTGTGGTATGGGATATAGAGGAGCTTCTGGTGGACCAGTATATGCCTTGTGGTGATTGGGAACCCTGGCTGGCAGGCACGCATACCTTGGGTTGGTCTTGCGTCTCTCGTTTTTCCTGTAATGCCAATAACGATCATTTTTTTTTTTTGTCCCCCCCCCAGAAGACAAGTACTGGGACAGCCACGGCCCACCGTGGGCTGGAGGTTTGTGCAGCGTGATTTGTGATTAGAGCTAGTGCCGTGTCTGCTGTGTGTGACTTACAAGAAGGGCAGATCGATAATATAAAGGAAAAAGCTGCGCTCGGTGCAAAAAAATGAAAGAACCGTGGGAAAATGAGTGTACAGCAGCATTCAAACACGCAGATAAAACTGTATAATGTATACAAAAGCAAAAATTGTTGCACTATGCCTTTATTAAAATCGATAAAACATGGATAATGACCTTAAGTGCAAGAAAGTGTATAAAAAGTCTGATATAGGGGTCAGTTCACTTATGCCCCGTACACACGATCGCGATCTCCGGCGGTAAAAAGTCCACCGGGAATCCCAGGGGGAAAACCGTGAACTTGCTTGGTCACTTTCCCCGTTGGGAAAACTGCAGTGAGAGCTTTAACCGGGAATCCTGGCCGCGTGTATGCTCTACTGCAGTGTTTCCCATTGGGAAAAAGCTGGGCAAAAAAACACTGGGAATTGTGACAGGAAAAAAGAGAACATGTTCTCATTTTTACGGCAATTTTCCTGTTGGGAAAACTGCCATGGAGCATACACACGGACAGTTTTCCCGGATCAAAAGCTGTCATTGCAGTTTTCCCAACTGGAAAACTGGTTGTGTGTACGAGGCATACGAGTTAACTCATGGCTAATAATAAGCTGTAAAATACTGCATTGTTCAATTCACTGAGAATTTTGCGTTTAATACCGAATGCGATATTTGTTTGATTTTTAGCCGTAATTACTGCATTAGTTGATGCAGTAATTGAGCTGGTTGCTAGGGATGCGGTGGCCGGCTTCCCAGCCTGCTCCTTGACATATCAGCTGAATGTAAAAAAAAGAAAAAAGGCAGCCATTAAAATAGTTGTAGGGAAAAAAACGCGTTGCATACATACGAAGACTTTAGGTCTGGTATGGATTTTAAGGGGAACTCCTACGCCGAATAAAGTAAATCCACACCAGACCTTTATCCGAGCAAGCAGCCTGGCAGGTTAGGTAAAGGGGGGAGGACCACACGCTGTTATTTTTTTTTTCTTTCTTTATTGACCAGCTGTAGGGGGGGCACTCTGACAGCTGATGAGTCATCATCGGTTGTTAGTGACGCGCGCCCGGCTTGCCGGGCCCGCTCCTTAGCAACCAGCTATATGTCATTTTTTGACAAATACCACATGTGATAACCAGCAAAACCCTAGTGGTAATTTTTGCATTCTTTTTTACTCTCTGGTCCGTTTGTGAATTGGACTTGAGAGCTTTCTATTGGGTATTTATCGGTAAAAAAAAAATTCTGTAAATATTGCATAATGTTTTATTTTTTTTTGTCAATTGGACTTTTACTGCATGCAATTATGTATGCAAATTAGTGGACCTGTGCAGACTGGAATATTTTGTTTCGTTTTTTTGGTTTTCGTTTGGAAAATAAATTTATTTAGTTGCTCCCGAAAATCGTTTTGATTTATTTCATTTTTCGTTGGGGAATAGCTTTCGTCCGAAAATCCAATAATACTTGGTTTCTGTTGAATGGTCAAAAGAATATTCGACGGAACGTCGAATCTTTACGTTGAATCGTACATTTCCTTTCGAATATTCCGCCTACAAGAATTCTAATGTTGTATGACTAGTAATAATGTCGAATCTATTTTCTCATAAATCGAAATCTATTCTCTGTAATGTCGAATCTATTATTTCTATAGTGTCGAATCTTTTCTCTATGATGTCGAATCTTTTTCCCTATAATGTCGAATCTCTCTATATCGAATTTTTACCGCAACGAAAACAAAGCATTTTTTATGTTGGATCTTTCGGTTTTCCTTTCTTGCACTTTCGTTATCGTTTGTTAAAACGATAACGGAAAAAAATTATTTTTGGACGAAAATGCATTCTAACGAAAACGAATGTCTACAAATTAGTATCATGAGACCATTTTAGAATGTGGTAAAGCTTTGTGAATTGACCTGTAAATTGTATAAAGAATTGTAACTTGTTTGAATATAGGCCTTGTCCCTTGAGAAAGTCTTTTAGGACAAAACCTGTTAGGGTGGAACCTATGCAGACATCATCATGTGGCTGGGTTGTTTTGCTGCTTCATGTGTGTATTTCTCTGATTTGAAATGATAGCCTCTTACCAGACCAACAGATTTTTAAAGATTTAGAGTTCAGTTCACAATATAAATGCCTTGTGCTTGGGAACCACACGGTACACCAGCAGAGGTCAATCCGCTGTAGCCTGGACCTCCACTTAGCATGTCAGGATTACACCAAAGAACAAATGGCATGCTCCATAGTGTAAAACTTTTCTACCAGTTTATTAGCAACTTGGAGAGGTATTCACATGAAGCAGCAAAACAAACAACCCTGCAGAACGATGACGTCAGCACAGGCTTCGCCTAACACGTTTCGTCCAAGAATACCTTCCAAAGGGGCTGGCTAATGTCCAAACAAGTTGCAAAGCTTTGTACAATTATATTGCATATGTTGGACTTTTATACAATTCTTTTGCACTTAAGGGTGTTCTGTATGTTTTATTAATTTAAAGGCATTAGTGCAACAATTTTAGTTTTTTGACGTTTTGCCATGAATTGTAAGCGTAGGAAGGTTCCATTGCCGAGTCCGATATAGAATTGAACAGCCCGTGAGCAGCTTGCCTGGAGGTGACCCTCATCCCTCTGTACAGGTACGGAAAGGCAAAAGGCATCTGAAGCATAGGAAATGGCTCCAGTTGAGTGTGTATTTTGTTCCTGAAGCCACCCCATGGAGCCTGATGTATGCCAAATGTTTTTCGCCTGGAGCTCAGATATCCGTTTCTCCACAGATTGATGGAGTCCTGTACAATCGGGGTAGAGAGAGTCCATGCTGGGACTTTACAGTGACTTACAGTCTGTAATATACTCTGATTGCTGTGATGTTTAAGCCAGACAGAGTTCGTCCTGTGCCCGTCCGTCCTTCTGATCTCAAAATCTTGTTTTCCTTTTACAGGTTCCTCTGCGACAGGACTATGGGAACAAAGTCAGCCTGTTCTCTCATCTCCATCAGTACAGCCGGAAAATGCCCCTCACCCAGCAGCTGAGGTGAGCAGATGGTGGGGGCCCCTCCACATGTGTCCCCACCTGCCCAGACCTGCCGCCGCGGCTCCCCACCTGCCCAGACCTGCCGCCGCGGCTCCCCACCTGCCCAGACCTGCCGCCGCGGCTCCCCACCTCTCTTGGATTGCCCTTTGTTGATTGATCAGTTGTTTTAGCTCTTTTCTTTCATCAGTGGCACGCTATAAAATGTCTTCATTACTATGATCTTCTCTCCTTCAGCATCCCGTCCTCTGCAATACACCCGGCTGTGGTGAGGCTCGGTCTCCAGTACTCGCAGGGTATTATCAGCGGCTCCAACGCCAGATGTATAGCATTACTGCACTGCTTCAAAAAGGTATGCCCCCCTCAGTCTCCAGGATAACTAATTTTTCCCCTATATACCTGCCACTTGCCTTCCTGCCCCATCCAGGCTTAAATACCCAACCCTCATCTGCCAACTCCATCTTAGTCCTTGACACCTACCCACTCTGATGCCCTCCCTTCACCTGAATATCCCTCCACGTTCCCAGATACTTACCTCAACCTTGTCCCAGATACCTGCCTCTCGCCTGCTTATCCCTACCAGTTCCAGATACCGGCTTACCCCTACCAGTTCCAGATACCGGCTTACCCCTACCAGTTCCAGATACCGGCTTACCCCTACCAGTTCCAGATACCGGCTTACCCCTACCAGTTCCAGATACCGGCTTACCCCTACCAGTTCCAGATACCGGCTTACCCCTACCAGTTCCAGATACCGGCTTACCCCTACCAGTTCCAGATACCGGCTTACCCCTACCAGTTCCAGATACCGGCTTACCCCTACCAGTTCCAGATACCGGCTTACCCCTACCAGTTCCAGATACCGGCTTACCCCTACCAGTTCCAGATACCGGCTTACCCCTACCAGTTCCAGATACCGGCTTACCCCTACCAGTTCCAGATACCGGCTTACCCCTACCAGTTCCAGATACCGGCTTACCCCTACCAGTTCCAGATACCGGCTTACCCCTACCAGTTCCAGATACCGGCTTACCCCTACCAGTTCCAGATACCGGCTTACCCCTACCAGTTCCAGATACCGGCTTACCCCTACCAGTTCCAGATACCGGCTTACCCCTACCAGTTCCAGATACCGGCTTACCCCTACCAGTTCCAGATACCTGCCACTCACCTTTTAACTCCTCCCAGCCTCAGGCACCTGACCCTTACTTGTTAACCCCTGTTTAGTCCTAAATACCTACTCAGTCCCTGATACCTGCCAACCCTTTTCAATCCCTGCTGCTTACCCCTACCTAGTCCTAAATCCCCCCAACCTCACCTGCCAATTATTCCCAGTTCCAGATACCGACACTTCACCTGCCAATCCCTTCCAGACCCAGATACCTACCTCTCAGCTGCCATTACTTCTCTGCCAACTCTAGTCTCAGATATCACATGCAACCCTACCTTGTTCCCAGATATCCACCCCTCACCTGCCAAGCCCTGTACACACGATCAGACATGTCCGACGGACCTTTTTTTATCGGACAAAGGCTGAAGTGGTCTGTTGGTCTGATGTGCGTACACACCATCGGACCAAAATCCCCTCGGACCAGAACGCTGTGACGTAAAACACAACGACGTGATGAAATAACGAAGTTCAGTGCTTCCAAGCATGCGTCAACTTGATTCTGCGCATGCGCAGGTTTTTGGTCCGATGATTTTGTGTACTAACCATCGAACATGTCCGACGGACAGGTTTCCAGCGGACAGATTTCAAAGCAAGCTTGAAAACTTTTGTCCGCTGGAAAACGGTCCGATAGGCCGTACACACGATCGAACATGTCCGCTGAAACTGGTCTGCAGACTTAGAGTTCTAGATACCAGCCTCCTACCTGCCAACCCTTTCTTTGTAACGGATACCTGTCTCTCAAATGTCAAATCCTTCCTGTCCCAGGTACCCACCCTTCACCTGCCATCCTCTTTTCAGTCCAGGATACCTGAACCCTCATCTACCTACTTTTCTCCTTCTTCTAAGATACCCCTCTCTCAGGCCCTGATACCCTCCCTTGTCTATCCACTCAGCCTGTCACCAGCCCCCCCTCCCCCCTCAACTACTTTCCAAATCTTCACCCACTAATGCCAGAAACCTGTCCACTTGCCTATCTTTCTTTCTCGTACATCACGGGACACAGAGCGGCATATTCATTACTATGTGGGTTATATGGAGTACCTTCAGGTGTGGACACTGGCAATCTCAAACAGGAAGTCCCCTCCCTATATAACCCCCTCCCCTAGAGGGAGTCCCTCAGTTTTTTCGCCAGTGTCTTAGGTGTTGGTCACGGAATAGCTTTGCTCCACATCCTTGGGATTAAGGGCGGGCTAACCGGATCTGTCCAAGGAGCCTCAGTGCCAAAGTGGACAGTACCCGGGCCCCAAGCCGTGGGGTTTTGCCTATAATGCTCCTCTTTGGAGGGCTGGACCCTGGGCCCAGGACTTGGAGTTTGTAAAAACCATAAGTTCCTGTTTGCCAGGGTGCTATATAGGTCCAGGACAGTGGGTACCTTCATAGGACCCCAGGGCCTGAAGGTCTACTACGCTACCCACGGAGATGGGAGAAGATTGGATCAGTTTGCTGGACAAACATCCTGCAGCATGGAGCAGGTAAGGGGGAGCCTGCGGGACTTGGTTCGACAGCAGGCTCTCCGGGGTAACCTAAAAGGGGGGATAGCCTAAGTATGCTCTGCATGGGCAACCTTGTTCACTATGTCTAAAGAGAGACAGGATGACACCTTTTCCCCCCCCATCACTAGGTCCCCCTGTCTAAATATGTGTGCTAGCTAAACCTGCTGTTTCTTCCTAGGGCTAGTAAGGATCCCTAGGGGCCTTTGGAGAGTCCTACCTGGCCGGGGGTTTGAATCTGCCGCCTGTTTCTGCGTTCCTGGATCTCCAGCAGCGCGGCTCCTCCATGTTCCTCCTGTTTCCGGCATACGCGCGCGTGCGCGCGCACGTCTTATGGACGTTTTTCGCGCCGTTCACACAGGAGGGCGGGGGGGGGGGGCGTGCCTGCGGCGTCATACAGGGGCGCGCCTTTGTGCTGTTATAGACAGCAGGCATTGTCAGTGCTCAGTCTGAGGCTGATTTTCAGAGGAGAGGACGCAGAGCGGCAGAACAGTGACTCCCGGTGGCGGAAGAGGGGTAGTACATGTGGACTTTGTTCCAATACCTTTTTGTTAAGCCAAGAAATCCCCCTTTTTTGCAGCAGGTTTGGAGGCTGGCAAACTTAGTTTGGGGTCACTGTATGTTGTCAAAAGAAAATATATAATATATTTAAAAAAAAAAAAAAAAAAGAACATACGGGATCCCATCAGTTTTTGGGCATTAGTGGTCTATTGTCCCCTAAACTCTGATTTTTGTACTCCTGCCCACTACAGTCTGTTGTGTGGGCGGAGTCCCTCGATTTTGTATTATGGCTTCCAAGGGTTCGGGGTCAAAGGGTACAAAAAAGACCAAAAAACAAAAGGGTTCCCTTTCTGATTCTGATATGCCGATACTTTCCCCGCAACTTATTAATTTAAGAAGCGCCTTGGATGAGCCATTAGGGGGATCTGGTGCGGAGGCTGGCCCAGATCAGCCCAGCCCTGTGTTCATCACAGAGGAGATGCTAGCCGTATCCCTAGGGGGGCTAGAAGAGAGAATAGCAGCATTGATCGCTAGAGCTATTCCTGGTAAGAAACGGGTTAGATCCCCATCACCAGGAGGTGTATCCTCAGATGCTGAGATTCTCTCTCCAGAGGAATTGGAATCACAGGAGGATCAACTAGACCTGAACCAAGAGGGTTCAGGGATTGAGGGATCTGCCTCTGAGGAACCATTTTCAGACTCCCAGACAGAAAGACTGTGGGTACAGTCTTTGACGGACATGGTCCGCTCGGCATTTAGTTTACCATTGCCAGAGCCTCAGGTTCCTCCGGTATCCTCTCTGGGCTCTTTGAAAGCTCCGTTAAACAACACAGTTTTTCCGGTCCATCCTCTCTTGGAGGAATTGATCTTTCGGGATTGGGTACGGCCGGACAGGATTTTTCTGCCACCGAAAAGGTTTGCGGTCATTTACCCCATGGAGGAAAAGTTCTCCAAGAGGTGGAGGCTCCCAGTAGTGGATGCAGCCATCTCATGTGTGAATAAATCACTAACTTGCCCGGTGGAAAACATACATATGTTTAAAGATCCGGTTGATAAAAGATTAGAGACACTTTTAAAAGCATCCTTTGCTACGGCAGGAGCAGTGGTGCAGCCAGCGGTGGCTGCAATTGGAGTTTGTCGGGCATTAAAAGACCAGACAAAGGAAATGTTAAGGGACATGCCTACCCAACAAGCAGAAGAGTTTTCTGACATTCCCAGAGCTCTGTGTTTTGCGGTAGATGCTATAAAAGATTCCATCCAGCAGGCCTCTCGTTTATCACTATGTTTGGTGCACATGAGAAGGCTCTTATGGTTGAAGAACTGGGCGGCGGAGCCCCCATGCAAAAAGCTTCTGGCAGGGTTTCCCTTCCATGGAGGACGACTCTTCGGAGAGGATCTGGATAAATATATTCAGACTATTTCAAATGGCAAAAGTACCCTTTTACCGGTCAAAAGGACATTCCGGGCTCCTACATTTAAAAGGCAGCTCTTTCCTGTCTCGGGGCCCTCAAATTCCAGGCAGTATCGACGGCCGCCTGCACGATCCAACGTTAACAGTAGATCGCAGGGACAGACCCCTGGGGGTAAGAGGCCGTGGTATCGCAAGCCGTCAAAGACAGCCCCTAAGTCTGCCTTATGAAGGGGCGCCCCCACTCTTGCGGGTGGGGGGAAGGCTTCGTTTCTTCTCAGAAGTTTGGGAAGCCAAGATCCCCGACAAATGGGTCCGGGCATCTGTAACCACAGGTTACAGACTGGAGTTTCTAAGGTATCCTCCGCCTCATTTTCAAGAATCAAGGCTACCAAGGGATCCAGCGAGGAAGGCCTCAATGCTGGCAGCTTTGGATCACCTGCTTGGCCAGGACGTAATTATAGAAGTGCCAGCCCAAGAGCAAGGCCTAGGTTTCTATTCCAACCTCTTTGTCATACCAAAGCCCAACGGCGATGTCAGGCCAATCTTGGACCTAAAGAGGTTAAACGGTTACCTAAGGGTTCGTTCCTTCCGGATGGAATCCATCCGGTCAGCAGCCGCCGCGCTTCAGAAGGACGATTTTCTGGCCTCCATAGACATAAAGGATGCTTACCTTCATGTACCAATCTTTCAGTCGCATCAAAGGTTTTTACGCTTCGCGGTGGGGCAGCGACACTTCCAATTCAGGGCGCTCCCCTTCGGGCTGGCCACGGCCCCCCGGGTATTCACGAAGATCCTAGCCCCAATTCTGGCCAATTTAAGGATCCAAGGGGTCACAGTCCTAGCATACTTGGACGACCTTTTAATCATAGATCACTCACGGCCGGGTCTGCAAAAGGCAGTAAACCTCACGGTTCAGTACCTCGAAGAATTTGGCTGGGTCCTGAACCGGGGAAAGTCAGCGTTCCAGCCTACAAAGCAGTTGGAATACCTCGGCATGAGGTTAGACACAGAACATCAAAAGGTGTTCCTGCCCCTTGTAAAGATCGAAGCTATCAAGGGGTTGGTTCAGTTGGTTCTAAACAAGAAAAAAACCAACTATTCGCCTGTGTATGCGATTACTAGGCAAGCTAGTGGCCACGTTCGAGGCGGTACCATACGCTCAGATCCACACTCGCGTCCTACAGGCAGCCATTCTAGCAGCCTGGGGCAAGAGGGCACATGCCTTAGAGTCCCCTTTGACGCTATCATCAAGGGTCCGACAAAGCCTGGCCTGGTGGTTGAACCCTCAGAATCTTCTAAAGGGAAAATCCTTCAGCCCTGTTGTCTGGAAGGTAGTTACCACAGACGCCAGCCTGGCAGGCTGGGGGGCGGTCTTCGAGGGGTTCTCCCGCCAGGGAACTTGGGTGAAAGCAGAGAGGCAGCTCCCCATCAATATCTTGGAAATCAGAGCTGCCCGCCTAGCCCTTCTGGCTTGGACCTCCAGATTAAAGGGGTTCCCGGTGAGAATCCAGTCAGACAATGCCACGGCAGTGGCATACATAAACCACCAAGGGGGAACCAGGAGTCAGGCCGCTCAGAGGGAGGTGAGCTTGATTTTTCAGTGGGCAGAGGTTTATGTACCCTGCATTTCAGCGATATTCATTCCCGGAGTGGACAACCTGCAGGCAGACTTCTTAAGTCGCCAGAGTCTGTTGCCAGGGGAGTGGTCTCTGCATCCCCAGGTCTTTCAGACAATCTGCCAGAGGTGGGGAATGCCGGACGTAGATATAATGGCATCCAGGTTCAACAAGAAACTAGACAGCTTCGTGTCGCGAGCGAGGGATCCTATGGCCTGCGGAACCGACGCGTTGGTTTGCCCTTGGCATCAATTCAGACTTCTATATGCATTCCCTCCACTACAGTTACTCCCGCGCCTGTTGCGCAAGATCAGAGTGGAGAACAAGCCAGTCATTCTAGTAGCTCCGGCTTGGCCCCGGAGGACTTGGTACTCACTAGTCCTGAAGATGGCAGTGGGAGACCCTTGGACTCTTCCTCTACAACCAGACCTACTCTCACAAGGCCCGATCCTCCACCCTACATTACAGCGTCTAAATTTGACGGCCTGGAGGCTGAATCCCTGATTCTCAGGGATAGAGGCCTGTCTAGGCAGGTAATTCCTACCCTGATTAGGGCTAGGAAGCCGGTCTCCAGGGTGATTTATTACAGGGTGTGGAGGAACTACGTAGGCTGGTGTGAATCCAAAAGATGGAATTCCCGCAAATATACTATTGATAGGGTGTTAAGTTTTCTCCAGCTAGGAGTGGATAAAGGCCTGGCACTAAGCACAATCAAGGGACAGATCTCAGCTCTGTCAGTGTGGTTTCAGAGGCCGCTGGCCACCCACTCGCTGGTAAAGACCTTCTTACAGGGGGTCTTGCGTATTAATCCTCCTGTCAAGTCACCAATTTGTCCATGGGACTTAAATCTTGTCCTGTCCACTCTACAGAAACAGCCTTTTGAGCCGTTGGCTGAGATTCCTTTAGTCTTACTGACAAGAAAGTTGGTTTTCTTGGTCGCCATAGTTTCGGCCAGGAGAGTGTCAGAATTAGCAGCCTTATCGTGTAAGGAACCATATCTCGTTCTGCATAAGGACAGGGCAGTTCTCCGGCCCCATCCTTCCTTTCTACCAAAGGTTATATCCAAATTTCACTTAAACCAGGATTTGGTACTTCCATCCTTCTTTCCAAAACCTACATCTAGAAAGGAGGGGTTGCTGCATACCTTGGATATTGTCCGGGCCATGAAGGCCTATCTTAAAGCTACAGAAAAGATCCGGAAAACAGATGTGTTATTCGTTCTACCAGATGGCCCCAAGAAGGGGCAGGCAGCTGCAAAATCCACCATCTCGAGATGGATTAGACAATTAATCATTCAAGCCTACGGGTTGAAGAGGTTGCCTCCTCCGTTGTCGGTAAAGGCCCATTCTACCAGGGCCATGGGCGCCTCTTGGGCAGCACACCATCAGATCTCTATGGCTCAGATATGCAAGGCGGCAACGTGGTCATCAGTCCACACGTTTACAAGGTTTTATCAACTAGACGTGAGAAGAAATGCGGATGCTGCCTTTGGTCAGGCAGTACTACAGGCTGCAGTTTGAAATCCTCGGGATCAGAAACACCCTTGGTTATAAAAAATAAATAAAAAAAAAAAGTTTTTTCTTGACTAAGTTGGAATTATTATTATGATTTGAGTTTATCTCTAAATTGAATCCTTCTTTGGAAGATGTCTCCCTCCCCTCATTAAAGCATTGCTTTCGGACATCCCACATAGTAATGAATATGCCGCTCTGTGTCCCGTGATGTACGAGAAAGAAAAAGGGATTTTTAAATACAGCTTACCTGTAAAATCCTTTTCTTGGAGTACATCACGGGACACAGAGCTCCCACCCCTCTTTTGGGTGACCATTTTGGGAGGCATACTGCTTGCTACAAAACTGAGGGACTCCCTCTAGGGGAGGGGGTTATATAGGGAGGGGACTTCCTGTTTGAGATTGCCAGTGTCCACACCTGAAGGTACTCCATATAACCCACATAGTAATGAATATGCAGCTCTGTGTCCCGTGATGTACTCCAAGAAAAGGATTTTAGAGGTAAGCTGTATTTAAAAATCCCTTTTTCTCTTTCCCAGATATCTGCGCCTTACTTGCCGACCCTTCCCAAGCTCAGATACTCGCTTCTCACCTGCCAACCCTTACTCTGTCCTAGATACCCACCCCAGTTTCCGATATCTACCCCTTACTTTCCAAGTTCTAGTTACTTACCCCTCACCTGTCAATTCTTCCCAGTTCCAGATGCCCACCCTTGACCTGCCCCTCGTGTTTCCAAACCTCCTCTCTCCCAGTTACTGGCCCCTCACTTGCTTACCCCTTCTTGGTGCAAACTTGTATAAATGACACTGCTGAAGGCAAACGCATGCAGCAGACAGCCCCACCAGGCTCCGAGGCTCACTTGACACCAGCCAACCCCCCTTCAGTTACTTATACCAGGCCTGGACACATTTTCTTTAAATGTAGAAGCCAACTAAAAATGTTTTTGGAGCCAGGCCCCCCATATATACAACAGAGACATTCCAAACCAGAAAAGTACTCCCCATATGGCGGAGGCAGCCCCACCGTGCCGCAGAGAGGCGGAGGCAGCCCCACCGTGCCGCAGAGAGGCGGAGGCAGCCCCACCGTGCCGCAGAGAGGCGGAGGCAGCCCCACCGTGCCGCAGAGAGGCGGAGGCAGCCCCACCCTGAGAGGCGACCCAAAAACAGCTCCGCTTACAGGTATAGGAATTGTGCAGCAGCAATGTAGCACCTATGCATTCAATGGGCAGACCGTTCCATGAAAGCTCCCCTCCTTCCTCTTTACTGCCACTGACCATCTAAGCCCTGATCCTGGCTCATTGGTACAACATGCAGCACTTCAGTCAGTTTGAGTGAACTGTGCTCCACCGCTGCTCATGCGACCCTAATGCCCTCTCTGCCGCCCACCAAACAATGGAAGCCTTAGCGGAACTGCCAGCTTGGGACTCCGGGAGTTGGGACAAAAGGCATGGAACAGTAAATGGACTGAGGAAAGCACAGGTGCCAAGATGCAATTTATAGCTGCAATTGTGTCCTGGCGCCTAGAATTTGTAGAACCCTGGCTTATGCCTTCCCTTCACCTGCCAACCCAGCCCCACAACAGCCAACTAGTCCCAGATACCCACTCCTCAACTACCAACTTCTTCCAAAATACACACCTCTTCACCTGCCAACCCCTCCATATTCTTGAAGCCTGTCCCTCTCCTGTAAACCTCTCTCGGCCCCTCGCTTGCCAATCTCTCCCAGGCTTGCCATACCCACTTTCTGCCTTGCCACCCCTCTCACTTCTTGATGCCTTCCCCTCACCTGCCAGCTCAACCCCTTACCTTCTTCACAGATATCTACCTTTTCCAGCTGTTGGTGACTCCCTCATGCCAAATAGCTACCCCTCAACTGAGAGTCCTTCTCCTCCTGTCTTGGATATCTGCTCCTCACCTCACCCTACCCCAATCTCAGATACCCATCTCCACTCCAGTCCCAGATGCCTGCCAACCCCCCTCAGACCCAGATAACCAACCTCCTTCTACCACACCTTACACAGTCCTAAAATTACTACCCCTCACCTGCCAACCCTTCTTCAGTCCCAGATACTTGCCTTTTATCTGCCAACTCCTCTTTAGTTTCCGATACCTGCCAACCCTTCCCAGTTCCAGATACTTGGCCATCATCTGCCAACCTGTTACCGCTGCTAGTTACTCACACTAGTCACCTCTCCTAGATACCCTCTGATTGGGTACAGATTGTCACCCTGCTGTCTATGTTGTATAGGTGATCCGGGACTACAGCACTCCACCACACGAGGAGCTATCACGTGACCTGGTCAACAGACTGAAGCCTTACATAAGGTAGGGGGGCTGTGCTTTAGAAAGGGGATGTAGGGGCATTACTAGAAGTGGGTAT